>SMSQ01026144.1:14749-84589 GCA_019453375.1 Ctenoplectra terminalis | reverse complement strand
TTTTTTTTTTTTTTTAATTTTTTCTTTCTACATTTCCCTTTCGGTTGATTCCTTTAGAACCCTCAGAGGCCAGATATCTTCGAAATTTCCCCCCATGGAATCGTCCTAGTTCGATCTCGAGCAGCCCGGAGCAACGCTGCGAGAGGATTTTATCAGAGACGAAACCGGGGGCGAGATTATGCGGATGAGTCACGTACAATTAGGTAGAGAAAAAACTTTACAACCGGTCGAAGGAAATTCCTACACCTCCAGCCTTGTTATGCTTCCGTCTGGCCGACCTGTACTGGCAAACAAGACGCGATTCGGTAGCAATTCTCAACCGGGATTAAAGAACAGGTAAAAAAGAATATATAGAATTGTTCTTGCCGACAGTATCCGTCTATCCAACGCATCAAATAATTATCTACAAGAATTTCCAATACCGAAAGGAGAAACTTGCTCTGAAACGGTATCAATCCCAAAGACTTTGCCGATTCCGCGAATTCCATGCTCGTAGGTGTTGCGTTAAAGACCGATGCATTCCATAGAACGTTGGTAATGGAACGTTAAAGAAGCTGCTGCTCGTGCACATCGGCCACGATCGAAACGGAGAGAAAGAAGGAAAAAGATCGAGAGAATGACTACGGCGGCGCAAGTGGGGAACGAGGAGGAGAACGAAGAGGGATGGAAAAGAAAGAACACACCGTTCGAGGGACAGAGAACCGTCGGGTGAAACAGAGAGAAGGGAAGAGCGAGCAACAGAAACGGTGTACGAGAGAGAAAAAGACAGGGATAGTCGAGGCAAAGGTGGTCTTGCCGGCGTAAATGCCACTGGTTGGCATTATGCCGCTTGCCTGGCCAGACCTTCGATGCACATCGAACACATCCCGATGATGATTGCCTGGCTGCTATAATCGTGATATCGTTCGTCTACGATACACCTGAGAAGAGGAGACCGCTTAGCCAGGCGAGCGTTTACTCGCCTGCTCCGAGGGAATTTCGTGTTGCGCGAGCGACCACACGACGACGACGACGACAACCACGAGGACGGCCCTGGCCCATTTACCTCTGGCAGAGTCACCAGATACCACCGTGCCGATATTGGCCTTTTCAACCTCCTTCCAACGCTTTTCCTTAGCCCCCTCTACATCTCTCTCTATCCCGCAGGTTGCGTTTCAATTTTTTTTTTCTTTTTTTTTTTCGCCACCTACGCGACGCCGCGAAAGGTCGCCGCGATGCCTCCGAGCTGAAGATTCCACGGCTCGCCTCGGTAGTTCCACGAATTTTCATTCGTCCGATCCGAGGATCTCGAATACCAATTTAAAAGGCAAATCTCAAAAGTTCTCTCGAAGGTAGTACGAGTGACTAATATCGATCGATCGGTGACGGAGATCCCGAAATAGAGAACAAGGAAAACTCGGTGTATGGTTAACCTTTGGCTTCTGCCGATCGACGGACGTACCGGAGCACGACTTGACGTAATCGGCTCGCAAACGGATCGTAATCGAGGCAAACGGATTCATGGTGATACAAGGACATCTAGCGTGGCTGCTGTGGGTATCGTGGAACGGGTTCGTTAAGGGACCGATGGAGAATTTTTTTGAGGCCGTGCGCAGGCAACCAAGTGCAAGGAAACGCCAGGAGGGATCCATGGAATGTCGAATTAAAGTCCAGCCGGTCGGTCACGATCTCGGATAGGACGGGCGTTATTCTAGCCCGGCCAGACACAGTTTATACGAACCAAGCGTGTACGGAGGCTTCTATAGGAGTCTGAGGTAAGGGAGAGGTGAACGAACCTCCGAATCTCTCGAACGACCAACGTAGTAGAAGCATTGAAAAAAAAAAAAAAAAAAGAGCGGTCTCTGGTAGAACGCGGCGAAGCGGCAGGAGATCAAGCGGAAGGTGGAGAAGGACTATCTCGGACGATCCAAATGACTAGAGAGGATGAAATAAAAAAAACAAGGAGACGAAAAATAGAATAGGAGGATGGAGGGAATGTCTGGTACGAGAGGAGGGGACGGGAACCGCGTGTATCTACTCTTTGTGTACGAGCAAGGAGCTCGAGTCGCTCCTTTTCAGTCAGTGATCGTTTCGCTTCGCGCGATTATCGCGATTTAATGATCTTGCTCCGTGATATTAATAATCGTAATAACCGGTGCAGTCTATTAGCCTTTTATCGTGCTACCTTGTGTCACATTGTAACCAGTCAACCCGTGCATATGCTTCTATGAGTAGAAAGAGTGGGAGAACGGGCAAAAAATGGCGCGTACAGTCGCGGGAAAGCGTTTTTTTTCTTTTTTTTTTTTAAATCATTGTTGCAACTAGCGATTGAAACGCGATGACGCTGTTCAAGGCTGACGCTGTTTCTTTTTCTTATCCTTTTTTATTCTTGTTTTTTTTTGTTTCTGGAATTCGAAACAATACCGCGCGTGCACCGGGTCTTGCAAAATACACTCGAAACGCCATGGCGGAAGAAACAGGGCGACGATCGGATCAACCATTTACCGCTTATGTAAACTCGCGTATGTATATGTGTTCACCGTTTCGCGTCCTCGCGAGGCTGCCTGCCGATAAATCATATCTCGACTCCTGATACCGGAGAGAGGGAGACAGATTGAGAGATGTAAAAAAAGAACAACCGTGGAACGATCAATTTCCGCGTGGAGAAACGGAATCGACATTGCTACGGCGGATTGAAATTAATTATAGATACGGAGAAGTCTATTCGTTCAGCTTACGGTTTGGAGAAAAATTGAGAACTTTCCATTTCGATAGGGAATATTTATCGATGAGTGCATACCAGTTCATTCGTAGCTCTGATAAGTGTGATATATAAAAAAAAATATATATATATGTATACAAGAAACCATTTTTTTAAAAGTACACTAACGTTAAAAAAAAAAAATTTCTTTCCTACCTAAACATTTAACCGATCGCAGTGATAAAAATAACGCGAGGTTATTTTCGAGGTCCCTGAAAAGGGCTCCGAATCGGCAGAGAAACGATCAAGAATCGGTTGACCGCTGTTGGCCCGGCCAAATAAAGTCAAGCCTTAGTTTTTCGTCGCGATGTCTGTACGTGTGCGCGCGTGTGCGCGCTACGTAGGCCGAACAGAAGGTGGAGGAGGAGGTTCCGAATCGGCCAGTGTCCGAGCACGTAACCAAATTCAAATCCGGGGGCGCCATTGTTATGCGAGCTGCATCGACCCGTCCAGATGCCTGGCTGCCAAAATCTGCGAGCGTTGGGTTCGATAGCATCGCGGCGCCTCGCTCTAAAACGATCGACGCGATGCGTCACAGGACTATTGATATCGCCACGACTGGACTATTATAAGACACGAACCTCATTACGAGTGCTGCTCAACATTTCGCTCGACTCCTTCTGAATTTTTGAAACCCCGAAGCCACGTCCCGTCGAATAGAGGGGGGGGGGGGGGGAAAAAAAAGGAGACACACGGAAAGAGGAACGAAGAAAGAGCGTGGACACGATTAACGCGCGGAAAAGAAGGGAATAAGGAATGTGCGAATATACGCGAGAGAGCAAGAGAGAAACGATTGGCATGCAGGTCGCGCGGTATGTTGTCCTAGGTCACGCGTAATCCCACTCTCTCCCCTCTCTTTCTCTCTCTCTATCTGCCTCCGGCTCTCCTTCGTCTTCTTATCTCGCGAATGGTACACGAAAGATGCGTCGCTCTCCTCTGTCGCTGTCGTCTTTCCATCGTTTTCGAAATAAGATCGCGAAACAGAGGCGAAACTGTGCCCGATCGCTCGCGTCGTCGCGAGTCCCTACAGGAAGTGATTTACGATCGACCGCGGATTTCTATGGGATTTCTGCCGTGTTCGTTGGCTTTTACTAAACACGCTGGATGAATATCGATTAGCAATGGCGGGGCGAGACGCGCGAGAACGCGACGATAAAAATAATTGCGCGATCGCGAGAACCAAGCAAGAAAGAATCGATACACTCGCGGATAATACGTGAACGTTTTCCGTGAAGTTCCCCCTGGCCTTTCTATCAAGTTTCTAGAGAAATCACGTCGAAGCTGTTTGCGAAATTTTTGGCCGAATTTCCCGCTTGAGCTGTCCGGTTCGAAAATGATCGTTTTCGAGCGAGAGAAACGCGCGCACCGGTGGCCAAGAGCGAGAACCGTGCCGACCGAGCGCGTACGAACGAACCAACGATCGCTTATTCCTGACGAAGAGGGCACGATCGTCGGCGCGCGCGCACGACCGGGACGGTGAATGCCCAAAACTCAACTGGTGTCAATGAACTCGGCCATGTGAGGAGTCGGACGAGGCCTTCTCGGCTTATACTCACTATCGGGGTCTTGTCTTTCCCATGGAACCGAGACTAATTTCGTGACTTTGCGAAAGCCTCCGGCGACCGAAAACTGCACCCGTCTGCTTCTTTTAACGCTACTTTTCAACTTTCTATATCGACCTTTGACATTTGCCTATTTTTTGTTGCGAAACAAGATAGCAAAACGTTGTACGTTAAACCAAAGCAAGAAGAACCAAGTGGAAGTATGCTAAGCTATAAATTCTCAAGACACGATACATAAATGTGTCCGTAAAAGGACTCGAAACTATGATGCGCGGAAGAAAAGAGATCCTACCCGTCAAGAGTTCCCCTAATTACGCGCGGCAACGACATATTCGGCTGTGTACCTGTCGAGGGCACGACAGACAGAGAGAGGAAAAGAGAGGTGAACGTTCTAGACCGACTGGCGAAGCACCTGCTCGTAACCGCGACAAGAAAACTGGCGAACGACGAACGATCCCTGTCTCTCTAGTTCAACCTCGTTCGCTAAACGTTCGATTCGCGTGTAATAAAAATTCGACTCGACCACGTCATCCGTTAACGATGCTCACGATCGATGTCCACGATCGACTAAAGGGGACAAAATAAGATTTTCGAGCAGGCAAACGTCGCGAACGTCGCGCGATTCGAGCAGTGTGATGTAACGCGAAGAAATCAGACATCTGTACCCCGCTCTGCCCTCCCAGAGTGTTCGCTTTTAACCGGCTCCCTCTCCTCTCTTTTTGAATCGTCGGTCACGCGCGGGTCAGCGAATCTTTGAAGAGGAATCCTCCCTTCTTTTGCAAGCTGGACGCGAGCAGCACCGCGACTGCTATACCGAACAAGGTAGAGGTGGTGGAGGTGACTCGAGGGGGAGACAGGAACGAACGAGGTGGGAGGGTTGACCGCCGAAAGAGAAGTTCAAGTAGTCGCGATCCGATCGCGCCGCTCGCGAGGATATCGGGAGGATCGACGCCGCCCTCGACTAACCGGAGAAAACATGCGGGGGAGAAAAAAAGATGGAATTTCTATCGACAATTCCCCGATCGAAGCAAAGTATCTGTACTGGTTTAAACGATTTCGTGAAAATCGCGAAACAATCAGAGCCCCTGTTCGAACCCCCGAGGAGAATACCGCTACCATATGTCAGAGCACCGCGTATTATATAAGAGAGGAGGACACAGGTGAACCTGTTCCTATCGGCGAGGCGTATCTATCGATGACAAGAAAAATCCGTCGACGACGACTACGACCGACTGGCCGGGGATTAGCTCGCGTACAGATAAGTCCGGATGAAACAGAGAGAGAGAAAGAAAGAGAAAGACGAAGAGAAAGGGTGGGATGATGAGACAAGAAACAGGGGAAAGGGACGCGTTGAATTCCGCGATCGATGAGCCGGTCAGGGAGCCGTCGATAGAGAGGAGGCTGCTCTATAAATACAAACACGAGTACGAGTAATTAACGGACTCACCTCTTAGATGCAGGTAGTGACAGTCTCCGAGCGCTTCATTGATGAGTCTCATCCAACGAGAACCGAGGACGATGTCTTCCCTTCCGTATGTGGATGCTCCACTCGGGTCTCCTCAGATTCGAGGTCGAGGTTTCCTCTCTTCCCCTCACGCGTCCCATCGTCGATTTACGAACGTTTCACGTCGTCTTCCTCCCAGTCTCCTGGTTCCCTTTCGGATAATTAGGAGGCTCGAAAGAGCTTCAATACTGGCCGGTTGGATCGAGGCCTGTGCTGGCAGCCATGTCGCGACCTTGAGGTATCTCAACTCACGATTACTTCCTTGTCTCTTCCGGAATCCTCCTCCTCGACCTACCTCCACTTCCTTTCAGTACTGACCGGTCGGATCGAGTCCAGTCATGTTGCAGGATGCGTCTCGATTCAACTCGTATATATAAATAATAAACTCGACACGGAAACTAGCTACGGTACGCGGCTATTACGATCGGTTATCTTTCCTCTGTATTGCTCTGGTGGGGAGAGGTTGCTTCCAACTCTTCTGGTCTCTCTACGTTCAGTAAAGTCCAGTTGGGTCCAAACCAGCTGCCATGATGTCAACGATGGTATCAACTGTCACGAGTGAAAAAAAAAAGTAAAAAACGAAGAGATGGACGAATCTTCTGTTCGTTGTCAGCTTCCGGATGGTCGATCGGTTCTGTTCAGTATTGGCCGGTAGGGTCCAACTGACGTGCCATATCTTTCCTCTCGGAAATCTCGATGAATCGTTCTTGCCGGTGCCAACTTTCGTCTTCAGACTTATTCGACAAACCACGACTTCGACGTACAATTAACTCTGCGCTCTGCAAGCGGCTGTGCCAGACGCTCGTCGACTCCGGATGCGCGCCGCGAGCCAAGACGTGCGTTTCGGGCTACACTCCGCGAGCCGATGAATCCACGGTCGAATCGAAAACCGCGGCACGAGCAGATCAAAGGTGAGAGCACTGCGAGCGTTGCGTAGAGGTCGCGGGATCACGACCGACCGACAATACGGATCGTTGGCGGACTATCGAAAAACGTACGAAACGAAACGAAACGAAACGAAAAGCCCCGAAAAAAGACCTGCTGCTGTGTGCGTGATCGTGCCCCACAGAGCTCTGACAGCTCCACGGCGAGTGGCCTCGCTTAAGTCTCGGCTGGCCCCCACTTGCTCGACCGGGGGCGACGCTGATTGGTCGACGCCACCGGCTACACCGGCAATCGGCACTCCGATCAAGCTTTCGGAAAATTTCCCCCGATATATCGTCCGGACGAGCCCAACCCCCACGAGTGTGCCGGTCCGTGGGCCCGCTACGTGGGGAGGAAAGTGGGATTCGTTGGTCACTCGAGGAAGGGAGACACTTCTGAACGTCGGACGCTCCTCCCGGGGTTCCAGCAGAATATTTTCACGACCGATTGGACGAGAATCCGTGGCTGCAGGGGATAAGATAATTTAGCGTTCGAAACGAGGGGGATCGTGTGAGAAATTCGCGGCTCCACGGCTAACAGGGCGTCGGTCGATTTTCTTTAATCGGAACAGCCGGAACTGTGCCACGCAAGGAACGCGTAAACTTTGTACTTGTTACTTCTCTGCTCTAGGACCTTTATATGATTCATTGGCGTTCATTTCGAAACGGAATTTCAAGGTAGTGGATGAACGATCCAGGATGACGTTTATCGTCCGGGTGGTGCAACCGCGTTTACGTTTCGTTCCACTTGCCTGCACCGTGGTGGTCTCTGCTCTCCGTTGCGCTGCTCGCCTGCACGGAGGGGGCAAAAAGTTCGTGGAACGTTCGCAAAGTATGCGACCACGTTTCCCGGATAGAAAACTGGAGCGTCGATGTTCGAACAACGAATTTTTCGCAGGTTAAATGACGCATATGCCTCCGACAGCTTAAACCCGACCATTTCTGTGGTTCGAAGGGAACGGAGAATTCATTGACCTCGCGTAAAATCGATTCCGTTGTTATCGCGCTGCGAGCGGCGTGCGCAGCCCCACGGGAACGGAACCTTATCGGGACGAACTTGATAATACTTTTTTCCGTCCAGTCATATTTTGCGTTAAACTCTTACCGACTTTGTTTTTCGAAACGTTAAAAATTGAAACGAATTTATAGAAAATGTCTGTAATTGGTGCTCCAAAAAGATAAGGAAAACAGCATCCAGATCACTGTATTTATTAACTCGATACAAAAATAAGCTCGAGCATGCATTAAATCGACACGATCACGACTCATCCTACGTTCGTCCTACGAACTGGAATACTGCGACTTCCCTTCATTCCAGCCCTAATCCCCCCAATAAGGAAGCTCGTTAGCTAATAGGCTCTATATCTCTGATCGGTCGGACGAGACTGGACGCTTACGTAACCGTTCAGAAATGTCGGGAAATCGGTGAAATTCGTTTAATATCGCCACCCACGAACGACATTATTTCAGTACCGTGTTTCGTCGTCGATGGCGTTCGAAGAAAGAGTTACGCTCGTAACGAGCCGGCCAGTGTCTTCGAAGCTTTCCGTAACTCGTCCCCGTGAAATACGAGCCTTTCGCGAACTAACCCTTCGCTTTTAATCCCTACTGGACACCGTATTGACTGTCGGAGCGTCGTAAACGAGTCTCCTCGAAGGGATTTTCGTTTGCTGCAACCGAACGTCGGACGTATTCTTTCGTCCCTCTCTGTTATCCTCTATGCTCAGGTACACCACGTTCCTGGCGTGCTATTCGAATATGTACGTGGAAGGATCGTGGCTCGCGAACGACCAAACCGTTTATTGCGCATCGCAACTATTCTTAAGTGCCGACGCGGATTAAGGGTGTGGCCCACCGCAGTTACCGTTCTGGCCCCATTAAGACAACAGGCCATGCCGTGGCTCCTCGTTTGCACGGGAGACAATGACCGGTGGCCCCAGACGGCCTACCTCCGCCACGTTCCGCCTCCCGCGCACCCATATCTGACCAGGAATTGTTAAACCACGGCAGTTTCTGATCGTACTCGATTTCCTCTTTCGCCCGGAAGGAAATCTTTTGAATGCGATAAAATCAACCTTAGATTCCTTCGATACCGCTGCTACTTTGTTCAATCGTTTGAAATTCTCGATAGTCGTAAACTGTGTAATTCTAAGGCTTCTAATCGCGGCTAACTTCCGTTTGGTTCAATGGAAAGCGCTCTACCTACCCGATCCTTAAACAGGCGCGCAAACAGGGACGGTGAAGAATTAACAACAGCGCAGTGTTATTAATTTACAGGACCGGGCGAGTACCGCGGGTCCCGGTCGTAAATCACTTCCGTTTTGACCCCCTCGGCTCGAGACAAAAGTCTCGTTCCAGCCCGGTAGGGACATCAATTTGACTCGGTAGGCCGGGCCCGCGGATTCGTCGAGCAAATTTTACGAGCCGCGAGAAGACCCCATCGTCGTCGTCGTTGTCGTCGTAGTCTTCGTAAGAAGAAGAAGAAGAAGAAGAAGAAGAAGAAGAAGAAGAAGAAACGAGACGACCCTAACGGACCGAAGACACAAGAATAAGAAGAAGACACGGTGCAAGAGGCGGTGGAGCGAGAAGGAAAAAGAGAGGCGACCGGAGGCGAGGACGGGACGCTGGTACACGCCGGCATCTGATCGGCCGATACAAATAAAGCACAGTACTGCCATCGGTCGTGTAGATATACCGCGAGAACGTGCAGTTTGTAGTTTGTCGCCCGTCGTCGCTCGCGGCTACGACTTCGTGTTACTGGGATAAAAGGTGAACGACTCGTTGGTACTCGCTTTGCTCGTCCCACCAGCAGCATCCCGCTCGACGTTTGGAGGGGTAGCGTCCTTCTACGAAGTCTAACTGAGAGATACACCGGGACAGAACGAGAAGGAAGGGACGACGAAGACTGGGAAGGATGGAAAGAGACTGTACGAGCAGCGGAGCGAAGGGAGGCAGGGGAAGAACACACAGAAGGAGAGAAAGAGAGGCTCTGAGGTGGACAGAGGGGAGAGGGGAACCATAAATTACTTGATCATCCTCAAGGTTCGATTCGCTGACTGCGTGCATCTTCTCGTTGCGCCGACACGCTGTCATTAACGCGACTTTTGCTCGGAAATCTAAATCTCAGCGTCGCGAACAGCGTCAGCCTGGCCTCGCGTGGGCGTAATCGATCCGTCCAGCGTGGCGATAATAACGATAAGCGTGAGTAACGCGACTAGCGCGCCGTTTAAAGGATCGCCGACCGAACGACCGACTTTACCTACCACGAGAAGAAGGATGAGCTTTTCAGGACGCCTTTACGAGCTCGCGATGGTTTAATAAACCTAATTCCGTAATCGAACTCGTGATACACGCGATAATAGACGCTGAAAGATATTTATACGCGCTGCCAATGGACGTCGGTAAACGGAAGCACGTGGTACGAGCGCGCGAAGTTACACGCGAGGGTCTCTCGATGACGCCAAATGAATAATTTACCGAAACATCGATTTCTATAATGGCTTCGCTTTCTAACGAATAACATTACAGTCGTATACTTTAAACAAAAGTTCTATATCGATAAAATAATCCTTATCCGAAAGAAAGCCAATATATTAAATTTATAAAAAGGAAGCGCAATAAAACGTATTGTATTAGCAGTGAAGATCTTTTGAATCGATTAAAATATAACCCACAGTAAACTCACAATACTTTCTCACCCGCATCGTTCTGTCATTTCCCGACATCCATGGTCTCGTGATCCTCAAATTGTCCCACTCGGTCTGATTGCACCCAGCTTAGGTAAAAATCTGTCCGTGGGCGTTCTGAACGCGGGCTAGGTAGAGGCATAATTCGGGTCGGTGGTCGACAGGTTACCAATTTCCATTTTACAGCCGATGCAGCGGCGGCCAGTGTCGAAATTTCGTTTGGCCGCATAGTTCGGCGGCGAGCGAGTCCCTTCGATCCACGATCGAGGCGGCCGCGTCCCTTGCAGCCATTCAGACATCCTTCTTTCCTACACGCTGCGCGTCAATGCCGTAACCGTACGACACGGCCGATTGTGCAAGAAACGGACAGTCTACCTACTTAACCACGCCGTTTGCGTAACAGCCAGTTTCGAAAAGTCGAGCCGGTGTGGTGCGTCTCTTTCGAGAATGCAGCGTCCCGTGCAGGTAAATACTATTCGACGTCCTCGTGGTTGGTCCACGATTAATTATGCTGCTTCATTCGAAGACTTACGAAGCGATACGTGAAGATGTTTTAAAAGCACGACTGGTTACTCGTGACGGAACAGCCTTTTAGACGGGACTTGCCGCATTGTCGATGAAACGCCTTTAATTATCGCCTACTTCCTACTCCATTCTGCCTCCTCTGTATCGCTTGGCTCATTTTCAGTCTTAGCCCATACGCTGACGCATGGGGTCATTAGGCGACTAATGACCGAATTAAAGACGGGACATTCATGGTCGATACTCGGTCGTTTGCGATACCGAGATTAATATCTGATTATTTTGACCTTGTTTCAGGAAGCGTAAACAGTGTCTGATCAGGGTCGTTCATTATCTACTTCCAGTATTCCCTATCGTTGCTCGACTACACGTGACACGATTCACGCTACGATTCTCCGCACGATGGAAAACGCGCGAACGAAGATCGTTCGAATTAGGAAGCTCCTCGCGCCGCTGCGGCGATTTACAAGATGTCTCGTCCGAAGAAGACAAAAAAGAGGTAAGAAGGAACGGAGAGAGAAGAAGGGTAGACACCAAGAAAGACACGGAGAAAACAGTGGTGGTATAGGCAGAAGAACGAAGAAGAAGTGACGGAGCGATCTTAATCGCGCGGCGCGGACGTGATCCTAGGTCGTCGAAGGACTCGGAAGTCCAGGCGCGCGCGGTAACACCGTCGCGCGGTGCCGTGGCTCGACTTGCTCCACTAGCGGCTGGGAAAAAGTGAAAGACACTATGAGAGGAGGATGCGAAAGAAAGAAAACGATGGGTGGGGGACGAGTGACAGAGACGCGATCGCTCGTGCAACAGAGAGGGAATGAGGAAGAGAAGACGACGCGGAGAGGGTGACGTCGGTGGAAAGGTGCGAAGGCGAGGGAGGACAGGAGGAAACGAACCGAACCAAGTAGAGGAACAGAGACGGTGCAATTGGATGAAAGAGGTAACCAAGAGAAATAGAAGGAAGCGTAGGCCAGAGGGAGCGAGCAGGAGGACCGTAGAAGGAACGAGAGATAGATGGTTAGGAGGAAGAGAAGGAGAGTCACTCGCTCGAGTTGTCGAGGCGATTGTGCCGATGTGCGTGGCAAAGTTTTGCGCCGGGCTCTCCCTGACCTAACCACTCCGCCTCTCTCGACGCGGCTTGTCTCTCGAGCGTGCCACCACAGAGGCTAACTGGTCAGCCGTTTCCCGAACACAGTTTCTAGCAAATACCAAAATCTCTCTCCATCTGCCACCAACGATCCCCGATCTGGACCTGGACAACAGAGTTTCGAGCGACTGTTCGTCGCGAGTCGTCACAGCTCGTTACAATTCTTAAGGATCTCGAGGAACTTAAACAGGGCCACCTCTTTGACTTGATCCTCGTTAAATCTGCGTTCAAAAGACAGCTCGAACGATGTTTTGAATTTAAGAAGACATTATCCAAGGAAGATCTTTTATAAACGTATAATAGCCACGAACAAAGAGACGTGTCCCCGGATGGCTCGATTCAACTGTGTTCCCGCCTCGGTCGAAACTGCCGCGAGAGCTCGCAGCCGCTTTCAGCAAGACGCAGCGCGCAGCCTCTAGGTCGGCCGTTCACCCTGTCCCGAGACGATCAGCGGAGACTCGCGGCCGGGAATGCTGAAACTCGATCGAATTTCGCTGTTCGCTGCGAGCAGCCGCGAATCGCCGCGGCTGTTCACCGGAAAACACGCTTCCGGGAAAACGGCCGGGAAAAAACTGTTGGAGCTCGAACTCGGCCGATGGTGGAAGAGAGAACGCGAACGGCGGGAGGCCGGGAACGCGGTGGAATCGAGCCGGCTGCGTCGTCGATCGAATTCCACTGAATCGTGTCGGTTCGAGGCGCGGAAGTATTGCTTTTTATTCTGGCGCTCTCGTCGTCGATCGATCGATCGATCGCGATTCGCCCGGTAATGAAGACCGTCGGTCTCGAAACTCGTGGTCGATAGTTCCTGGTGGATGCTTCATCGGCGAGACACGACGAGAACGTCGAGGGGAATTCTCTGTGGCCGCAGAAAGTTTCGCGGCCGATGGGTTCCCGGATAAACGCGGAAAGCCTGAATCATCGCTGTTGAGAAACGCTCTCCCGTCATGGAAGACCGCGGTCGGGCGTTTCGTCGCGGTATCTACTTCCTAATTAGAGTTTCGTTCGCGTTCGTTTGATCCTGTTCTTCGATCGTTGGGCGAATTCGCGAATCTCTTTTTCGTTGAATGAGTCAGGATGTTCGAAGAAAGAAAAGCCCTTGATGATGCGTGACATTGATGATCGCGTCGCGAACATTGCGTGGTTGTATGGTATAAATTATTGGGAGATTGACTTTCTCTAAAAATAGAGGAACGCTTGGTTCTCGCGGAAGCTGAGTCAAATGAGACGGTGTTTCGAAGCTCCTATAATTTCTTTGTCCTCTATCACGATGCTTCGTATAATTGATTCCTCGATGCCCCATCAGACGCGCTAGAGGCAGCATTTGCAGGCCACGGTCTTCAGACAATTGGTCACAGTCTCCACTTCCTGTTTCGTAACCTCAGCAAAGACCTCTAAACTCCAAACCCATTCATGGTCACTAAAGTTATCCCAGAACTGTGCCTCCATTCAAAAACCAACCGCATTATCAACAAGATATAATACCAAAATTCCCAAAAGGAGAAGCGAATCGAACAAAGCGAAGAAACTCGTCCAGATTCAACACAGACTGACCCGCTCGCCATTAATCGAAGCCCGGCAGCCCGATACTCTTTTTCAAGGTAAAAAACCGTGCTGACCGTGTGATACCTTCCCCCCACCCCCAACGGTCCTCCGCCCCCGTGCCCCGCTGTCGATCGAGCGGAGCTCGTTTCTTGCGAATCGATTCAGCTGGATCAGTGACCTGAAGTCGGGGCGCCATGCCGTGTTCCATCGATACGGGCTCACGAATTATCACCCGTCTTTTCGTTCCACGCCATCTCTCCCACTCTTCTCGCCATCGACGTCTCGTTTCCATTTCTTTTTCCTTTCAGCTGTTCTCTCACCTAGCGACCAACTACTCTGCGTGCTCTCCTCTCTCGCGTAGCTCGCCATCGAGACGACGAAGACAGAGGGGCGGAGTGGCAGCGCGGTAAGACTCTCGATTCACCAATTCGGGATTCTACGGTCGGAGCGCCTTGAAGAGAGAACTGGTGAATAAGTGACGATAAGTAGGTAGATGGGTAGGTAGGTAGGCAGAATGGATAGGTTGGCTGGCTGGTCGCTCGTTAGGCTAGGTGCGTTGACCCGCCTGGCGTGTTCGCTCTTCAGCTAGAGACAGATAGATAGAGACGGCGACGAGGAGAACGTGAAAGAAAGAGAGAGAGAGGAACAGATCGTCGGATAGCGATAGAACGAGATAGGATGATCGGGAACGATGCGCGGGGGGTTGGCGTCGGCGGGAGGAGAGGAAGGGTTGCCAACGCGTCAAGACCGCGATCCTCCTTCCGCGGATGATCGCTCGAGCCGAAAACCGAACAAAGAACGTTGAACTCCGCCGCCTTTCGGCTGGCGTTTGCACGCTCGACCCAACTCTCCCGGGGATACGGTCATCGTGTCACGATCGAGGCCACCGGTCGACGCGAATGGCACGCGTCTCGTTCCCCGATCGCTTCCTCGATACGATTTATCGTCTTAGACCGAACCGTGTCTTGGGCTGTTATCGAGTCTCGTTCTTCGGCAAGCGGAAAGCTGCGTGGTCTCTAACTATTTCCACGCTACGTATCAAAGCTGTTTCGCGAGCAGAGTTTCGTGGATAAGGATATCTTTTGGTTCGCCGTGGCAGAATCGGTTGCGAATATTTTATAAATTTTTCGCTATCGGAAAAAAAGAAACGTAGCTTCTATCGATCTCGCGAAACTTCACCGGAACTAGGAGAAGAGAAACTCGGTGCCCGATAAAGCGAACCCAAGGTTGTATATCCGGCGATCGACTTTTAACACCTTCTGCACGCTCTCTCTTTTCATCTCTCACGGTTATCCTTTACTTTCCCTGCGCGGGAAAAGAGGGAAAGAAAGAGACGGAATATAGGGAGAGGCAGCTTCCTCGTCGGGGAAAGTGAAATCGGTCGGCTGCACTGCTGCACGCGTGCTCACCTTGTTCGCCGCTCTTACCTGTCGCGTAAATCAGCCCCGGCCAATGCTACCATTAATAATGGAACGCGCTAATTTACCTACGTCCCCCGTGGAAGCAAAAAGGTTAGAGAAAGCGCGAATGCCGAGCCACGATACGCGAGAAAACGCGTGCTCGCGAGTGGTAGGTACGTTTTCCAGCCAATGGAGAGCGATCGAAACGCGATCAGTCGACTGTTGAATGGAAAGCGAGGAGAAAAATGCAAGAACGTGACAGGTGTCACCGTGATTCAGCAATTTTTATCCCGAGAGATCGGCGATGTTTCTAGGAGTGTAAATAGAAATGTAGTTTTCACCAAGCTCTATTGTTAAGGTGCATAGAAAGTGGTGGGAATGTTTCCAGTCAGGTATCATGTTTTACGTTCGAGAAATTATATTGTTCTACCATTTCATTACCGATTTAAGCATCCCCGACTTACCAAACAAGTGTTACGTGACGCCCGTCACATCCATCCTACATCTTCCGTACTAAAAGCATCTTCTCGTTCGTGTCCGAACCATTTATCTCCGCATCGAGCAACCTTAAGCCTGTACCTTAGACCATTCCCATAAAACCAACACTAACAACACCGACCACGCGAAGAAACAACGATACAGAGCTTTCACGATATTAAGAAGGAAATAATTAACTTAACCCGACCACCCGTGTACCTTGAACGAGCATCTTAGCTAAATTTTCATTTAATCGTCCATTTATTTTGTAATTGGAACAAAGTTTTGTAGCGACGACTATCTTCGATCGACTCGTTCATATAACTTGGTAAAATTTTCGAGTAAAAGTTACCATAACTATGTTTACCAATCGAAGAACGATTTTTGTTCGATCGTGCGAATGTCTGACCACTAAACTTCCTTATCTACTTAGACTTGATCCAAAGCTAATCAATCTACCGAACCAGCCAAGGAAGTAAACAAACGAAGACGAATGGATCGAAACGATGCAGAAGGCAAGAGGGTAGAGCGTCGGCACAGGATGTCAAGGAGCGTCACCCCTTGGGCCGGTGCATGCGAACGCTCGTCACGCACGCAGAACTGTTGTGCAGAATTCAGCGCGCATTTGCATCCCGGCGGGCGTGTGTGCGACGGCTGCGGCGTGTGCGCGTGTGGAGATGTGGCTGGTCGCGTGCAACGACGCGCGAATCACAGCGTGCAGTGTGTGCGTGCACCCGGTCGATCGGCTCGAACGCGTGATCGGCACGCGAGTCGAATCTCGATCGGTCGGTGCGCGTGCGCTCCGCTACGCGACCGGACAGCCGGCCGCGATGCGACCACGAAACAGGGTCGAACGATCCGCGCCGCTAACGATCGCCATTACGCGAGAGTGAAAGAATCGAGAGTCTGTTTTGCCTGGCAGCGTGCGATCCGCGTGAAACTAGGATCGTTAGGAATTGCCATGTTTTCTTTCAATTTTTAGGCTTTTTCTCGGGAGTGATATTTTCGATTGGGGTGAAATTGATCGAGGATCAACCCTTTGTCGGATATCGGCGATTACGCGTGTTCAATGGTATCGATCGGTGGGTGCTATAGGCGGCCGTAGGCGCGTGGCGTTTTCTCTTTCGTAATAAGATGCTTGGGGATGATCATAGTAATCTGCGGTGTCTTCTTTGCATTTATTTATTATTCGTTTCATCCACGTTAAGTATGATATAATACGTCGTAAACAGCGATAGCTACTACCGCAGCTCGATCAAAGACTGACTTTCCTCTAAGTGGTTCATACTCGAAAGATTAAGGGTTAGATTCTGTAGGAAGAACGACTGCCGATATTTTAGGGATAAAGAGAATCGTTCGTGTGTCGTTTTATGCGTGCAACTGTACGTTGCATGCAGTCTACTTTGGAATTCTTGGTATCTACCTGCATATGTAGCAGCAACAAGGTTTCTACGGTTCTGTTGCATATACATCAGCAACATTGTCGGTGGATGCCACGAAAATAGCACAATGGACACCTACGTGCACGTGGTAGTTGCTTGGTGCAAAGCTTGTTGCATCTAATCCATGAATATTTTGCTCGGAACAAATGACTTCCTCCTCTGACAGACTACCGTGCAACACCCACAGGGATGAACGCACCCGAAACACGATCTGCTCGTCCAAGGGTGACCAGCAAAAAGATCATCACGCTTCACAGGCCGAACAGCGAAAAACAAAGGAAAGTGCTTCGGTTTCTGGCGAGCGTGGCGAGAAAGAAAAATGAACGCCGTGAAACGGAGGTGCAGAAGGAGATCGCCGTCCAGTCTAGCGAAACTGGCACAGTGTCAAGGTGCCTCGCGGGCACATTTGCTTCGACACACCGTAGAAGAGGGGCGTGCAGGATATCTGGAGTGGGAGATGCATCGTGGTAACCCTTCCTCCTTCCTCGTTTCACCGCCTAGCGGACAGAGAGCGGTCGATCGTGGCGAAGCGGCGTGCACGCAAACGGCCGGACTTTCACGGAGCTTTCTTCTTTCGCGGCCGACTTGCTGCGAACGTGTGCCACTATTTCGTGTAAACACGCCCGAGATATCGCCGCGCCATCGGCTAGCATCCGGGGTGAAAGGCAAAACGAAGCACGCGAATAGACCGTGGATTTTCCGTGGAAATGAAAAGCCTGGCGACGCCTTTCTCCGATATGTTCGCCAGCCTTTCTAGCGCGATGCACTTTCTTACTTTCGTTTTGTAATACTTCTACCCCTACTTATGCTTCTACCTTGGGAGCGGACGTTGCTTTAGGCACCTTGGAATTCTCGATACTTGACTGTAGAAGTTATCACCGTGAAGTAATTAAGCTGGGATAGGCGAGGGATAGCCCATCGCGTGGACGAGCTAGTGGGAAGTTGTCAGAGTCGGATGGGCAAAAAGATGAAACCGAAAAAGAGAAGGAACAAAGTCCAGAGACAAGGGGATATCGCACCGACGCGACAAGCTACGTCAATTATCGCGGCGAAACTGCTAAAAAATTCATATCCAAACGTACCGATGGATGCGAGCGTTGTTCGTAACGCAGTCACGTAACGTCCTCGAAAATTGAATTCTTCCGTGTACCGTCGCCGAAGCATTCTACTCGTCGTATCGGTATGTCATTCATAAAGAAATTACATCGGCCCATTACTCAACGATTATTTATAGCCAATAGACCGAAGACGTTCGCCGATTTCCTCGTTCCTTCGAGACCCACATTCGCTAAATCCAGCATATTTACGAACAAACCTTGAAACTACCTATGGTACCGTTCACAGCACCACCTTTTCGAAATAAAAATTCTGCCTTTACAAAATTTTACGATCACCTGCTCCAAAAGAACCAAACCAACCCACGCTCTGACAACGAAACACCCCAGTGTCCCATAAAAAAATTAAATGCCCTCTCCGAAACAACAGCGAACCACTAAATTCGCCTACATTCTTTATCGGGAACAAGAGGAGCCCAAGGAATTGGGGCCGGTGTAGAGCAGGAGAGGCGAGAGAAGGCAGCGTGTCTCTGTTAAACGCGATCCTGTGGTGCCACGAAATGATATTCAGCCGAGTGTTTCGACAGGCCGAGTGTCGTTAACCTCCCGCGCCGTTCGTTCCCAGTCAGTCGGGAAACAATTGTCCGGTCTAGGACTAGTCGTTCGCGGCCGAGACGCCCACTCCCATGGGACTATTTCAAATCCGTTGCCGTGTCCCGTAGGTTGCGAATTGGGCGTTGGCCTTCGCCTGCTTCCTCCTGGTGTCGGGTCGAGCGAGGAGCACGCGTGGAATGCCACGTGGGACTTCGGACTCCGAGAAAACCTTTTTCCTCCCACCTTTCTGAACGGATTTCGGTAGGTTCCCCACCTCGTGCGCCCAACGAAACGGTGCCGCCGAGAGAAGGGCGCTCTTGGGCGAGCGGTAGCATGCACAGAGGGCCGAGAGGAAAGGGACGTAGGAAGCATAGTCGCGATCAACCGCGTGTGCACGCTCGTACTCTGAAAATTCGAGGGATACACGTGGATGGCCCGAATGGCTGAGAGTGTTGCAATCTTGCGTCGGACCCGCTTCTTCTATGCTCCTCCCTCTTCCCCTCTGGGACCCTTTCGAGCCTTCACGACGAGTCTCCGCGTGATTTCTCACGGTGAACGGGATGACCGTGGGTGGCGGTCGCTTTTAGGCAACCGGTGTACGTGGTCGTGACCGTGACGCGTGAACCATGCGTCTAACTGGGGACGTACATATTTTAAAATTAGACGAAGATGTCGTTAGGACGATGGTAAGTTAATTAGAGACGTGGCTGGGAATTTTTTGGAAGCAACCAGAACGGTAGGAAGAGTTATCCAACCTATCGCTTATATGATAATGGATCGCGTGCGATGGCGCGTTTCGCGATCCCATCCGCGCACAGTAGGTTCGAAAACGGTTTCGACGCTGAAATTTGCGACCGCGTTTCATCAGCAGGACGGTAGTTTGCAACGTGCTTAAAGGCACGATGGTGTATAGTGGAAACGTCACGCGAGACGAGTTCAGCTGTCCGCGGTAACATGTACTAACTCCCAGCCCTGATCTATGGTGTCAGGGTACGCGGCTACCACGACTGATCGCTCTATTAGAGCTTACCGACCGACCGTTCAACCGACCGTCCTACTTTCTTGAAAATCGTAACTCTACAAGATACCGATACCCGTTATCTGGGCCGTACTCTGCCTCGACCGGATATCTAGTCGAGGACTTTTAAACCTGCTCCTTCTTATTTTTTTCTCTTTAGTTCCATATTTCTTTACGATGCAATTATTACACAACTTTTATGTACAGTTTACATAAGATATCTTTATCTTTACAACATCAAACCTAATCGGTTAATACGCCAGAACCCAAAACCTGAAACTAAAAATTTCAAGTTCCTTGCCATCGTACCACCCGTTAAACCCCATCGATCATAGAGTCGGCATAACGTGGCTCGGTATCGATCAGCCAAAAGCGGTAGAATAGTCGGAGCGGTAAGAGATCGCCGTGATAGCGGTTAGCTGGCGCAACGATGTTCCACAGATACGTATGCAAATCTGGCGAGCGGGTTGACCGAGTGAGAGAATGGCCAGGCGAGCAGGGATCGGAGGGGGTGGTTGCAGCTCGAATCTCCGCTAAAATCTCGCAGCGACGGAGGATCAGGAGAAGGCGAGCAACGGTAACCCATTGTATCGAACAGCCGGTTCCTTTACGACTGCTTTCTCACGATCGGTCAGTCGGCGGATAAGCCAGAGGCGAGCGAACGGGCTGGCCGCGATCCCTTCGCGCGAGGATGTGCCGCCGGTGCGTGCAACTGGGTTTACAGCCGGATGCAGCGGTGGAGCGCGAGGTCGCGGCCACACAGAGGTACGGAATACACGCGGCAGAGAGTTGGAACGAAGTTGGAACGGAGTTGGAACGTAGCCGGAGCGGACGGGACAGGACAGGAGAGGACGGGGCGAAGCCGGATTTCTTTTCTCGTTGCGGAGCCGCTTGTCGGCGCTCGCACGCGGCCACGGCTAACTGTATTTTGACTTTGTGGCCTGAATTGCGGTAACACGGTAACTGGCTCCACCGCGTGCGACACCCTGAAGTAACGGGCCATATCTCGAAGCCACGCTCTTCGGGTCTTTACACGCGTGTAAGCTACCTACATAAAAGGCACTCTCACGCGAGTAACCAGGTCCCCTTTGCCTCTGCGTGATGGTGCGTGTACACACGCGTGGCAACGCGCGCGTCTACAGCTCCGAGGCGGCCGCCAAACGCCACCGATACGCGCGACTCTACGTACGCGGGCAGATGGCCGATACGAGCTTGAAAGAGCAAAGAGGAAGAACGCGCTCGACGGAACGGAGGAATCGTTGGATGGAGAAACGAAACGAGAGACAGAGGCGAGCGCGTGAGCGCAAGCGGAGGTAGGATCAGGAACGGTGGCGGTTTTCAGCGTGTGCGTTCGGCCCGTCAGCTCCTACGTTCGTGTACGCGAGCTTCGTTGCAACGTGAGTGTAGGTACAGTTAGGTAGAAGGTGGCCACCGACTTGACTCTGTAGGTCGGAGCCGCGGGACGCGCGGTCCGACTCTGTATATCCTTCGCATCCGGGGGATCGCCTTCGAGACGACAGCAGGACCTTGGGCCTTAACCCACTCTTACTGGGAAAGGGACTAGCAACATAACGCTTCTCGCGATTCCTCTCTGCGACGAGCCTCTTCCGCGTTCGCCGTATCGTGGACGGGAGATCCTGCTGCGCGTTTCTCGATCGATCTCGATCGTGAGATGCGCGCGAGGAAGAACATATTTGACGATCAGAGGTTCGAGGGTTTCACTCTTAGTGCTGGCGAATAGCCGAGACACTTTTCCCGGTAGAACGCGACAACCGAAACGGTAGTTAGATTTGGTTAGATCTTTTGTCGGTTTAAGTTACAATGTCTGAATTCTTTGATTTAAAGTCTCGAAAAGATAAGGTGTATCGCTGTTGTTTAAACGATGAACGCGGATTCGGTGTCACGAAGAAGGAACCTCGGCGTACTACAAAGACCACGAACGAACGACACGATCCTTCTTCCAAACCTTTGTCGATGAGTGTTCGATAATCGACGATCGACGTCGACGCGTAAAGAACCTAAAGCGAGTGGATCACGTGCCACGGCACGCGACACGTGACTCCCGAGGTCTCGGCGATCCAAGGTGCAGGATCAGGAAGCACAGCCGAGAGAAAGGCATTCCGGACTCGTCCCTGCTGCTCTTCGTTCTCACCCCTTTCTTTCGGTGCGTCTTCCTGCATGGAAAAGGGGTGCAGCAGCTGTTACCGCCGCTTTCTCGAGAACCCTTTCACGGGCGTCCCTTCTGGAAGACAGAGGAGGAGGTCTCCTTCCGGGATCTTGTGTATCTCGTATTGCATCGAACTGGTTTTCACCGGAGGGAAAAAAGTGGCCGCGTGGCCGTGGAGGGGGTGGATGAAAGTGAAAAAAAAAGGAAAAGAAGAGAGGAGAGAAAAAAAGCGAACGTTTGGTTTTCTCGTCCATATGGCGCTCGATCCACGCCTCGGGACGTCCACGGTCCGCGGGATCGATTTCTTCCTGGAAACGCTCGAATTTGATCTAGGAGATCGACAGAGACCCGGAAGTCGCTTGCGCGACCCACGCGACGCGCGCCTCTCCGCGACGTACCTGAAGGCGGAATAATTATCGGTGATATTCGATCGACGAAGCTCCTTTCATCGATACCAGTCACCGTGCTCGCCAATAGAGAAACGTTGCCTTCCTTTTGCAAGATCGCAGAATTCCTTCGTTCGAAGGAATGAAGTAACGCGATTTTATACATTTCAGTCGAAGACCTTGACAATTTGTAATATTGCGCGCGACGGAAGCCTATCGATCGCAATTGCATCTCGGTATGCTCCTCTCGTTGCTTTCTATCGCTATTTTCCTTTCAACTTTTCACAATCACCGCTTCCAACACGGTCTTTCTTCGATTTTAAAGAGCGACTCTTCGGACAATTCACTCCTGTGGTCTCGTTGACCGAAGAATGATCGACGAACGAGCTCCTCGATCGACGTCCAGCCGTTCCAAAAGAATCGGCATGCAGATGTCCAGCGGCCACCGTGGCGACGTGGAAAAACGGTCAGCCGGCCTCTGTCACGAAAAATGTCTTTTTAATTGGCAATTAGCCGCGTCGTGGACCCTTTCGCATCTGTCATGTTGCCGCGGGTGATCTTTCACCGGAGGACATAGCCGCCCTTGAGTGTCCCTCGAAGAGCCTGAATGGACCGGTTAACTAAAAAGCCCTCAGAATGGTCGTGTATTCTTCTTTAATCCCTGGGACACGCGTTTCCTCCATTTTCCGGCGAGTAGCCACGCGAGGTGGCGAAAAAAGAAGAAAGGATGCGGCGAGTGTGGCCGGCATGAAGTGGACGATGGACCCTGACCATTTTTCATCCCCTAATTTGACGGACGGGCGTGTGGCCACCGTGCCTCCTTCGTTCTTAGAGTATAATGTACCAAAGAGGGACAGATAGTCACGAGAGGGTATTCGGAAGGCTCAGCTTTTGAATAGTCGTGTTTTACATGCCGCTGCTCCATTTTATTCACCGTTGCTTTCACGGAAAAAAGAAAATTCGAAGGTTTGTGCGAACTTCGGACTCCGATTGTTTACTTCCAGCTTGAAATATTGTTAAATTTTATAACACACGAGTCGGTATTCGAAAAGAAGTCTCCACGTTTATACTCATCATGGAAATTACAGGAGAAGTAAAATGGAAGGAAAGGTTTTCAGGGGCGTGGCGCCCACGCGTCGACGAAGAAAAGACGCGTCCCGGAAAAGCGATATCTCCAAGAGGCTTTCGAGAAATATCGTTGAACGAACAATGGAAAGGAGCACTGGTTAGGAAGCGATAACAGAATCGAGGCAGCATATCACGGACCTTGAATTGCGCCGGGCACACCTCCGTGTTGCCATTACGCAGCCACTTGGCACCGGCCACTCGGTGCGCCTACCCGGCCGCATACATCGCCGCTTTTTTTACCAGCGCTGATCTATGCGTTCTACGATTACGCGACGTTCCTCTCATTCTCGAAACGTACGGCAAGCCGCGCGCGTTCCGGCTGTGAAAGAGAAGCGAGACGAACATATCGACCATTACCTACCGCTCTCTCTCTCTCTCCTAATGCGACGTCGCCATTGTCGCGGACGACTGATAAATCGATTGCCATGGCTAGGCTGCCGGTAGAAATTCCGCGATATCGCTTCTTGCTTACGTTCCTGGTTAGTGGTTTTGGTGAAAGTAGGAATCGACGCTTGTTTACCATTTCGTGGGACCTCGCAGTAGTGGTCTTTCTTTCGTGGTTTCTTTTATTTTCGTTTGATTCCGGTTTTATAGCGCAGGATATAGGAATCTCGTTTGTTAAATTTTATTACCTCCAGTTGGAGGGATTTCGATAACGCTACAATGTTTGAGGTTTAAATCGTTAAAATCGTAAAAGCTTCGAGCCAAGGTCCCAAATCATCGTCGCTTCCTGAAACTCGAGGCACGATGGAAAGTCCATCGAAGAAGCGCAGCGGCCATCGAGCAGAATGCAACGCAGCATGTCGATGCATCGTGGCGATCGCAGCCAATATAAACACACCGACGAGCGACGGCTATGGCGAAGTCTAATTTCAAACACTTACGCGACTCCGTCGAGGCGTCATGGGAATCTATAATACGACCGATGCCTGTCTTCTTCGTCCTTCTGTTCACCATTCGTTCTCTACCCGTCTCTCTTCGTTCCACGCTTCCATCTTGCTCCCTCTCGATGGCTACTTTCTTTCTTCGGCCAGCGTCGATTCATTCGGACTGCCGATGATGTTTCGAGAACAGTTATGTGGGAGTCTGGGTCACGAGGCGTGGCTTCTATGGGGACACCGTCCACTGTCCCATAGAACCACAATCCCATTGGCCAAGAAACGCTCGCGAGGCACGACCGGAATAATTATGTAACCTGCGCTTCGCGGTACGCGAGCCGACGCGTTCGTGATCGAGGGGGGTTGCAAACCACCGTCCCGAGCGAAAGAAGAGGACGGAGAAAGGAGACAGCACGGGGAAGGGACGAAGAGAGCGGAAAGAAGCGACGAGGAGCCGAGAGGGGGCACGGTGACCCTTGCATGCAAGGAAAATAGGTGCCGGTCTGCCCACGTGCGCCTCGTGTTTTTCCTCTTTTTCCTTTCTCCCCTGGCCTTTCGTCGCGACTGTCTCCAGCCTCTTCGAATGGCAGTCTGTCATTCCGTCCGTCATCGTGGAAGTGGAAACGATCGACGTGACCTCGGCTAGGATGTCAGCCGCGATCGGCTATTTATTGTCCTCGATGGGGCTCTTTTATCGAGTCGATGGATTCGTGTCAGGGAAAAGGTTAATTACATCTAGTCACGAGCGAGATCGCGACGAGCTTTCGACGAGAAGTTGCTGTTGCCTTCGCACTTAGGGAATTAACCTTTAGAGCGACGGCTGTTAACGGGAATCCTCTTCGCGTTTTGATCAGCTGAAAGACCGTGATACTCGCCTTTCAGAGTTTTCTAATTTATATTTTCGTAAAATGTATGAAAAAAATAATGAATCCGATCGACGCAGATATTATAATCGTTCGCGAGAGTTCGAAGCAACTCGTGTATTTCAAAATCGACGCCTACTCGACAGAGGTTGCATACCATTGATAAACTTCCGCGGTGTGGATACAATGAATCGCATATACGCGCTCGCTCGCGAGATATTATATCCTCCTCTTACGTCAGACCGGCAAATTGATTCCACCTTTTCACGGCGAAACACTCGGGGGAGCGAAGGTTCTTCCGTAACGCCACAACGAAATAAGTTTTACGCGATTGTTGTCCCTGATTATACCCACGCGATAGTTCCTGTATTAAGCGCAGATGTTACGTGGCCAGAAGAATTCTAATTACCATCGGTTTTCACGTGCTCGCTGCCCGTTTCCGTGTTCCATTATTTTCACCGCGAGCCAAGAGCCGAGAGCCTTTCCTTCCATTATTGAACGGACGTTGTCGATAGTTGTCGAACGGTGCTTCACTCTCGACCTTACATATTTTTCTTGTCTCGTACTTCGTTCTTTCGCAAAAAACAATTTTCTTTAAAATTTTTTTATTTTTTTATTTTTTTTCTTACCGTTTTGTTACACAAAAAGACACAAACCTTTCCCTCCTTTCGTTCGATCTTCGTTAATCACAAAAATACTCCAGAGGGAACCATTTCGGTAACCCAGTAACAAAAGAGTCTCCCAAACATTCTCTCGAAGTTCCTCGAAGCAACGAAACTCCCTCAAGTTCCAAGTACCACAAAAATTAGCACGAGTCGAAGAATTCCCCACCGTTTCGGGGATCACGGCGTCACTAACGAACCGTGTTCCCAATTATCATGGCCGCGCGAAACGAGGATTTTCGAGGCACGGACGAGCCTAATGCCCCAGTAACGGGATGACGCTTCTCTCTTCACTGTGCTGCGAATTTGCAATTCAAATAATTAGCGAACCCGATGAAAAACGACCGACCGACCCGTTGCCCATCTCTGTCTCCATCTCTTTCTTCCTATCTTTGCACATATGCTAATGCTGGTACCGTCTTCCAGACGTACGGATGTCCATTCGTGGTAAAATCGGACATGGGTCGTTCGCTCGCCAAGTTCCGCGATGAATGGCGAACACACAACAGTGACTTTTTGACCCAAATTCTTTAACGACCGGCGAAGCTGACGTCAGCGAGTCCTTGACCGTAACCGGCGATCGCCTATACTCCACCGCCGGCACAGCCGAGGCATCATGGGATCGCCGGTGACCCTACCGGGAATTTGATTCGCACCGGCACTTCCTGCTTCTCGTTTCTGTCGCCCACCTCTCGCGTTTCGTCCGCGTTTCACCCTGCCGCTACTCCTCGCGACCACCACTCCGAATTTTTGACAATTTCATTTGCGACTTTTCTATTTTCTATTTCCTGTTTTTTCTTTCTTGTTTCAACGTTTCGTTTGGTACGAGAATTTTTGACGATCGACGAAAACCTTTAAGCGGCAAATATTTGCAGGCGCTCGTTTTAATTTCTTCGACTTCTTTGATTTCTTTCCAAAACTGTTCGAATCGATAAGGAATTGAAAACGCGAGAAATTTTACAGGGAACCGGTACAATTACGCGGCAAGCGTACCACTGCGACAGGATGTTTACTTATTGAAATTGTAGGCCTACACAAATCGGTGAGGATTATACCGAAACCGGTTCCGATTGTGTAGCTATTTTTGGAGGTACGCAAACTCATAAAAGTCCTTTACGAGGACCGATGGCCTGGAGTATCCGCGAAACTGTCCACTGGATGGACGTCCGTCCATCGAGGAGCCGCTTGTTTCTATTGTGCGTTGTTTCGTTTGCGACAAAATTATCAGTCCTTTTACCTTAATCGCAATGAAAAAAAAAAAAAGAATCTACTTTGCTCGTCCCTGATAAGCCCTAAAAATTCAAAAATTCCTACACCCTCGAAGGATAACGTTACTTAATCCTGCTAAATAGTTTAAGCTTCCGTGACACCAAAAATTTACCTCTACTATTTGAAAAGCTTTCAAAATTAAAACTAAACCCTAACTCAACCATCGATATCCATTGCACCTCCAAGACATAATTAATTCCAAGCAACCTCTACACCTACCCCTTTTCTCATCCTCGACAATTCGATTCCAACTTTCGATATCGGAATCTCGAATCAAACCCGGAATTAAAATCACACAGTAGGACGCATCCCGACGACAGGGTCGTTTCGAGGGATGCAACTCGATGGAGAGGTTGCACGCGCCAGCCGCGTAACACGAGATTCTCGTAATCGAATACGCGAGAGAGCGCGCGCACAAAAGGGACGACGGGACACGGGAAAAAGAGAGGGTGGCGAGAGAAGGAGAAAAAAAAGGGAGAAAGAAAGAGGACGGATAGGATGTACGTAGGCGAGTATTCGGACTGGCCGGTCGATCGGACGGTATCCGCGTTACCCGAACGCCATTTCTTCGAGAGAGTTCAGGCGGTTCGTACAGGATGCGTCGATTTTTTGCCCGCCAACATTTTTTCTCCCTTCTCCTTTTTTTTTCCCGCACCGCCGCTGCCTCTGTTCGCCTTTCCCTCTCGCCTTCCTCCTCCCTGCCGCTCTTTTCCCTCGTGGAAAAATGCATAACGGGATGCGCGGACCGGGTCCCGAAAATCGGGAGAACGTGCGCGGCATCGTCGAGCCGCTGGGTTCGCCGAAGTCTTACATCAGCGTCCCTCCGGAACTGGAAACCGTGACCCGGGTGTTTGGGGATGTTTCTCGGGGGAAATGGAGAGATTTGAAATTGATAAGCGGAGAAACGCGATCCTGAAGCTTGAAAGTATCAAAGGAGAAGCTCGAACAGGTACTGATTCACCTATTATTTAAATCGTTACCGATTGGAAGCGAGCGGCAGCTGGTATCATTTGTCCCTACCGATCCAAAAAATTAGCTCGGACGAGTGAAACAAACTCAAATACCAAGGCAGAAGCCATTATATCCCCCTGCGTTCATCGTCCTGCTGTATTTACCAAAAAACTGGGAAAAAAGTAACCGCAGCAGGCAGGGTAACACGAAAAAACCTCACGCACACATTTCCTTCCATCAATCAAGCCGGAACACGTGACAGGGGTGGCTCAACATCGGTCGAAGGCCACGATGCCCGTGCAACCTCGCAACCTCTCCTCTCAAGGGGAAAGAGAGGGTGTTAGGTAAAGAAAAAAAAAAGAGAAAAAAAGGACGTAATGCCTCGCGTGAATCCAGAATTCGAATCCCGTGGCAGCGTGGACGAAAAGCAAGCACGGTTTCGGTGTTATATGCACGAACGAAGGCTGGTCGTTGTTGTGCACGAGGAAACGTGACGCGAAAGCCGAGTCCTTTTCCGTGCATCTCATTAGGACACCGGAGGGAGAGAGCCAGCAGGACCTCTGTGTCGCTTATCAGGATGGATATATTTTACGATCGGGAAGTTGGCCAGGCTTCCGTTGTTGGCGGCTACCTAATTGGACGGCTCCCTTCCTGGTACGATTCGCCGAGGAACCCTCGACTTTCGTGGAGCGGCCCCGAGAGCGCTTAGAAGCGTTTCTTTCAGTTCTTGACTCTTCGTTCTCTTCGCTTCTCCTTCTACTTCTTGCCACGCTCTTTGTCCGCCTCTCTCTCTCTCTCTTTCTCGTTGAGTCTCCTCCTTGTTCCTCCGCTTCTGTTCTCTCGACCTTCCTTTTCGCCTTCCCTCATCCACCACACCGAGGAGGAAGTTTAACGCCGGCTTGCCGTGGCGTGGCACGGACTCTGCGTTCGTTCGTCGCGCATCCGTGAAAGTGAAACGGAGAAAATCAGGTTTCGAAGACGAGCCTTCGAACCTCCTCTCCGTGGACGACGCTCGAGACACGCCGATAGAACTGGGAGTATTGTCTCGCGGACCACGCGGATCCTTCGTTGGACGCTATCCAACGCAAACGGGACACGCGTTTTTCTGCGTGCCCTTGATGTAGCCTCGGTTTCTTCGCTTCAATATGGGATTTGTTTCGATTTTTCTTTGGAAAAAGGGATCGACGTTCCTATAATTAAATCAATGACAAATAATACCTCTGACGATCCATATTTAAAAGCTTTCAAGAGATATCGTCACCAACGATCGGATTAATTTTTATAAATCAATACGCAAGGAGCGATCAGAATCCTGGAGTCTCTTGGTCTCAGCTGAGAGGCGACCAAAGTCAGCTGACTTCTAGCGTTGCCGGGCACGGGTCAAGTCTCCCTCCCACTTTAAACGCTCTTTGTCCCCTCTCGCACGTCCACTTTTGGATCGTTGTTCCGTGATTCAGCAACGAGATCGTCGTAAAAGAATTTCGTAGCTCCGTTCGAGATATAAACGCGGCGCCGCTTATCGATCCCCGTCGGTGGCTGATTAAAAGGAGGAAGCGACAGTATCCCGGGCCAGAGTCGATTAACAGGCAGCGGGAATCGAGCATTCGGAGAGAAACCGATCGTTACCACGGCCTCGGTTCATAAACCAAGAAACCACAACGCGCCACTTCCCGTGAGGAACGCGCGCGCGCGCGCCAGCCGTCGCCGCTCCCCGGTCGCGCGATCGTTCCTCCCGGCCTCTTCCGTAAACAGAGCCCAATTTATGCAACGTCGATTTCCCCGTGGATACCGAGGCGTTGCTCGAATTGACGAGCTTGTTTCAACGTTACGGTCACCGTGTGACGCGAATGGGAACACGATTAGGAAAATATCAGCGAAACGTTTCACCCTCGGGTCCTAAGTCAGGCGCGGGTTCGCCTGTGTGTTTCGTCCACGCGAAATCGTGCGAATCGATCGGGCCGCTGGCATGGGACAGAGTGCAAGGAGGAAGCGAGCGATCGAAAAAGAGCAAACCGGGAAGACGAACGTAGAAGATGAAGCGGTGGTGGCGATAGAAGAAGGAAAGGTTGACGAAGAAGTAGAAGAAGGAAAACGGGAAGAGTAGAACGAAGACGAGTAGGAAGAAGAAGAAGAAGAAGAAGAAGAAGTAGTAGTAGAAGTAAAAGTAGAAGAAAGAAAGAGATGAGGATGAGAAGGAGGACGAGGAGGCACAAGTCGTTGGTGCAAACCGAACGAGGTATAGAGGAATCGGTAGGCGATACAGGAGCGGGGGAGGTCGAGCGTGCGAGGGAGGGAGGAGGTGGAGGTCCGGGTGTGCGGACGAGGAAGGCATGAGGCTAGGGGGGGCTCGAGGGGCCAGGGACGGAGGGAAGTTGGTATCGCGGATGGCGATGGCGATGGCAGAGTCAATGTCCTAGCGCTCGCACTGGGTCACGGCGAGTTGCGGCCAACGACCCAAGGCAGAGCTCCTCTTTACTTTGCACAGAGGGAGCGAGAAAGAGGCCGCGACGAGGGAAGGAACGAGGATGGAGCGGGACCGAGCGACGGACAGAGACCAAGCTGGGACGGGAGTGAGCTGGATAGAAGGGAGTCGGAGGGAAGCGAGAGGAAACGAGAAAGAGAAAGAAAGAAATACAGTGGTGGTGAAACAGAGACGACGAGCGTGTTCCCTGGGTTCCTCGTCTCGCGATGTGTATACTGGGTGCTCGAAGCGAGAAGTCGTTCCTTCTTAGCCCGATCCTTCTTCCCTGTGGATCCTTCCCCGTTTTCAGCTTCTCCGGACGATCTCTGCTTAGTCTTTGTCCATCGCGTCTGCCTAACCCAGACCTGCTGGCCAGCCGGATTCGCCGAGTCGCCGCTGACACGGAAACCAGCCTGAGAATCTCGTTTCCATCGAGCTACGTGGTTCGCGTTTGGAAAGTGGAGGGGAACACGCAAGTTCAGTGGTGATTATCGGTGACCTGTCTCTTCTGTATATTTCTACCGGTGTGGCTTCTTCGAGCACGATTATTCGCGGGCCACGAGTAAACGATCCACGAGGATCTCGTGAAAATTGCATCGAACGCGGCAACCAATCGAGCTTTTCCCTTTCTTCTCGTTAATCTTCGAGCCTTCTAAGGCTCGACCGGTTCCGCGATCTTCCACGATCGCTATGACTACTCTTTGTGCCGGCACTCTTCGACCGAGACTAATAGATTACGTTCTATCCGTCTGTCTCCGGTGTTCCAAGTCCTTCGCGTCCCTTTCCTGTCCTTCGACGGTGTCGCGAGGGCTTCTTATATAATTCTCCGTGTCCTTCCTTGAGGAAAAGGCGAGACTCGCTAGGAACACGAGACACACGCGAGATAGAATCTCTGGTTGGCTGGGATGGTTGGCTGACTCGGGAGAGAATTCGAGGAAAGTTGATAATGAACGTTCGCTACAACGCGTCGATGGAACATTTGCTTCTCTAGGAATAGATAAATTACCGAGGCGTCTAGTCGAATGTAAATCACCGGTGGTCCGCGTACACCTCGCGCCGGAAGAATCGGTCGAACGATCCCACGATATCGTCGCCCTAGAAGATTTCGATCGAGCGACGATTCGCGCTCACGGTCCCGTCCACGTTGCTCTGCCACGAAGCAGTTCGTTCGCGTTCGTCGAAAGCCCCTTCGTTCGCCGAGACAAATCGAGGAACTCGAGTTCCTAGCCAACCGACAGACGCCGTCTCGAATTCTTCTCGTGGCATTAGCATGCATAACGAACCGATATTTGTTTTCGTAGCTTTCAGACCACGTGCTTTTAGTCTCGAGACTTTTCTTTCCTATTCTTTGCTTTTCCGTCTTTTTGTCAGTTATCTTAGTCCTCGCAACGCGTAAAAACGATTCGATGATTCGTATCGAAGATCGCGAAGAAAGTGTTCTCGATCGGTCTCGAGGATTTTACAGGCAGATAGCTCTTCGTATGATCGATCGAGGCGTCTCGATCGAGCTCGCCTCGTCGAAACGTTCTCACGTGGTGGCGATCGTTCGAGGCGGATCAAGCTCGAGCGCTCAGCTCGCAAACGGTCGCCGAATAATCGGCCATGGTCGTGGCGGCGATTTACCAGCGATCGCCACTTAATTAGACGTAGCCAACGCGGAGGTAGTGGCGAAAGAGACACCAGGGGCTGCGGTAATCTTTCGTGATCCGGCTGTACCCGCGGTATTCGCAATAATTTATTCGGCCAATTACTTCAGAACTGACGCGAGCCTATGGCGAATCATTGAGCGTAAAGGTCAATAGCACGTAGAGTTCTAACTCCGTGCACGGGGAACAAGTCATCTGAGCGCGAGTATTCGCAGCGACTCTGCGAAGAGATCCAGGTTTTCGAGCGATTAGATTTTATTCTCGTTAGGAACTCTGCGTGTTGTGTCTAGGGAACAAAAGAAAAGAAGAAAAAAATATATATATATTTTTTATATATGTACGCACACGTTTGTGTACACTTGTACACGTAGGTAGAACAACGTAGGTTCCCTTAGGACGTCTAATGGAGGCTCCCAGTTAAATATCGCGGAATTAACTTCACCCTGTTATTATCTGTACCACGGTCCCTATACGTGTAAGGGATTAATTAATCGTGCGATTAATAAGCACGCTACGAATTTCAAATATTTATGAGAATGGAATTCAACTGTGTTGCGCGCGGCTCCCGAGGAAAGCTAAGTGGGAGAGATCGCCGATAAGCAGACGGAAAATACAAGAACGAAGCGCTCCGAAGACTCGCTGGTTCGCCTGCTCGTGCGAGCACAGTGAGAAGTGAGCGGCGATTAAAGCGGCTGAATTTATATTGGATCGTCGAATTCTGCGGTCGGGCAGGTGGAAAAATAATTGCCGCCTCTTTCGTCGGATTAATGATTCGGTTACTCAATCGATCTTCTCAAGGTCTGAGATCTTGATCTCGAAACGAGCCCGTGGAACGCACACCGATACCTGAATATCGACCAAGTATAAGTCTTGTCGCTAACCTGACGTCTCCCGTCTTCCCGCGCTAGTTGTTCGCGCGTAATTTCAGCTAATGCTCTTACGTTGACAAGTGGTACTTGTAACACCCTAGTTTCTGACCGTACAATGTATCCGTTCGCTTCGCGCCTCGATACAGGTTTAAGAATCACGAAACAGGCGTGATGGCTGGCAGAGATTCTAATTATAAGTCAGTTTCTAATGGAACCGCCTGGAATTGCCGCTTCAGATAACACGAGAATTATATCCAACCTCTTCCTACGGAATACCAAATGAACATACGAAAGCCTCGTTAAGCTCATAAATAAACGAACAATTCCCCCCCCCCCCCATCTTGCCTACTAGAACGTCCAGCCGATTCGCTTGTGTCTTACGAGTTACTTTTTCACTCGGATCCGGAGGTCGCGGAGCACGATTTAACGCCCATGAATTATTTCTTCGACTTCGGCCCCGACTCTCGATCCTCCGTCTTACAGACCGAGGGTTTTTTTTTCTGACCGATGACGTAGCTGTTTGCCGATCTTGTTTACCGAGCATCCCATCGCTTCTTTTATTCGATTGAGATAATAATTGGCAAGATATTAAATCAAACGACAAAGCGTCGCACAAGACTCGCGTCGAGTCTCGCTTGGTCCATAAATATTCGACGCGGTCTCGTGACTTTCTTAAGAAGAATCTCTGACTCGCCAAACGAAAACGAAGCGATACCTCATCGTATAAGTCAGAGACGTTCCAGAAATCGGTCTGGCCCCGTTTAACGAAATTCGACGAAACTGACAGGCCGAAAATAAATTCGAGATCCCGTGGACTGGTGAGCGAACACGAACGCTACCAGCAGATCCAGCAGGGAAATATACCGTTAGCGCGTTGCCCACGAATAGTTCGCGGCGATCGAGCGAGCCTGATTTTTTTTTCCGCCAGCTCGCTGCTCACCTACTTCGAGAGGCCGCGCTCCGCTGTTTACGGCCCCGTCATTGGTCCACAGGCGGGCCACTCTTCTTTTTGGATTACCTGGCTGTTTCGGTTGACCGGTATTCCGATTCTCGGTGTCGCTGCTTCTCTCTCCTTCTTCCAGAAATTCGGTGATCATCTGTGGTGATTTTCGTACTTTGGGAAAGGAACGTTAGTTTGGTTCGAGTCGGACGAACGTATTCCATTTGCTGCTGAATTTTTATAGAACGTGTAAAAAGGTATTGCTTCGGTTATGTTTTCGTGAGAAAAAAAAGAATAACAACATAGGTGGGATAGTGATTCCAAACTTTGGAAGGAATTATATTTTGAGAAATTGGACTTCAATTAGACAGAAATTTATCGCAGCACTATTTCTTAACAATAATTACTCGAAGTAACGTTTCCTTCATGGATAATGATAGAACTCTTAATGAAAATATCATCGAGTTCGACCGTTGGAGCTTGTTACACCTCCCCGTTCGTATAATTTGGGTGCTGCTCGCTGAATGGAATTAATTTTAATTAAACGATGGTTTTATTGTTTTAAATGATAATTTCTTCGTGGGTAATGGTAATGCCGTTTGGGAATGGGACCAAGAGCCTGGCAGGATATATACGGGTACCCTTCATGTGAACCTGAAACGCTGGCTGGAAACGGGAGGGATGCCTGAGGAAGTATATTTGAATTCGTTACGCGTACTTTGAAAAGTAATAGTATTACTCGTAAGCGGCTGGGAAGAGGATCTCTCTTCTGACACACAGCAACAATGGGCCCGGTTTATTCATCAGCCGGTGCGTACGATATCCCTCCGATTCACTTTTGCCTCGAGCAACTCGAACCGTGACAATTTATTACGAGGAACTTGAAATCTTTGCAACGAGGGCGGAATATTAATCGAATAAAAAATATTCTACCATTCATTAGATATACTCGTGCTCTCGCTGGTACCATTTTAGTTAGCTCGGTTACCGAAGATTACCTCACGGACTATAAATAAGAAATAAACGTAAATCATTCTTCCATATGAAAAAAAAAAAAAAGAAAAAGAAGAAGGCTATCGGACGATGCTCGAGCAGTCGGTGAACTCATGGTTTTACGATACACGACGGAATCGATTCCGCCTTCACGGCACACCGCCGATGAATAGGCGATAATTGAAACGGTCGATGTTGCAAGAAGCGGCTGACCATCGCATCAGGGTCAGGCCGGTGCAACGAGGAAACGAACGAAAGGAGAAGAAACGGACGAGGTTCGTTGCATAATCCCGATTTCAATCCCTGCTGGTCGACGTTGTCTCGGGGTCAGCGTGCTTCGAAGAAAATCACTTTCCTTCCCATAGCAGCTACGTATGCATATACGCGTGTATCTACGCGCATTACACCGTCTCTGGCTACTCGTTCGTTCGAGCAAGCGAGCGAGCGCGTGCACCGATTCTTCCTCCCGCGGCGCGGCTCTTCCTGGTTTCTCAGCTCGTTACGAACGAACCGACAAATTATCGGCGCTGCCTGCACGAGCCATGGACGCGAACACGCGCGACCGTATGTACGGTGGAAGAGCAGAAGGGAAGACGAAAGAGGAACGACAGCACGAAATCTCGGATGCGCCAGTAACGCAGGCCTCTCGTACTTTCACTTCCTTTCCCCCTCGAGCTCTCTTTCTCTCTTTCTCTCTTTCCCTCTTTCTCTCCTTCTCTCTTTCTCTTCCTCTGCCTCTCTTTTTCCGCCTCTTTCTCACCTTCCTCGACTGTTCGCCTCTTTCTCGGCCGTTTCTTCTCTCTCTCTGTTTCTCCCTTGGACATAGAACTACTTTTCCTTTCAAGCCCTTGACTGAGGGTACCCGACCATGCCTATCACCAATCCGAGGATCCTTCTGTGTACACACGTAACACGTTCTTTCCTCGTTACAGTCCTCGGCACCTCGTCTAGTGTTCTCCTGTCGACCATTCCGTCCCGCTGCATCTCGCGGCGAACGCGTGGGATAAATAGTCGCGTCCAGCCTGGACTATTGCCGCTCGATCACTGAACGAGCCGCGGCGCGGAGGAAGGAGAAGGACGAAGCGAAAGAAGAATGAAAGAGGAAACTCGCGCTCCGTGACCTCTCCGCACGCTCGTCCGCCGCGGAGAGGAGCGGCGCAGTCTGCGTGGAGCGTGCTGCCTAGGCGAGCAAGGGTGAGAATGGCTGAGAAACACAGCAGCCCAGAAACAGAAAGACAGGGTGGAGAGAGATAGAGAAACGAAGTATGTACATTGTGCTAATGGTAGCAATAGTCGAGGGAAGAAAGGAGCACGCATCGGAGAAAAGGTAGCGGGTCGTCGAACGATCGAGAAAGAAGACGAAGAGGTAGTTCCGAAGGAGGCAGGTCTCGGGATATTTCGCGCGTGTGGTGACGCTTTCGCGTGATCGACGGAGACGATGAGGACGTTGACGTTAGGACCAACAACAACAACAACAAGAACAGAACCACTGATAAAGAAACCTAAGAAGAAGAAGATGAGGAGGAGCCGGCGGAGGACGCGTTGAAGAAGGAGACGAAGAAACGAGGGAACGAGAAAACGAGGAGGGCAGATGATAGAGACAGCGCTCCGGCGGTGGAACGAGCGTGAAGGAACATGCAGAGGAAGAGACCGAAGGAAGGCTGCAGAAGGCGGTTGGTGGGTAGGGGAGCAGGTCGGTGGGACGAAGAGGGGCAAGGAGGTGAGTCGAGATGATGCAGTTGTGCGTTTGCAAGGAAGGCGGAAGGAGGAACCGCGGAGGGAACCGGTCCCGGTCACTGGGCCACCAGCCGGCCGTCGAACCCGCCACACTGCCCCCTACCACCCCCTACCCCTCCTTTTCCTCGCCATCTCTCTGTCTCTCCTTCTTCTTCGCCCCGTGTTTCTCTCTGGTCCTCTCTGTCTCGCTTCCTTCGACCTCCCTGTGCAGAAATGCCTCCCCCGCCCCTTCGCCGCCTTCTCCTCCCCCCTTCGGAAAGCTTCCCTCCATCGCGAACCTTTCTCGACACTCGGACTCTTCGCGACAACGACAACGACGACAACGACGACGACAACGACCGCGTCGACGACTACTCCGGTGCCTTCGAGCTCTTCAAACAATGTCAACCGACGTGCAGCGCTGTATGCGCTGATAATGCCACCGGTGCCACCATGTTTACCGGCCCGAGGCTATATGCTAGCCGGAGGAGCTGTCTTCCCGCCGAGGCCGACGTTTTCGCGTGTCTCCTCGTCCCTTGCGGCGCTCGCTCGCGCTCGTACTCGCGAGGAGCCCAACGATCGCACGGTTTAACGGTGAGAATGAACACGGATCGGACGGACGATGCCTCGATCTTGTCCCGGATGAACTTGCTCTCTGCTCTGGCTCGATTTCCACCAGGAACTTCGTCCCTTGCCGATGATGGGAATCCGTGGATCCTCGGAAGATCTTAATAAATCCCTGTAAAATACAAATTTAGTCCTTGGAAATATATTTTTTAGAAGAGTCATCGTACTACTTGTCGACTTCGGAACAGGTGTTCCAATCCGTTTTTCCCATTGATTCTTCCCAGTATCGGACGGCAGGAAATCAAACAGAGAAGTGGGAGCTCGAGATACCCACGCGAATCGATACGCAATAATGGGGATAATCTGTTGATACCTTAGGGAGAAGCAAATTGTTAGGGTACACATGTGTGCAAACACAGTTGATCGATCGAGGAGGTGAAAAGGAACAGAGACACGGAGACTCGGCGAACACGGTCTTTCGCGTGGAAAGAATGGAAGAATTAGTTTTGGATCGGGCTTTCGATCGTGAGAGAACAGGCGAGCTGGCAACGCAAACGGAAGCTTGACTCGTACACGGTAATCTCGCCGAGATACGCCAAACATTTTCTCTTAATTAAGAAAGGACGTGGCCGTAATTAAGTTTCCCTTCCACGTTATTCTCCTGCTCGTTTCAGCGCGTGTTACACCGCCGCGCCGTCAAAACAGTGCGTTCGTTGGCTTCGAACGATGACTTCTCCTTTCAATTAGCCACTCTGATTCATCGAAATTGCCTACAGCACCCCTATTTTAAATCCTGTCTATTTATCATCCTGAATAAACGAAATACATCCATTCCCATGTAATTATAGAAAGGGTTTTGCCAGTAATCGTTCCAAGAAACGTTTACGACTTCCATCGTGGAACATCACGCGTTATCAGACTTCCTCGATGATAACGCTATCGGCAGTGAAGCGTTAATTTAGCAATCAAACTAGACAATATTACGATTCCGTTCGTCGACTCGGAGCTTGTAGTCCTTGTCCGTTTTATCAGGACTGGCTGATCGACTTCCCGATAGGACAGGCTCACCTGAACAATACCGGTGCGCGTTATCACGGCCGATTGTCCCGCGTTTCGACGCACAAGCGTAACGCGCTCTGTCACGAGGCGGTAATCGACAGTCTGGAAAGTTCGATGATTCCTGTCTCAGCGTTGCGCCCGCCTAGATTGCATTCCGCAGATAGGACACACGACGGCTTACGGGAACGATTATTGGCATATGTCGCGACGTTTCCTTGGAATTGAAAGGAATGCGCGTGATTTCAGACTTTTCTAATTGGCTCAGCGTGAGACGCGGTCATTAAGGATATTTTCTTTGCCCTTTGTTTTTCGTTCGATCAAAGAGTCGGAAGGTTGTACAATTATTGGAGAATTCATGGGGAAGGTATAGGTTCAATGGTCCTAGGGCATTGCTTTCCTGTCACGAATGGTAGATTCCTTCTAGAATTTCTGTCCATTCCATTTCTACCTGTTGTACCTTTAGCAGGTAACAGGAATTTACTCACTGTTGGAATACTAGCACCCACCGAAGATAAGACATGATTAACAGCTGGTACGCTACTGTCTGTTGATCAGTTAGAGAACAGCTACAGATTCGTTCTTTACCGGCAACTAGCAATATACGAGCTCTTGTTTAAATCAAAACCACTATAAAGAAAAAACGAACGATTTAAAATATCACGAATTAAAAAAAAAAAAAAAAAAAAAAAAAAAAAATACCATATAAAATGTTCTAAAACTTTATTAAAAATCTTTCCTGGCAAAATAAAAGTGTCTTCAGTTGCACACCCCTTTCGGAACGTTCGGCCTGCACACTGGTTCAACAACGGTAACCGTTTCACCCCCGCAGGGTGGACAAGGCTGTGCAGGCGGACAAGCTGGGGGACAGCAAGGATCACAGGGTTGAGGACAAGGAGGACAGCAAGAACAGCTTCCAGGAACACAAGATATCTTGGTCTCGCATGTGGGATGGCACGGTGGACAAGGTTGGCAGGGTTGAAGGCACACAGGCTTACAGTCCACCTCGCAGACGTATTGCATCTCGAATGGCAGATCGTTACGAACGGTGAGACACTTGCCTTGGATTACGTAGCAGTAGGACAGTGCCAGGACGGGGTTGCCACTGTAGGGTAGATGATGAGGATCGGGCAGATGTCCGTACAGGTCGATGTGCGTGTATTTTAAGGGAGAACAACTACAGGCTCCGTGCTGAAATCGATACGAGGGGGATGAGAATGGGTGGTCGAACGGGGCGGTTAGAGGGGTGAGAGGCCGGTTAAATGAGGCTTTAAACGTCATTGTAATGGAAAAGCTTTTTAATCTGCCATTAATGCCTCCTCGCGGTACTTATGTTAAGCTGATCGCCCATAAAAAATTCATTCCGCTATCCTGGAAAAAGAAGACCGCTTCGCGGTGTGTATAAAACTGCTGGCAGATGGATTATTGGTCTAGCAAACACTCTATATTTCTTACGTATTCGTACACTGCACGGTGTGTGGATAAAGTTGGTGAACCATATTCCGACCGACAACGAGTACGTTATAGAAACGTGTAATAAGTTGCACGATACAATTATTGAACTCTGTTCACACACATCTCGTGTATCTTGTTGAATTAGATCTTGAGGTAACTATACCTAAGAACAGCACAGCGCGAGCGAATGAAATTGATTTCACGGAATGGTAAATTGAATGGTGGATATGTCAGGATGAGACCTGAAATCTGGGTGCGGGGAGAGAAAATGATTAAGCTCGTATTCTGTCGTCGAAGTTTCTTATCGATAGAAAGTTGTTTCTCTCTCGTAACAAACTACAAAGAGAGAAAGTGTCAGTTTCGAAGTGACGAATAGCTGGTTCATTGGGAATCCTGAAAAGCTAAGTTTAAATATAAATTTCGACGAGCAGGGCTATTTAGCTGGCCTTCTCAACGTCGTGAAAGAGGTACTGCTTGGCCAACCGTCAGAATTGGAGCACCTGTTGGCGGATCGGGAAAACCGCCAACGCTCGGGGCGATGTGTCCAAGTGACGGTATCTCAGAGGCGTCTCCGATCGAGTGCCGTGCTAAAAGTTATCAGTTCTCCGCGCTGAAGAAACGAGCTACATCTTCTACTTAACAGATTCTGAAGTGCAATGTACCTTGTCCAAGCCAGAGGCCATGATCAGGAAAGCTGATGGACCTTGGTGTCCTCTCTCCGTCTTCAAGCTAGCTTTATTCGACGATTGGAGAACGTCGTCGCCTTCTGTTAGACCCTCGTGGAACTGGAAATCCTCTCTGCGTATCCTTGATATCTCGAACGGATCGCCCATTGTCTCTCCGGACGCCTGAAGCTTCTCCGCGTTGCTGACTAAACGCGCCACAGCGTTGTCCATGGCGATCTGAATGATAAAACGACTTAATTTGATAGTTTTTATTTTATGGACAATAGTTTCTAAGGATTTACCGAATACCCTCGACCAACAGTGAGCATCGCATGGTTGGTCAGCGTCGCGACGGTGAAAATGTGCGGATTAACCGAGCACAGAGCCATTTCTTTGATGTGGCAGAGGGCATCGGCCATAGCCATCCGGCCTTCCGAGTCCGTATTCGCCACACGTACCCTGACGCCGGATTTCGCGGTGATCACCTCGTCGGCGACGTAGGAATTTTCACCGATGCTGTTCCTTACCACGCACAAAGCCGCCACCGCCTTTACCGTTGGCGGTTGTAGTAAATTCACCACCTGGGAGCGCAAAACTCTTCTCTTGATTATTACAAAAATATAGTCGACGTAAATCTCAATTCTGCCCGTAGAATCGTGAACATTTTTAAAATCCTTTTACTATCTCCCTTTTAATATTAACACAAATTATATCGCAAAGCTGTACATCAGTTACGTCGCTCGTAGAGCGATGTTAATATTCGCATCGACCAAATTGCCAGATTAATAGTCGCAAAATGAAACGCTTGACGTTAAATCAACCATATATATTACACGAGAGTTCATCCATAATTTCCCAACCTTTCCTCGACGAATTAAAAACATTCGCGTTTCCGAAATAATTTCCAAATCTCTGGAAAATTCGCCATCAAACGTTTCACTTTGAAACAGTATTCCACGTAATACAAGGACGATCCGTTTATTATAGTGAAGCACCTGCATGAATCCAGCGCACGCCGCCGCCCCACATTTGTCCCTCGACATACCGAACATCGTGCCCTCGATCTTGAGGTCGGTGCCGCCGGTGTCGTAAGTGACACCCTTTCCTACGAGCAACACCGTTTCGAGGATGCAGGCGGGATTAGGCGGTTCGTAGGTCAGAAAGATAATCCTGCCCGCGTGTCGCGGAATCATCGAAGCGGCGCGATTCACGCAAGCGAAGAGTGGATACTCTTGAAGCAGGGTTTCTTGATCGGAGACCACCTGCATCGTGACGTTCGAGCCGCAGAACAGCTCTGCTAAGTACTCCTCCACCCTTGGTGGCGCCATTCTTTCGGGGTCCGCACCGCCTAGAGGAGATTCAGTAAAAGTTAAGTATCCGAGAACGGAATTTTTTTATTGTTTATTTAGTAAATCATAAATTGACAAAGATTTCAAAACAAAATACTGAAATAGTTGAGAAATTAATGGAGGATAGAGCGGGGTTTGGGTCATCGTAAGTTTTGTGTCACCTCTGCTATGAAATATACATAGGGGTGAATAGTTGCTGTTATGGGGAGTGCAGACTTAAGTTAATGATATTGCAAGTGAGAGTGCAACATTAGGTTAGCGTTATTTCAGGACACGCAAACATGAGTTCTCACCACTACAGAGAGTGCAAAGTTGAGTTATTGTTATTGCAGAGGATTGTTTCTTAAATTTATGTAGATTTATAGGGTTGGCAATTTTCTGCGCTACTTTTGTCGAAGCTTCTACTGGGATGGGGAATTTAATCGAACGAGAACCCGGTACGCGGCAAGGAGGATCGCTGAGATGCGTTCAATTAAGAAGGCGCCCTGCAAAATAGGAAAGGTTCAGGGCATTTTGCACGCTTCGAAACTTCCCCAATGACCTGTGTATTTTCTTAGTTGGAACATACGTTCCAGTGAAATAAGAAAAGTGGTAAAACGACGCCGCGAGATGGGGTCTAACGAGCTACGAGATTTCGGCTTAAATTTAAATCTAAAGGTACCTTAACATCTTTCTTTTCATTTCGTAACATGGAGAAGATTTTAACATTATATTAGGAGTAAGATTGTGTTTAATTTATAGGATTTTTGCCTCGTTAAACATTATTAGAAAATGTACGCCCCTTTCCATTATTTTCTCCAATATCACGTCTGACTATATACGGACTTATTCTACTCGATGCTTCGCGTACTCGATGCGCGCGTTGTTTCAGCCAAAAGGATGAACGTTTTTAATACCTTTAGTATTACTTCACGTTAACTGAGATGCGAGAAACGCGAATTGAACATTACCAGGAACTCTATTTCAAATTATCACGTTAGAAGTTACTTTCATCGTAACCGAATATCAAATTTTCTATTCTACACGTTCCAGCTAAGCAACTAATACAATCGAGGTACTTCGAAACGAACGAACCAGAGAAAATTCATGCGTACGTCGACTGGAAATTACGATTAAACGAAACTAATTGTTTTTTCAAGTGCCACGATGCGAAAGTACGGCCTGGTATTTTAAAAACTGGAGAAAAGTGCATCGGCGCCGTGTCCGGACGTAATGTCGCGCTAGAAACGTATATACGCAACTTTTTCTCGTTTAATTAAACGCCTGAGATTCTTGGGAGAACGTGAAAGTGGAACGGCCTCAAATTTACATTCCTTTGGCCGCGAGGAACGCGAAGAAAACGTCGATTCGCCTCGTCAACGTCGGACAAAAAAGAATCTAGACAACGGTTTCTAGAAAATGGTCCGTCTTCGTATTCAAAGAGACGAAGCAATTCACATTGTCCACGACAAAGCAGAAATTCCATTGAGAATTTTGTTCGGATTGGCCCCTTTAAAATAAGGAGCCTGTTAACGTCTGGATGTTGGAATATTAAAATGGCATCCAGAGTGGGTGCGCTAAAAAGCACAGACACGAAGATCCACGCTCGAACAGCCACCGAGTCGAAACGAACTAGAAGCCGCGAGCGGTTTTTCCTTCGGCCTGTCCTATTTTTCCAAGGGAAGTCCGCGAAACGGAAGTTGGGGCCATTCTTCGGCTAGTCCGCTCGATAAAGCAGCAGGAATCTCGGCCCGGGGAACGACTTACCGATGTCCCTCGCGACGTATCTTCCGCTCTCGAGCGCAGAGGCTAGCTTTACGATACCCTGAAGCTTCTTACTGCAAATCGGACTCCAGACGGCCAGTTGACACGCCTTAAAGCACCGATCTGGGCATGTCTCTCGCACCTCCAGCGGCTGCACATAACCGGAAATAGGATTCGTGGTTGTAGAACGTCTTGCGACAATTAAATTTCAGTAATCTGATAAAGGTTCATAGATTTTGGTATTGAAGTGTTTTTCTTTGCTTATTTATTTATTTATTTATTATAATTATAGATGGATAGTGGTGGTGTGTTGGTAGGATTTTTGTGAGTTTATCCAAAAGGTCAGTGTCTCGAATGGATCGATGGTCAATCTTCAATCTAAGTCGCTCGCATAGCTCGGCATTAAAATTTTATAGAGATGACAGGATGGATGGAAAAAAGGAAATGGGTCGTGGAGATATTAGAACGAACAATACCCCTGGAAATAATAACTCCATTAATTAGCTTCCTCAAATATACCACAAGAATCCATAGATCTCCCTTGTTCCTGTTACTCTTCTCCCAATTAAATTACAAGAAACAATCTCACTGTTATTACAAATTGAAAGAAAAACAGACGCTATAGGAAAAGCCTGTCTCGACTGGAAGATCAATATAGAATTAACCCTCGGAGAATAGTGACGATATCCAAGGGCTATGAAGTTCTTCCGAAGTCGGAAAAAGATACGACAGCGGTTCTGCTAAAATATCATGCTCTTAAAGCACAATCATTATAAGTCATTAATAAGAACAAAAGCTCCGCCATCTTAATCCCTCGAGTCTTTTATCCAACCATACCTCGCGATCCACCTAACGTTAAATTATTCTATCGTTCTACCGATTGGAGAAAACGACTAAATAAAAAAAAAAAAAAAAAAATTCAGTCCATCTTGAAGATCTCTTTAAACCATTATACTTGAACAAATAAATTTCCATCGGCCTATTAACAACGGCACAATTGAAACTGGTCACGTTAGACGGTTCACCCGGTATTAATTGTATCGTAAAGAAAAGAAAGAAAAAAAAAAAAAATCGATTCTACGGGGCCTCTGGTACGGATCATAGAGGTCAACGTTCGAGCTGAAGCAACTGCAGAAGAACAGTGGGGAAGAAGTTCACGGAGCACCGACAAAGACTCCAGTTTCGACGGAATATTTCACGAGCTCGAGGGAGCAAGTTTCGCGGCGTAGACACACCGGTCGAGTCCGGTTTCTAACGCAGCTTCTTAGCCAGCTTTGTTCCCCGGCACAGAAAATATTAAAGCGGATAATCCTCTTACTGGATCGGCCGGGTTCACAAGCGGGCCGGCCGCGGAAGACGTATGTTTCATTCGAAAGTCCTCGAATTAATCCCCTTAACGTCTCCCTCCCCATCGAGAGCCTATTTCCTCCCTCTTTCTGCTCCACGCGTTCGTTCTTTCTTTAAAAACCACGATATTCAGCGTTATTTTTCGCCTCTTCTTTTTATTCCAATGCCTGCTTCACGTTTTTCTTTCTTTTTTTTTTTTTTTTCTTTTTTTTGCAAGGCAAGGAAAGTTTTAGCTTGGAAGATGGTTTCTTATCTTAGTTATCCAAACGCCTGGCATAGTTCAGCGTTAATGTATTCGCTGCTCGTATCGGAGCCGCGTGTCTGCCTATCCGATAGCTATTATTTCGAAGTAGGTGAATAGTTTACGAGCATGTACACGTTGCTGATACCCTACGACAGCTCGAAATCGAGGGAGCATTATGTAACAGATTAGGCTACTAACATGATGCGTACAGAACTCCGTTATTTGAATTTCTCGATAAAGGATTTATATTTACATTTTCCTTTATTATTTCGTAGTTTTTTATTTAGAACGTAGAACGCTATGAGGTATGAGAGCGTTCAGAAATCTCGGAGATCTCGTTGGCCAAACTTTCTTCGCAGTTTCTTGAAACGATATCGGCGCAATAACGTCGAAATTCGGAATATTTAAAACTGCTCGGGAATTTCAATCGAAGTATCTGAAATTCCGGGAACACCGAAAGCCACGTAATATTCAAAGCGGGGCTAAACTACCCTGAGCTATCTCAATCTCGTCCCTGACCGCTCCTTATCTCCCTCAAAAAATCAACTTTATAAAGATAAGGAAAAACCCGAAAGCTTGTAAATAACCGAAAAGAGGGATGAAAGTAAAAGAAACATCTGCCGACTCGTGGCTTTTTACGTTAAATTACCTACATTAATTTCAAATCAAACGAAGCTCAACTTTTTTTAATTTTCGCTCAAACAAGATGACACGCTCGAGAAAAAAAAAAAAAGGAAAAGTATGTGCACGAAAAAGGAGAAGCGAAAAGAAGTGACCGTGAAAAAACGAAGACACTTCGACCGAGAAGGGCGAAAATGGAGGATGAACGGAAACTTCCACGGAAGGGCGGAAGCGGCAAAACGAAGAAGCGACGTTCACAACGGCGTTCCGATTACGCGGTGTCGGAATTCCGAGGGCGTCTTCCGGTATTTGGAAAACGATGCCCTGTATTCGCGAGGCCCGCCTGGAGGGTGGCTAAACGACGGAGGAAGTGCGAGCCGACGAAAGAAGGAACGAGCTCCACGTCGATGGCTCAGACACACAGAGGCTAGGTCTCGAGTATTTCGCTAATTAGGTCGCCCCGCCGGCCGCCAGGATTTAGGAACGCGAGGCATCCGCTACCTCTTGGCAAGACGGAACCACCCTTCTCCGCTATCCCCTCGACGTCTTATATTATTCTCCACCTCTCGTGGAAGAGGCACGTGGTGCTGCTTCCTACTTGTATCGGCGGCTTAAAGTTGCAACGGCGGAGCTCGTGTTAGAGACGAGCTCCGCGTCGGAGATAAGGGATGAAAGTCCCGGGGAATGTTCCTCGAACCGGAGGTGCAACGTTAACGGGCCTCGACGCTGCGTTATTGATAAGGAGTTGATCTCTCTGGGACGGGTCTCGTTACCAAGCGAACAGTACGGTTGGAATTCGAAAGGAGCAAGCTGCTGGTTTTGTAATGTCATGCAGAGGCACTTGTAATTCGTTGTCACGTATTTTGTAACGAAAGGTTGCGTCGACCTAGATGTCAGCGGTATCAGTTTTCCCTACTAATTAATCTTGTCTCCGTGTGGCGTTATCGATAATTTCGCAGGCAAGATACCACGCCGATACGATTGACCAATGTCAAACGGGCAATCCTGTCGCACAACACGGCTCGTTTCCGATCGTAATTCTGATTGTCAGGTATATCACTGGTCGGCAGGGAACGAAGCTGAAATCGAGCGTGTTTGGTGGGCTGGGAAGACGTCGATGTACATTGGAGACTCGTAAGACACACTTATCCATCAGCCGCAGTTTGCGTCGCTACTGGCGTTGACAGGTGTTGTTTAATAGCTCTGTTGACCGCGCGTTTCGCTGCTGATATATGTCACACACCGCTGTTTACTCAAAATGTCGTCGAACCGGAAATGCCTGGGATTTTATTCACTCTAATAACCAGCGTTTCGCGGGAAAACGTACGAATCATCGATCAATATAGGGAATACTCGAATTATTCGTCGAAAGTTGTCACGGAATGTTGAAAGATTAATTATTGGGGGTGGAGAAAGCGACCTTGACCGATGAATGGATTTTCGACGGGCTATAATCGGTGACTGTAAATAAATCAGAGAAGCAAACTTTTCAGCTAGATTACTTTCTAGCGAGCAATTAAGGTCGGCCATGGAAGGGATAACGAGGGAATCTGGAACGTTCGGTTAGCCGGATCCAACTGAGACCAGGGTCAATCGCTTACCCAGAAACTAACGGAGCATCTCGTCCAAGAACTTTTCGAAGTATTACCGTTTCACGAGACTCGATCTCGTCGACTGGACACACAGTGTCGTTGGTTATGGATTAAGATGCCGGAAGGCTAGTCGAATCCATTTGGTCCAGGAGCTACGAGTGTACTCGTGGATTTAGGTCGGTTTAGCGAACGAGAATCGAGCAGGCAATCAGACAGAGGCCGAACCGAAACACGGGGGCTGAATTCCTTTCAAACACAGGCCACGGGCTTCCTATTCTGTGAACGTAGCCTGCGCGTCAGCGGCCTGTGTTGTCTCTGTTTGATTGGTTTAAATGGCGCGGCAGCGACCACAATTCGACCGACTATCTGGGAAACGCTTTAACCAGCCGTGTTGCCTACAATTGAGCATCGCGCGTTTATCAGCGACGTTGACGTTACTAATCTTCGGCTGCTCCACTTTCTTCCGGGAGCTGTTCGATCTGTCAGTTTCCGTCGCCCCTGTTGTTCCTTTTCTTTCTCTCTACTTTAGTTTGCATCGTCATCGATACGTTGAAGCAGGAAGGAACGATAGAAGAAACGGGGTAGAGAAACAGAGACTTGGACTTCTCGTTTGCTTATCTTAATTACAAGTTGTTAGTTCGAAACAAAATTGTTTTCGTGACTCGAGATAAACGAATGATCGGGTAAAACGGGTGATTAGCGATGCTTCTTATCGATTAGCGCTGATTACTTACCACGTAAAGGCCTTCCAGAGCTCCAAGAAGCGTGACCAGCTCAACATTCTCAAAGCGGATATCCGGCAAGAGCGCCAACAAGGGACACCTGACTCCGGCCTTCAGCGCTCTGTTGAAACAGAAATTCTCGGTTAATAGCCAACCGAATGAGAAAGCCAAGAGAAAACGAAAAGCTGTGCGGCCGGTTAAGCGTGAAATTAACCCGATTCCATTGTTCCTCTGAAACGACGAAATATACAGTACATCAATGTCAATCTTGGCTACGAAATGAGAAAATCACGATCAATCTGAATACCAATCAATTGGCCGGTGAAATCAATTCTGTGAAACGGGAACAATACATGTCAAAGCTTAAATTATCAAACTACCGACGTACTCGAATTAAAAAAATAATCAACATTATTTTGTTGGAACTGCAACGAATTTCAAACAATGAACACAGAAAACAATACGGAACACGAATTTTTTGACATATTTCATCCCTCTGTGAGTCGTGCATTCTCTTCACCGTAATTCCCTCCCCTAAAATAGTGTCTTTTGTTCGACGCGTTTAAACACCGCAACAATGTCACTCAAAATCAAGGAACCGCGAACAATATTGGCGGTGGAGCCGAAAATATTTCTTTCCTCTTCATTTCACCACGATATTTCGGCTGTCATGCTAGCGAACGTCGCCGACGTATGCGCGGAATCTCTCCCGACAGCTCCACGAAGTGATCCCGGTGTCAGCTAGCGGAATTTCATTTTTCAACCGAATTTCGAGACAGTCGGAAGCGCGACTCGCGCGGAATTTCACTTCCTCCGCAAGTGTGCGAATATTAGACCCGATTGGCGAAGAGATCGGGAGAAACTGAAGGTTCTTCGTTGTAGAAACGCTTGATTAATCGCTTCGAATTGGAAAGAGAGATCTGCAGAAGCCGAAGCGCAAGGGATAATGAATAGATTTGAGCGTCTCTGTTTTCATTGAGAGTTCCTGGGAATCTCTAAAATGTTCGATTGGTTCAGTTTCTGCGTTCGTTACGATTTTTCTATTAACTCTCCGGTGTAACTTTTCTTTGCTTTCCTAGTTCCCACGTCTTTTATTTTTATCTGTTTCTCTATCCGCGTCTTATTTTTCAATAGCCGTTTAATTGATGCCGTTCGATAAACAGAACGATGCTCAGCCATCTCCTTTGCCTCTCGGAAAATTTACTGTTATCGCGAGAAATCTATCAACGCTTGCTAAATATCGGTGTTCTCGATGTTTAGTTTACATCCAGCGTATTAAACGCGACCACAAAAGACTGGCCAAGGAAAAGCGGGTATCGCCGAACACACTCGTTCATGAATATTTACTCTCGCCCTTCAGCTTCGCTTCATTCCGTATTTATTAAGTGAGAGACACTCGGGAATGAAGCGTGGTATCGTCATAAATAGGCACGGTCGATCCTCTGTTAAAAACTGATATATCCGATGAATCATTCAGCTGGCCGTGGACGGTCAACCCTTTCACGAGCTCGGGGTTAACTATTCCGTGCATGTTCTTATAAATATTCAACGGCTTCATTTATCTTTCCTTCTGGAGGACATCGATCATACGAAACGAGGGAAACTTCGAATTGAGAGAAAGAGAGTGAACGATAGCAGGTTATCCTTCACTTCCAGAGGAATTAACGCGTGTACTATATCATTTTAAGGAATTTATAAACAGGAACAAGTGGATATCAATTGATATCGAAAATACATAGTAAAAAGACCGTGGAAACTGTCAGGATGATTCAATGTTATACAACGAAACGAAAGTGCAATTTTATCCTGAACAAAACTTCGTTCTTTTCCATGTACAGTGAAAACTAGTAATCAAAAAATTCGCGCGGCTTGTTAGCCGTCGGTTTGTCGGTAAATTCGATTAACCTGGCTTCCTCGACGATGGTTCGCACTCTTTTTGCAGAGAGCAAACATTTTGACTCCATCGGACAGCCACGTCCACAGGATGGCGAAGTTAACCGCATTATCCGATGCGAAATCTCCTTCGTTATTCAACAAACGGGGAATCCTAGTTCGTCTAATGAGCCTGCACTTCGATCACCAGCACCATTTAAGCCGGGCAATTAATAAGCAATTACGAAGCGATCAGCTGTGGATAATCTATTTGATCGCTTTCTTTTTTTTCTTCCACCAATTATGAATAACAATTTTATGCTTCGAACTGTGATTACGGACGAGGCCAGCTCTAATATGCGCTTACAAATCTAAGTCAATTGCAAAATCCAGAGTGCTGCTATAGCTTATGACATCCCTAACTGTGATTTAAAGTTGACGGTACCTTAAACAATAATCTACAGAAGTAATTATTACTGCTGTCTAGTATTTACATGTGTTACAAAAGGAAATATTCGTAGGATATTACCTTTGGACACCTTTGGTAGCCGCCTCGGCGAAACTCCGCACATCGTGGTAATCCATGTTGAGCGGTCCGGTCGGACTATAAATGAGCCTTTTCGCGGGCAAATTGATGGGTAAAACCGCACCGATCACACCCAGAGCGGAATCAATCTGGACAGCGCTGAACAGCACCGTTTTGAACGGTTCCGGCTCATCGTAGCCCGGCGAACAGCCCGAAATCAGGATTATGCCATCGTAGTCGCAGCTGCAGATGTTCGGCTCGATTTTCAGCTGACACGGCATCCATCTGAAACGAATCATTATCCTCGTTAGCCCGGCCCTCCGCTAATTGTCGCGCCTCGAGGGCCTGAATAATTATTTGCCGACGAGTGCCACGCGATGTGGCCAGTCATAATTCGTAAACAATTAACCATTCTGTGGGCTTTCGATCGTTTCGTGACTGGTATTATCGAATACGATTGTTCGAAGTCTCTCAGAGAGAATGAAGCTCAAATCTGTATGGAATGGAGAATTTATCTGGGTTGAATTAATTTAGGAGTATACATCTGGACGTTCGTGTAACGTAAAGGAGAATCTTTGGTATTTTCGTTGCAATGTAATCGAAGCAGTAGATATTCCGAGTATTTGACTTAAGAACGGAGATCTATCTACGTCCGGGGTGTCAATTGGATGGAGCAGTCGCAGGAAAGATCCGTGTTCGATCCCTGATGCAGTATCATTCTTGGAATCGGTAATCTTGGAAGACACGTTTCTCTTGGTTCGAAATGGATTTCGACTTGGTCGAAGCGAGGGTGGTAGTTATTCAGAATTGTAGAACCGCGCAGCAGCTGTTGTATTATCGATTAGAACCTTCCAGTTTTAAGTAAAATTTCGATACCACGGAAGCGTTAGAAGTCGAAGCAGAAAGAGGGTACTCGTTGAAACGATATCTCTTCCGAGTTAGACAATTCGATACGGATCTCCTGGCACACAAATCTCGTCTACGTTCGAGGTGACCACAGCCTCGTTCTCCGACCGGAGATTTATCGCGAACCACCAATTTCCAACTCGAACGCCTCCTGACTTCCTTTAAACCAACCTCCCTCTTATCGTTTCCTTCTTTTAAGAAACTCCACTGAAAATCTCAATTTTCCCAAAAACGTTAAACATTCTCATCTCGAGTTTCTTTTAACGAAAAGTTGAATGAGTTCCGAAACTACTTCCGCCGATATCACATTGTCGAAATTCCACAAGAACGAGTTCTCTCAAGAATTCCCGAATCCCACGCGGCGCAGTTACACGCGTACATGTCGGATGAAACTTCCCGTTGGGTTATTTTCGTGGCCACGGGGGCGTCTTCTTGCAAGTTCACGAGACAGCTCGGCCCCCTCGGGGGCGGAGGCGCTAAATCGCGCGGTAACTTACACGTTTCACACCTTTGTCTTCCTTATCAATCACCTGCCAAGCTTTCCGCCTCCCGGAACCGCGACGAGCGTTTATCATCCGTGAATGTGCGTCTTATTTCTTGAAACCACGTTGAAAGTATCAATGACAAGCTGAACTAAAAAACTAAAAGATACATCGTCTATAATCGGAACCGAACTCGCATTCCAAATTTTTTCTGAACGAGACTTGTTGTTTTAAACAAACACTCGCCTAATTATCAAAGAACAAAGTTTTAAAGACTAAGGAGCACTAAAACCACGTGCATGCAACAATCAAGTCGTGTCGGCTTCTCGAGCCGAGCCGAGCAAACTTCGAGTAACTCCGATTCTGCACGAAGCCACACGGTCAACGATTCCAGAGATCAGCACGAGTCCACGTGGCACGCCTATTTATGGTCTCTCCGCTTACCTCGACTCTACCGCCATGGTGTACACTGCAACAATGAGTTTGCGAAATTCGTGTATTTGCCTCTCGAGATCGTCTCTTCTCTTCTTGTCGGCCACTGGACCTCGTCGAAGGGATCGGATCGAAACCCCGAAGAAATCGTGGAGAGAGCCAGACGACGTTCCTCGACATCGACGCGAGATATCGAAAGCAAGAAAATACCAAACAAAAAGGAGCAGCGGAATTATCGATCGCGGTCCTTCGCTACCTGCTTCACAGTGGATATTGATCCTCGTTCACATCAGTCGTTGCTTCTTCATATTTTCTTCTGTGTTTCGTGGGTTCTAATGCTCGTGATCGATTTCTTTGGAACACCGAATGTTCACTGTCACACCTCTGGGATGTTTATGAGCAACAACGACGCACAGTGTTGCCAGTGTAGCCAGTGTTCTTTAGCATTTTCAGAGACGAGTTGTGTATTTTTTCGTGTAGAATTTCTGAAGGTCGTGAGTTGATTTTTAGTTTATTTGCTCGAGGAAAACTGTGGAGGAATTTTAGGAGTTGCGTTTTGTTTATGTTCTTTAAAAATGCAGGACTTAGTCTTGGCTTCCGTTGAAAATATAATTTTAGAGATCATTATAAAGTTAAAGCTCGTTTCTTGAATATTAAGGTCTAAAAAATTAATTTTCTATTAGGAGATTGTGAATAAAAATTAGAGGTTCACGGTGAATGAGTTTCTTCAGTCAGAATTGCGATTCCTTTGAAACTGATGCCGTATAAATTTGCAAGTTTAAATTTATCGATCACGATGAGGTTAATAAATTTGTAGGAACAAACTTCTCGAGAAGTTCGATCTCATCGCTGAGAGACTGATACGAACTGTTAATCTTCTCGATGGACACGCGCTGATTTTTAATCTCAGTTCGCTGAAACGTGATGCGACAAAGCTCGAAGAATCGTCGACGCTCCTCCAACAGCCTGAACAGGTGATAATGATATCTAATCGATCGATTGACGAGATCGATGAGTGTTAAGTACGATTACGCGTTGAGGTATTTGAATATGTGATTGATGAATGAACGGTGCAATGTAACTGCAGACTTTTATTTTTGTGAAATGACGGATCATTTTTGCTGCAATCAGAACTAAATTGATTTTACTAATTGATCGATGATCCAATAAAACGATGTTATTGATTTTCGCAGAATCTCGTTTTTCATTTTTGATTCTTGTTTTCTACTTTGCTCTTTATTTTTGTTTCGTATTGTCGTATAATTTATTTAGGTGCAATAAAAACGAAATATAATAATTTCGGATAATCAGAAAGGTAATAGGTGAATTTGAAAAAAGAAAAGTCAGTTTTCAACACAACACTTATAAAACATGATATATTTTTGTATGCAAAAAAGAACAAAATAAATATTCACAGTATTTTATACAGATCCATTCAGTACTCTATATATATATTTAATCGTTTTAACGTAGCTATTTGCTATACCTATATATCGTTACAAAAATAACGCGTAATCTATGAAATATAAAACTTATAATATCGTTGAGACGGAGCTCCGCGAGATCGGAAGTGGTCCCCGCTCACACGCAATTTACGCGAACCCGTTCTTCGTGCACTATCATCGCACGCCTCTTTCATTTGCATAGTGAATCATTCGTCGCGAGAAACTCTTACCTTATGAATCTGAACCTTGCGCAACGAACGCATTAACATTCACTTGATTCCTTACAATCTTATCACGATTCAATACTTTCGTTACACGCTAACGTAGAGATGGATCTAGATGCACAGGCCAGCTCGGGAGCGTTCTAAAAATGTCAAAGATCTCTTTTACCTCGCGACAAACGCGAATAACGAATAACTTTTCTCGTACCACCGAGAAATAAAAAAGAAAAAACAGATTAATCCTCAGGATATTCCTTTAGATTTGCAAATGAATTTGGAATTATAAAAAAAAACCCGTGATTCCACCCTCGACTTGAGACAATGAGTATTAGTGTACGTATAACGTACAGTGTCTGTATGGCAAATTTGCGAGAGAGACGAGTAGCTCGCAAATGACTGGATGTCGTCACAGTGTTCACTCGAAACAACGTTTTCTTTAAGTGTTTCGCGTACAAAATTCGTTGAAAGAAACAACGACGGAGAAAAAAATCATGGAAGAGAAAATCGAGTCGGCAGGGTAGATGCAGTGCAGTGGGATGCAGTTTTTCACCGATAAATGCCAATCTTTAGCCTGCAACTACCGATGCGGGCTCGTTAGGAAAATCTTTCATAAACCGACTAACAATCAGTTTTACTCGGCCGAGTTTTAGTTCTCGATACAATACACGCGCGAACTCAATTTTCCTGGAACCTCTACTTAACGTAATTGCTCTGCTTAAGTATATGCGCGTGTAGTCGGTCTAGAAATCTTACTGGCACGTGTCGTTTCTATACGCGCCCCCAGACAAACCTCTCGTTCAAGACTATATCTTTGTACTAGCGTCTACCCTGTAAAATTACGCGACTGCCCAGCTAATTCGAAGTGAAAGTAGCTGCATAAGGGTTAAACAAGATGCTCGAGGAGGAAACTACTTATTAAGATCATCGTCTTTCTATAATACTACCAGAGAATCGTACAAACGGTTCAACTACACAAATATTTGCTCACTATGTAAACTCGTCAAAGTTTTAACGCCACTGAACTTCGATTTTTAGTCAATTATTTTTTTACTACTATACGTAAAAGAAGTACTTAGAAATTAGTTTCCGTTCTGGAGCAGAATCGAGCACAGTAATCGAGCTCGGAAAATCCATCGCGAACGCCCTCCGCACTCACAATCGTGTCCCTTTGCTGACCTCGTTGGTTACGTCCAGCGAGACGCTCTTAAGAGCATTGAGCTTCTCGATGTAACCTATGTCGATGTGAAGCTTCCCATTATCATCGACGAATCCCTGGAGAGTGCCAGTCTTTTCCGCGTCATTCGCGATCGAGGTCACCGACGAGGAAGAGGTCGCGTTCGCCGCGTTTTGCTCGTTCTGCAGTCGAGTGCTGCTCGCGTACAGTCTTCGTCTTCCCGGGAAGAATCTCGAGATCTTTACCGCGAGAGGATGAAGCAGGTGTTCCTCGTACATGTCTCCTTGTGGGTCGGCCGTCAATAAACTGACGATAATACCGACGATCACCGTCGACATGCTTCCTATGAAAGCGTAGTACATGTACGTCATACTGTATAGGAACTCGATAGGACTCATGCTAGACGATTCCTCGGTTGCATTAATCAATGGCACACTTTGAAACTGATTGGACGTGATATTCCACGCGTTGAACATCATGCTACCCGGTTTCGTGATCCAAGGAGAGAACGTGTCGTTCTGACAGTTCTCCGTAGACAGTGGAAGCGTTTCCACGGTATTACTGACAGACAGGTGTCCAAAGGTGATCCACAAAGTAGTCACGTGACTGAAGATCATTCCAGCTGCGGCACCCTTCCAGTTGGCACATGGAACTAGCATGGCCAATAGAAAGACACCGAGCAGAGGACCCGAAGTTGCCGAAGTCATCAGCATCGACGACTCGATCACGCCTGACAGCATCGCCACGAGAAAACTGACGCCCACTATCAACACGCCATAGATAACACTGATCAGCTTGATGAAGTGTAGCTGTTGCTTATCTTTGAGATCCCTCAGAGAAGGTATCTGACCGAGGAAGTCCTCGAACGTGACCGTAGCCAGAGAGTTCAGGTTCGACACCGCCAAGGTGAGCGCGCTGTTGAACAAGGTGGCCATCACAAGACCCAACAGGCCAGGGAAGTTTAGAAACTTATCTTCCACGTAGAAAGGCACGATCTCGTCGAACTTGGAGATGTATCCAAGCGTCAGGGGATCGCAGTCCGCGTAGTTGGCAAAGATCACCATGCCAACCACCCAGGATAGAGAGAACAAAATGAAGATTATCGGCATGTTGGCCATCATAGTTCTGAAACAAACATACGATATTTTTCCATTAGAATATTCAACGTTTTATGAGTTAACGTTTACAACGTTCTGGCCAAAGCAAAGTAACGGCAACCGGATCTGAATTTATTCATAACCCGTCGTCCGATCGACCCTTATTTTCTCTGTACAATTCGACCAAAACCGATCCAGAGTAGATCTTAACAGCACGAAACGTATGTCGTTCTTAGGCACTTACATACACGATCGAATTGATACTGTTGACCTTAACCGGAGGCCGAGTATCTCCTTCCAAAAGTTTGGCCGACTGCCATTTAACCCCGCCCCCGGTGCCACGGCGAAGAACTCATTGATTATGTGGTAACGGGAAGTGCGGATAGAATTTCGCGAATCAGAAAGCGTTCAGGGGCCAGAGGTAGACCGCATAAAAATCCAGTTAACCACGGAAAGAAATTTTCATTGTCTGATTGATTCGCGAAACACGACTCATTTATGATCGGACCTTTGGTGATTTCGCGACGAACGATTGGTAACTCGTTCGAAGACAAAACTATCGAAGATAAAGAAAAAAAATTGTCGGTTTTTAAAAGAATTTCGAACTGTTATCTGTTTCGCACAAGCACACGGGTATGAAGAGCTATATCGTTTCTTTCGCACGTTTTCGCGATGAAAACATTATCAGTGCTATTCGAAATAGATGTAATAAAGAAGCAAATCGGTGGCAGTGCTACGGCCACGGTTATACGCTAATAAAAATCCATCCGGGAAAACATTTTTATCGCGAGACGAACGTGCAATCGTAGTCATGATTATATTCTAATAAAAGTCCATTTTAGCCGGGCTTTTTATCGCGGCCACACCGACACGTCTCTCTACGGATTTATGCTCTAATAAAACGTCCGCAAGCATGGAATACCTGCGCGTGTTCTCGTCGATGTTTCGTTCGAAAAGGGAGAGATAAATTGCCTCTGAAATCGGTCGTACATTTGTTGCATTTTTTCCGAGGATGACAAGAGAGGAACGGTCATGTTTTCACAGACGTCACGTGTCCATTTCGGAGAATGTCACTAGATTTTTTTTTTTTCTCGTTCGAATCTCTGGTAATATAATCAGTCTTGCTATATGGTTTCTTCGTTTCAAATCTTTCAAAGTCAGGTTATATTTAGCGTAAGAGTGAAAAGGGGTTTCCTTTTGAGAACTTTTCTTTTCATCGTAGGTGTTCGTCGATGAAAAAACGAGTTATTGCGCCGGTGAATGAAAAGGGGCGACGTGTTTCTTAAATAGCGAGCGACTCGACCTTTTCGAAACTATTTACCACATTTCTGTGAATAATTATTTGCTAAGAAGGAAAAACATTTGCGTGCACTTCACGCGTTACTAACGCGTCTTATTTGGATATGAAGATTCAATTAAAATTATTTCAACTATGCAAAAGAATTCGATTGGATGAATTTGGTAACCAATTGCGAGATTTTCGTTGTTTGTTCCGTGGTATCGAGTAACGCTAGAAGGAACCGATTACTGGGTAATCATAAGTGAAAATAATGGCCGGATAAGTGTGATAATTTGCATAATGCAAAGTGACTGGTTATCACGTGCTGTCACGCGATGCATGTGACTGGATCGTAATAATAACTGATAAGATGACCGGCGGCAGAAAAAAAATTGCGTCTCCATCAACGCGACGGTGACTCACAGTTCGACGTTTGCGATTGACCTTTTAATTGAAACGCCAACCCTAGATTACTTCGATCGATGACGAGAATGAAACAAAAAAGAAGAAAACGAACGAAAGAAGAAACAGGGACGACAAGGAAGAATGGAAAGTAGAAGAAAAAGTGGACACGATCGATCCGAGTGAATTTCTTCGAGATCGTTCCTGCGAAAGATTTCCTTGCTCGTCGCGTTACTTCAGGGGGAACAGCCGATTCCGTGTACACGTCAACTAAGTGATCCGCAAACTTTCAACGCGCACCCTCGACGCTTCGTTTCCGGGGATACAGGCCAAATCCTAATTTGTGTCCTTCTTTCGCGTTCCGTAAAAGGGCTGGCCGGCAATCTTCCCGATTGTTCGACAAAATGTCGCTTGAAGGGGTCAATAGACGATGGTAACAATGGTGATCGTGAAAAAATTTCATTCGGTACATTGTCCGCAATTTCTTTAGTTTCTTTCATGTTGATTTTTAATCAACGTGTAACGCACCAAAGGGCTTCTCACGAGTTACGTGGTTAATCGTTGCACGTCGTCACACGCGGCGTTATCTGTGCGATGCTTGTTTACATATCTGCCGCGTAAAATGCTAATCTTGTGCGTGCCTGGAAGTCGTACCGTATAGCCGACTTCTGTATTCACGGGCGCCACCCTGTGTGCCGTGTAATTTCGGCGGGAATTGCGGAAACACCGAGGCAGATTTCGGGTAATCGATGCTTCGAGAAATTTCGAAACTTTACTTCAAGACTGGGGTACACGGTGTATAATTTCATCGGTCGTTATTTTACTTTTTAATTTTTATCAGAATACCAGAACTCGAATATGCAGTTGAACAGATTTATCGTGGCATAGGATGGATTGATACAAGAAAATACTCACTTGACGACTTTCCGTTGACTAGTCATGCTGCAGTATCTCTGCACGAAGTTCTGCTGGCAGCCGAAGATGGACAGGCTCATGAATAATTGACCCAGAGTTGCCGACAGGGTCGTCACTCGAAGGGTGGGATCAAAATTCGTGCTGGAAACATGGAACGGTTCGATTAACTTGCAAGAAATCGAGATATCCACGGATAGACAATGTTCCTTCTTTCGAGACGTTCAATATTACGAGCATAATTCGACGAGAAAGACATTGACTCGTTTTATTCGTGTTTAATTATCAATGATGGATTATGAAAATAGAATTATCGATCAACGCTTATACTTACTTGAAAAAATCTAATCGGCCACGCTCGTACGTCACGTTTAGAATCTTATCAGGACCGATATCAGCGGCACCTCTAACGATTATCACGAGCGAGACGCCGATCATTGTCAGACCTTGTATAACATCCGAGAGGATGGCTGCCTTTAGACCTCCCTGCGAATAAAAAGAGACGAACGATCATCGTTTAATTGTCAATTAATATTCGTTAATGGGCTCGTGAACGAATTGCAAATTATCGGAGAACGTAAAACTAAGTTTTGCAGGTCAAAAAACAACCCAGCGAGCGAAGCGAAAATAAAGAGGGACGTTTTCACACGCTTTTCTTGCTCCCGTTGTTCACAGAAGTTTTACGATCGCGAGTGTCGTATTTACGATCCTTTCGGCCGGAAATGCGCCTCGAATAGGCACGAACACTGTGCTCTCTCAGATCGTGAATAATTGATGGGACGAAAATGTAGCCAATATCGTAAGGACGATTTAAAAGTTTCAGCTCCCGCGTGGAAAATCATCGACCCCGGGAAGCTTTTTTCTCTTCGTGTCGCCACGTTACGGTAGAATTATTGTAGACGATGAAAATTTATTTTTGAGCGAATATTTATCATCTTTTATGATATTTTCTCCGAGCAATATTTAAATCTCGTGACTTTGGAATAAGAGAATCTTCTTTTCAAGTCTCTACTACCTTCATTATTGTTTAATATTTTAACAATGTTTCTTACGAGTTCTGTAAAAATTCAACCATATCGCAACTTATTCCAACATGTCACATTAATCATTCTTCTTACTTACCATGAGAGTAAAGGCAACGGATATCGTGGTGATCCCGATTATGCTAGCCCAGTATGGCAGCCCGATCACAGCCTTCAGAGCGACGCAAGGCGTGAATATCGTAACGGCCAAGTTCAGCAGGCTGCGTATCACGTAGGAAAAGCTAGCGAGGCATCTGACTAGCTTCGACTTGAACCTGGTGGATTAGCATAATAATGTACAAGAGGTCTATTCTCCGACACGGCCGGACATAATCGTTAAGCGCGATCACGGTCTCAAGGTTCACGGAAAAATCAAAGTCGAAACATATTATTAAAAGAAAGAAAGAGGCGTAAATTTTTTTACGATCCGAGCGAGAACTCGGAACGACCATTTTTATTTGAGAAGTTCTCGAAGGTTCGCAATTTCGACAAAACGTGAGTAAGAGATTTATATCGGGGCTGGTAGGAAAATTGAAAATGTAAAACAGCATGGTTTCGGCTAAGCAAACGATGACATCGAGTTCCTAGAGCATCGTGTACGTGGTCAATTTAAATTTTCCCATGACTCATTCCCAAGGCGATCTTATTTCAGGTAAAGCTGATGCTCCACTTGGTATTCCGCCTAGACAACGGAACCTATTAACTTTCCGTGCCCTCAATTATTTCCCGTTATTATAAAAACATAAAATTTGCATGAAACATTGTTCGTTTCTTCGCGGTGAATTTTTCTACTTTTCGAAACAATATCAGTGCCCTTCCCTGAACAGATTTTTGTTTTTCCAACGAACATCGAGACAAGAAACAACACGTGATCCCCCTTGATAATTACCTCATGTCTAAGTACTGATAGACCGACGTGATGCCGAGACTATAGTAAACTGGAACGAAGATAAAGCACACGATGGGGTACGCGAGCAGCATGCCATAGATGGTTTCCCACATGGCGCTGCCTCTGTAGTACAGTTCCGATGGATAACCAAGGAAAGACCTAACGCCAAGGGTGCCCCGGGCAATGGACAGCATCATGGCACCCATCGAGACGCTTCCGGTGGCGAACACGTAGTCGGCCTTGGTGGTCTCCTTTCGACGGCCTCGGAATTTTCCCCATAACGGTATGACGAACGAGGCGATGATACAGCCGACGAACACCAGGTAGTCCGTTACCATGGACGACGCGTTGATCGTCATCCTGGGCTCTCTTGCGGGTCCGTCTCTTCCCTTAGCTTCGAGTCCTTCGTGGTACCGGAAAGTAAGAGTATATCGATGTTACCGGTGTGGCACGAGCTCGTCCTGAATGGCTTCGTGTTTGAATCTACCCGTGGAACAGTCTCGAATAAACGTTTAATTTTGTTTACACGTATCACGTATGATTCCTCTCGATCTCGTTAAGTCTTATTATTGATGCGTGTTCGAAATGTTATTGCGTTAACTTGGCCCGTGTCTTGTCTCTTTTATAGAAAGTTAACGCGTTCCAACGTTTAGTGTGGCGAAGCTATAAGTACGGGTTCGTGTACATGTAAATGTATACGATTCTCGCGTTACGTAATTTTTCCCGGTTGTTTGTGAATGCCGATTCAGGATCGATGCGATCCGAAGCGATCGGAACGACAGCGCGTACTCGGACTGAACGCAGTCCGCAAACCACTTCACGTTATTATGCTGGGGATCTGGAAGGAGATGGAACTATCCGCGGCGATAGCGCGACGAAGACCGACTAAAGCCTATCTTCCGGTAAGTAGAGGGGCAAGGGCAGGACAGTGGTAGGGACTAGAGCTGGTAAGACACCAAGTGTCAAGCTTTTTCTTATCTTCTATCTCACTATTGTTTATCAGTGCTCGCGCTCGCGTTAGACCTAATGTTTGTACACTTGCGGTATTTGCATGCCGACAAGAGACGGCTCTTCTGAATTTAACAGCCCTACGCAAAATTCCATCTGGATGATGATATAAATTAACCGGCAAGCATTGGTTCTCGCACCTGTCACGACAACACGACACTGGTACCAGAGTTCTTTGTATTTGGAAAATCGAAGGCCATGATAGAGTGTTGATTGTTTGAAAGCTTGGGATTAATCAATTTTACCTTGTTTGGAGATACTTAGAATTTAAAGAGAGATATCGTTGCATATATGTACCGAGAAACATCGTGTGTTCATTTTGCTCCGAGTTGTGTTTGTTTTACGATTCTGGTAATCGGAATAAGATTAAGACAGTAACGAGAGAACCCACGAAGAGAAAGAAATATGTCGAATTAAAAATTTTCATTCGATTCGTCTACCTTTACTTCGGAGAGTTAGAAAAATCGATTTTTCGTTTGCATTTCCTAAAATAATAAAATGTAAAATTTTAGATCTACCCCTTAGAATCTTACATTGCTCCTAACAATTTATGTATCCTTTTATTCCCGTTTCAACAATTTCAATTTTCGAATTCAATTATCCAAACCGACCGCAATTGAACATAAAGTTCCTTTCCATAAAAACGAGTTGAATTTTTCCTTTTTACACGACCTAACACAATGGTCTCGATAAAAATGCGATATTACTTTCCTTCCATTCTAGATTCGTGAATTTGATTCGTCGACCATCGACACGACCCCGTGAACTCGCTATTGTCTCGTTTGCATCGTTTCCGAAAATCGGGAAATATTCCATTTGGCGTTGTTCCGCCGACGAACGTGCGTACACGCGCGAATATCCTCGAGCCTCGACTCTCGTATCCGACGGTACAATGCAAAATCAATTGGTGGCTATTTACCGTGCTGCGTTTAACCCATTTCGCCCTGAGCAATCGAACGGTCGAGTGCTATGAACTGTGTTACCCACGAGAATATTTCGTATGCGGGTCAAGAATCCTTTGACTGAAATTGTTTCTTCCCTTTGAGTAAACGAAACGGTATGAATTTCTTCGTCGAATCGCAGTAACCTGGTCCTTGTTACTTGGTCCCTGAGACTCGATGCATTCTCAGGAATTATTTACAGAAATTGTTTGAGGTTGGAGATATCTGGTTGGCTCGGGGTCTGAGAAATTTCATTTGTGACCGACTTATCTTAGGGGGATTAAGTGAAGTTTTGCAAGCAGATGAAGAACAGGGTTATTGCACTCTTTTATCGTTAATACTGGATTTAATTGTTGATGCAAAATTTTTTTCCAACTAGTTTTCTTTCTGATAGAAATTCGATTCCTCTGTTTAAAGTTATCAGAGATTTCGTTTAATTTGGATTTTAATTCACCGATTTATCTGCTCCCCCACGATTTCTCGTGAAATTCGTTGATTCGTTACGAATTATGTAAATAACGATAGAGGCGTGCATGTAACTCAACCGGATTCATCTGCTCCAGTTCAGCTGATACGCTGGCCTCGGTGTCATAAATAAGGCAATAAATATTGCCGCTCGCATGTGACACACGAGCCACTTGTTTTCTGCGTGCCTATCGAAACTCATTCCCTCGTGACAATTAATTCAGCAGCGATTGACGAATCATCGGCGAGTTATCCAGCACAAAACGAACAAAGAAAAGTGGAAACTCTATTCCTCGCCTATTAGACTCTGACTTGGATCAGCAGTCTTTCAGTTTTCCTGAACTCTAACCGGAATATCTTTCGAGCAACTTCCACTTCTCATCTCGACCTTTAAATAATCTTGAAAGTAACGTCAAATAAACAATTTGTTTGTACCATCATATTCGCTATCTTGAACGGTACAACTTTTATGTCGGATATTTTCTTCTATTTTCAATTCTAATAGAGACATTTAAGTGTTCTGATTCTCGTGATTAACCTGTATATTTGACCCTGAAATTTTCAGTCTCTGCATCTATTCGCCGACTCTCTTCTCGAAGGAAAGGCTTCCCTGGCTAATCGCTTCAACTTCAAGCCGCGACAATGCCCGTCGACGCGTCCCTGTGAAATCACAGGGAAAGGAACGAGCTACTTGTGCGACCGAGTCGAGAAATGCAGGTATCGTGAAACGTACGGCGCTGCAGTCAATTTCGTTCACTCGTTCTTGGCGTTGGCACATATCAAGAGAACTATCGTCTTTCCTATGCGAGGATTAGACGGCTGCCTTCTACTTAGATGCGTAGCACCAGACAAGCGGCGCCGACTTGCGGAAATTTTACTGAAAACATTAATTCAACGGCGTCTGACTTTTCCTCCCTTTCCTCACTGCTCTTTCGTCGAATTGCTATGCTGGTAGAAACGAACGTGTGAAAGGGAGCAGACGAAGACCCATAGGTGCGCCTTCGGGCTTTAGGGGGTGAAAAAAATGAGGTTGAGGTAATTAGTTTTGTAGGATATAGATTGAATTTTGAAGAAAATGCGAGTTGTAAGTGACAAATTCTTACATCAGAAGTGAAATAACAGAGGTATATTATTCCGAATAATACATAAAATTTTGCTTCCGACACTTTAAGAAATTCTCGTGAATATTAATTGCACAACGTACTCAGAAACGCCTTCGATAAACATTTGATTGCAAACGTGAATACCCGCGTGTTAATTAAATCTTCTGGTCGATGTTCAATGACTTGCAACGTACTTATGAATATCATAATTAACTAGCGCGTCATCGAACGTCATCTATTTACGCTTAACTAGCCTGCATCTCTTTAACTGAATTGCAGGAAGAGATACTTAAGTGTCGTTTTAAACGACTAAAGAGAAACGAAATACGTCAGGGGCTGGAACTGCAGAAACCCATCCGGTTTTTCCATTCTTTTTTTATTCTTTACCTTCGAATCCCTTGTTCCAACTTTGCTATACGTTATTTTAGATGCAGTCAGGAACAATGCGGATCGTATAATGCGGAGAAAACGTAAAACGTTGACGAAAGATTCGGTGGCGGTGGCATTTTTAGCCAATGGTGGCGCAAACGTGAGGAAGAGCTCGTTGTGTCATGCACTTCGAAACAATGAGCCCGTGGCCTTCCTCTTTTACACGCATTTCTGTCTTTCGTTGGTCTATTCCGCCCTTCGACGCCTCCCTCGTGTAAAATTTTGCTGGAACCTTTTGTCCCACAAAAACCTCTTACATTCGACGTAGAAACTGAGAAACTTTGCGCTTTCTCTGATAGAGTGGTGTTTTGTGTACCGAGTCAGTCTTTCCGCATATTTTTCTTCGAAAGGACCACAGATTTTTTTGTAATAACTTGCTGTTACCAGAAAACTTTAAGAATACATTCGAATTTGAAAGAATCTTAATTCTTTCATCGAAAAACAACGCTGTGAGACAAGTTTCCTTGAAAGTGGATTTTACTCTGTTTTTTTTCCTCATAAAAATCAGGTTTAAAGATTTAAGAGTGTAGCTCGGCTCGCGTGAAACATGCGCGAGCACCGAGGATTAATCAAACGCTAGCCGATCGACCGTAAAAACTGCAACGAAACGTTCTGAAAACTAACCTTTGAAGAATTGTCAGGCTCCGTCGCTGGTTATGTCGTCTAAAATAGTTTTGCACGAGTATTTGCGATTCTTTATCGTGATCACAAAAAATGGAAAACATCAACGTGTTATCTGGGAAACTCTGGATACGCCTAAAAATTCGCAGACTCTTGAACAGATAATTATTTAACAATTTACAAAGAATATGAAAGAAAGAAATTTTCATTTTTATCGTTAATTTCTACAAACAAAGGAGTGACGTCTTCTTTCCAGAAATGGGATGGAAACAAGAAGCTAAGATAAATTTCTGATTTCCAAGAAGCAATTCGATAAACAATTACTTTGTTTCTCGGCATTCATCGATAAAAACGACAGCTTCTACAAGGTTTTCGTAAATAGATGCGCGAAAAATGAAAGTACAGCAACCGGACCATGTGGCCGCTTAATTGTTTCACAACGCGTGATTAACTGAAAACTTACGAGCCAGCGTCCAATTTATCAGCGATGATAAAGCGAGCGTGGGTAAGAAGAATTTTGTTCAGCAAATCACGTCTGGTTACAATATTTCGGAGGCAACGTTCTTAAACGATTTCGTTCAGATTACGAATAACTTAATAGGATTATTAGACGGGATCATTAGCAAGGAAATTTTCCACTATTCTTATCAGCGGTGTCAGGGGCCAGGGACAAACAGCGTTAGAAAGATTACACTCGTTGTGTAGTCATTCGGTGAACATCAAAATAGTCGTTAGACAAAAAAATTCCCTTGAGTTTCTACTGTATTTCCACTAAATACAGCTTCAGGCTGATTTAACGATCTTAATTTAGCCGATTGCTTGTTACCAAGCTCGTCGACTCGGACGATTAATTCCCCAGTAGAAGAAACGACACGATGGAGAGAGGAGCACGTGCTTCGAGTTCACAGAAGCTTATCGATCACGAGAACGGTAGTCACGAGACAAACAATTGGTAGGCCGCAAATTAAATGGATGACTCGCCGCTGCAGTCGGCAGCTCGGTAGCCGGAGGATTGTCGTTTCATTGCGATCCATTGCCGGCCGGGGCCCGACGAGTGCGTGCAAATTTATTCGCGACGCGTGATTCCGATCACCGGGGCCAATGAAATTTTTACCGAGCCAGCCGTGACGTATCGCTCGTCCCGGCTTTTGTTCGTCTAGAAATTTCTCAGTTGACGTACGCCGAAAATTCCGCCGCATCGTAGAACCGCGAGCTTTTGTGCAAACATCTATTTCTAGAGAGATTTTATTTGATGCTCGATCGACCGTGGATAGTTTAGTTTTTTTTCTTTTTTTTTTTGCTATTGTTTTTTTGCCTCAATGGACCACCCACCCATTGAGAAAAGTACCACCATAATAGCCTGATCGACTGTAAATCGTTCAATATCGATACGTCGTTTCTCTGGAATTTTTTACGGGAAGATTGCTTTTCCCAACGATGATCGACGGTTTTGACACGATAGGGAAAGCTGCACCTCTGTGGCTACCGATAAGGTATCTTTCACTTCGAGCACACTTCGCCGACCTCTAACAAGAAGGACCTTCCACTTCGTTGAGATCGATGCACTTCGGGGATTTATGAACGATCCACCAAGTAATTGTGCAGTGGAGTGGACCTTGTTGGTGGAAGGTACAATGTTTATGCGAAAACCCCTGAAACACTACATCCTTTATCCCTGGATGATCCACACACTATTCACAACATGAATAATTCGTGGAAAAGTACATTGAAATTGGATCAATTTCAAAACTGCAGAGAGTTTCGAAAAAATCGCAGATTCATCGCAACTATCGGTATGGAAAACGAAGCTTGATTTCGACGATCGAAACAAGTATATCCTTTCGAGAGATAAAGGTAGAGGACGGAAGTGGGGTCCATTTAACGATAGAAAAATTCGCCCGACGTATCCATGGAATTGTTACCCGACATGTCTATACGATCCTACAACATTTCGCTTTTAAACATTCGTTTTTTCGCTGTCACGGTTGGCGGAACGTTACGGATCAGCCGCAAATGGCGATCGCTTGCAAATTTAATTGAAGCTTTCATCCAACATCGCTTTTCAAATCATGACATATACCCGCCATGCCGTATACAGGATATTCCCGAAAGAACGTAAATCCTCTTAAGAGTTCATTTTAGAGATAATTTCAAGAAAATTTTTCCTTAGGAAAAATGTCGAACTCGTTTTCATTAACGAGATATTAATAAAAAAAAAAATGCTAACTAATTACAAAGCGATTGAATTCTGGCGGGAGTGTTGACGACCTAACCTAACCGGTGATCGTGAACAAACATGGCGCGTATCGGTAGAAGTGTCGATCGGTGTCGAGAAAAAATTATATTATACAACAAGTAAAAAGATAAAAAGATAACGAGTAAAGTCGAATTATCCGCCACAGACTTTTTACCGTCCATTTCCGCGTGATGTGTGCGTTCGTGCGAGTGAACGATTCGTATAAAAGCGTAAATACAAGGACGAGAGCATGTTTGTACTAAGCTAAATTTCTACGATTCCAAAATGCAAGCAGGTTGAAATTAGGCCAGCCTGTTTTGAAACAGTGATCGCCGAAGGCCAGACAACAATTCCGAGAATATCGAGCCGGCACGGCGAGGCGTCGAAACATAAACAAGGGACGATGACCGCTTGTGATCGAACGTTCAGTAGTATATACGCGTCCGAAGGATTCGTTCTACGTATAAGGGACTCTCTAACACGTGAAAAAACGAAATCGTGAAATATCCGAAATAAGTTGTATCTCGCGTACGTATTGTTTTGTAGTGTTTTAATTACTCGGTCGTGCGTTGTTTCGTCGTGTAACTTTTTAGTGGTGTAGCGTGAGTCGTTTCGTTCGTCAATGGCCAACATGGATGCAGTGGACCAGGGACCACGTATTTTCAGGGACCACGTATTTTCAACCGGCTGGTGCAGCTTTCAGCGAGTTGGTGAGTTTAATTTAATTTATTAGCGATGGTTTTTACGTTCATTTAATGCGAGCTTTAACTTAAGTCCGGCTTTGCTGCTACAAGTTTCTTGAAGGAGGTTAGGAATTATTAACAGTGTTGGGCGTCCTTCGTATAAATTTTATCGGAATAAAATGTTATTTCTTATTTGATTGCAATTTCTTCTCGGTTACTTTTTTTTTGTTTTTATCCAACATTCGGAAGGGAAACTTATTTATTCGTTATTCTTTTATTCGAGGTAGTGATAATTAATTTATTCGACCAATTTTGTATTTATCTTTTCATATTATAAATAACCAGAACAATTTCCGTTATTCGTGAATAATTCCAGTTTATATTTGTTATTCAATATAATTTTCCAACACCGATCAACGCTTGCTTCGATATATCGAATCATAAATGCGATGCGTAGCTAACACTTCCGTGGCTGTATTTATTTTATTAATATTTCGTTAACAAAGCCATTAATTCCATTCTTCCATTAACGAAAACCTAGCTTATAAATACCATAAGAATAACCCTTTAAAGGGACTTACACTCTTTTTTGGAATAGTCTGTGCGGGGATGAAAGAAGTTGAANTGATAATTAATTTATTCGACCAATTTTGTATTTATCTTTTCATATTATAAATAACCAGAACAATTTCCGTTATTCGTGAATAATTCCAGTTTATATTTGTTATTCAATATAATTTTCCAACACCGATCAACGCTTGCTTCGATATATCGAATCATAAATGCGATGCGTAGCTAACACTTCCGTGGCTGTATTTATTTTATTAATATTTCGTTAACAAAGCCATTAATTCCATTCTTCCATTAACGAAAACCTAGCTTATAAATACCATAAGAATAACCCTTTAAAGGGACTTACACTCTTTTTTGGAATAGTCTGTGCGGGGATGAAAGAAGTTGAATATAAGAAACAAAAAAAGAGGGAAGAGATTTCCGCTGTGAATACGACGATAGCTTTCTTCGAGCGATTCGATTCTCGAGAATCGTATTCAACGAGACGAATATAATGGACCGTGACATCCCGAAATAACGTTGCGTAAAAGGCAATCCTACGAGATGGTCGATCTGTTTCTTTTATTCTGAGCTACCGTGTTCAGGAATAACGTTGCGAGAGAAACTTCAGACGTACGATCCGCGATACAAATTCGCGTCTCATGAAACTTTCACTACTGTTCGATTCTCCCCTCGATCGTCGATTTACAAATCGAATATTAAAATTCGTTCCCGATCGGAGGTTTCGTTTCTTTCCGACGTTGTTTCATCGAACAGAGAAACGTTTCCATTTTATCTGTTCCTTCTTTGCATCGTGGAAACACTGATTTTTGTGTTCACCAAAGATTTCCCAAGCGACTCATAGTTTCTCAATTATCCGTAAGATTCGAGAGGATTTTTCGTGAACAATCTGCTTAACCCCGTTCACTGTTAGACACGAAAATGTACTTGCAATCAATATTTGTGTAGCTCGGTGGACAGTGAACGTGTAACACTTTCGAGATACGAGATAAAAAAATTTGTGTTTTCAAGATGTTTATAACGATACTTTTTACTAGAAGAGTTTCGAGATCGACATTTTTTTTTGGGATTCCATCGAAAAATCTTCGCATGACGCACGCTAGCGATAACGGTGTTTGTAATTGGCTGCCGGAGATTAGCGATAAAGCATGCCAGCCGCTCCGGCCTTTGGCAGAGCGAATTGTATGCATATTGCATGAGCTTCGGTCCACTTTTTTTTTTTT
>SMSQ01026144.1:0-14739 GCA_019453375.1 Ctenoplectra terminalis | reverse complement strand
ATCCAAAGGACACTTGCCTAACAGCTTACCGAAACTCAAACGAGACCGCAAACAAGCATGAGAATTTCAACATCTCGATACATCGACTCCATCCTTCCTGCCAACGTGTTGCTTCTAATCAATTAATCGCAAATTAAACAAAACCTCTCAACAAATAACACACCCACGAAACCTATAAGACTCGATGCAGACGAGCGACCTTTCTCCATGCGATCTCGCTGCGTTCATACGTTTGTCTTCGTTCTTTTTGACTTGGAGAACAAAGAAAGATACGTGATCGCAGCATCGGGTCTAAAATACCCAAACTGAACATCACCGAAAGGACACTTTGGTCCTTGACCAAAAGACACTCGATTTGAAGGAGCAACCCAAGAATGCAGATCCAGATACGTTAGACAGTAGCCTCGATGTGATCGAGTCCCAATGGTCTCTCGCACGAAAGGGCACAGGGTGTCGCAGAAAGGAAGACGGTAAACGACAGGCAAAGAGGGCGAGGAGTAAAGAAAAGGGCAGCGTGTGCAAGCGGAATAAAACTAAAACGAGGAACACGGCGGTCGGGGGTTTGGGGGGTGGGAATAGTCGGAGGAGGATGGAATCGCTCGGCGGATGAAAGGTTCTCGCGGAGAAAGAGAGATCAGAGGCGAAAAAAAGAGGCGAAGGCGCGATGGCGCGCGACGGCCTGTGAGAACGATGATTGAAGTGCACGTACTTACGTGCGCGTACTTACTCTGGATGCTGTGTGGCGTGTGCAGATGCAGAGAAACGCGGCGGTACGGCCGCATTGTCGTGCCTGCTCCCTCGTGGTCGACAGCCACCAATGGCGCCTCGACGTTTTCTCCTCGAAAGCGACGATGAATCGGCTGAACGTGCTTGTGAACCACCTGACACCACGCACCACTCTACACCGGCTAAAACTGTGTCGCGCGTTCACCGGATCGTCGCGGTGCTCGGGAAGGCCCTCGTACGAGGTACTCTTTGATCGTGTTTGTTACTGGTCTGGGTTTATCTGTCTTTGGAGACGATTATGGGGTGGAACATTGATCGGGAGGAATTGTTGGGAATATCTGAGGGATGTCTGGTTAAGTCCTTATCGTGACTTCATTTATTATTATTTTTTTTTTTTTTTTTTTTTAGTGGTAAAAAGTATTTGCACGTCATTGTATTTATTTTCGTATTTACGTACCGACTAATTATGCTCAGCTGTATATAAATTTTGTATCGATTAACAGTATCTTTTTTATGAAAATAAAATGTAGAACTTGATCAAAAAAATCGTACGTGTAAATACTTTTTGTATCCATGATATGCTTGTTAGAATCATTTATAATATTGTACGAAACTTGTGTAATTTAAAATTGATCCTTTCAATTGAGATAATAAGCTAGATTTTTATCGTATAATTTGGCCCAAAATGTACAGCCACGAGTTGAATGAAATAAAATCTCTAGATACATATTTGCCAAATGAGTCACATTTAGAAACACGGCTAATCTTTGTTTTGATTGCGCGACTCGACGACTCGAGGTTAAAGGTTAGAGCCAATTGATAGCTCGTAGTACGCTCGTCCTCGTAGAATTTTAGCGTCGAAATTAAACACGGTGGCTACGGAGGGCAATGACTTTCAAGAAATGACGCTACCTACGTCTAACCATAAAATGTTCCACTAAACCGAGGGCCTTCCCAAAAACTGCCCTTCGATACACCCTATTTACCAGCCCAGCACGTACCTCGTATTTCGGATATTTTTTAGACATTCTAATCGACACACTTTGGAATATTTGAAACAAGAAAATAATTTATGGTGGACACGTTAGATGGTTCACTCGATACAGGGTGGAATTGCGAGCCGTCTGCAGTCACGACGATCGATGAACGTCGATCGAGCACTTTCCACTCCACGATAACACGATTACATCGGTGTTTCATTTGGAAATCATCGGTTGACTTTGTCCGAAAACGACAGGCTTCGCGTCGTATCGAGCCTGCTCGTCTACTGAACCATATAGCACGGAAACTCACGGTCTTAACCGAGGACACTTCGTCGGATGTCCGACGATAGCTTTCGACTTTGATATCCGTAAATTCTCGAGTGAAAGAAAACATTTGTATCGAGGGATTTACTTGAAAGTTTACCCGCGATACCGTAAATAATCCGTATTTTTTCGAGCGATTGATTTAAGAATCATGAAATTTAATTATCCTTTGATATTTAATAACTGAGGAATTGAAGTAAAAATGGCGATCGAGTGAGCGAAAAAAAGGGGTGATATCAGAGGGATTCTCAACGATGTGCACTGGTGTATATGGTTCAACGATCATTATTAGCGATTACGAAACGATCGGCTGTACAATAATCTTGGAGAATCTCAGAGAATCTCAGAGAATCTCGGATCACAAATGTCCGTACAAAACACGGCGCGACAGGCGGTGGGTTTTCTTTACCTTTTTTTTCTTTTTCTTTTTTTAACTGACGTCTATAGATTAGGTGGAGATATACAATGCGAAGGACAGGAGAAAGTCGGTATTTCGTAACTCTACCGTTCGTTTAATAAAATTAATCGTTTAAATACTTATCACAACAGGTAGAATAATGTCGTAGGAACCCTGCCTGTGTCTTACGGTGTACCTAACAATTAGTTACAATCTCGTAGCGAAATCGCGGTTACATTTACACTTTTGAGACTCTTCGTTTCGCTTTTGCAACGTCCCCGATTAAAAAAAGAAAGAAAGAAAGAAAAAGAGAAAATATCCAGAAAATTCATGTCAATAGTACAATATAGCGTTCATATACGATTTTATAAAAAAAAAAAAAAATAAATAAAACGAAATGATAGAGAGATAGAGATAGAAATAGAGGAGGAAAGGACAGAACTGTGCTTGTCCCGCGCTCTTCGACAAAATATCTTAATAATCGTTTCACGAGCAGTTTCTTATCGACAAGTGATAGACTAGATACATACTTATATTACAATTCGACTTGCCGGAAGTCGCCAGTCGCGTTGAACCGTGGCAAAGATCAACCCAATCCGAGCAACGATCCTCCCTTCTCGCGTTTCGATGCATCGTCGCTTGGAACGGAACGCGGAGCTTGTGTACGGTTTGAAACGTGCAATTGAAAGACGTGGCACGACGAACGCGGATAAAACGAAATCGTTTCGTACTGGAACGGAGACTCGAGAGCCATCGATTATGCTGGAATTTCGGTAGGCAGACCTGTGGTTGGACCGATCTTGAGAATCTTCTTGGGAACCTTGAAAGAGCCAGATGTAACGTTTCCATCAAAGCGTTTTCCATTACGCTTCTTTTTACTTTTTCAGTTATCGATCAATGAATTCCTCTCCTTTGAATATTATCATTATATACGCGGTTAAGGAACATTTTTCATCTGGACTAGACTTCGAGCAACAGATTACAAATTTCTTTAATCGAATTAACACATTTGCCGTTACCGATCCATACGTCGAGTCGATTGTTTCAGTAATACTACCGACATAATTATCACGTTCTTCTTTTTATCGAACACTCGTTGTAAAATAAATTAAACATTCAGTTCGCTTAAACAATGTTTTACAACAAAGATGTACGAAATGTACAACTCCTGGGAAAGAATAATCCCGTTTCAGTAGCAGCGAACGTGTTAACGCGTTACCTTCGAAATACCGAAAGCAATCACTCGTGACTCGAACAAAATAAAGTGAAAATAAAAAAGCAAGTTCGGACTACCTGGCTCGTTCAACACACAGACGATCGACGATCTAAACAGCTCGATCAAAAATCATCCAACAGCATGAGACAACCTTCATCCGGACAAGGCGATCGAGACGAGTCGCGAGAGGGAGATCGCGGTATCGGCGGTGGTTGGTTGCAGCGGGCCGACGGTCTCGTGAGCCGGACGGTGTTATTGCGAGGAGGATTGGGGTGGTTGGCCGTTAGGCGGCGGCGGCGGGGGTGGCGGTGGTTGTGGGTGTACCTGGTGGGGCAGGAGAGTGTGCGCCTGCACGTGAGCCGGATGATGATGGTGGTGCTGATGGTGATGGGAGTAGAAGATCGGCTGGGCGGTGGTAGGGGGACAGGAGGTGCCGACGCCGACACCGACGCCGACTCCGACGCCGACCGAGTGCGAGAGCGCCGACGTGGCGACCGACGCTGGCGCAGCGGCTGTTGGTGGCGCAGCCACCGACACCGAGACGCTGCCGGACGTTCCGCTTCCGGCTGACGCCTCGTGATACAATATCGGCACTCTGACCAGTCTCTGTGCCGCGTGCGCCATGTTTGCCGCCTCTAGTTCGGCAGCCAGTTGCCTTTTCCACTTGTTTCGACGATTCTGGAACCAGATCTTCACCTGGGTCTCGGTGAGCCGCAACGATGCCGCTAAACCGGCGCGTTCCGACGACGACAGGTAACGTTTCATGTCGAACGTGCTCTCCAGCTGAAACACCTGCGATCGCGAGAACACCGTCCGAGTCTTCTTCTTCCGTTTCATGCTGTTCGAGTCACGGCCATCGACGCCGACCTGCACGCTGTTGTGTCCACCGCCTCCGCCGCCTCCACCACCGCCTGTCCCTGTTCCACCGCCGCTGCCACCGTGGAGGTTCGTCGAGTTTGTTGATTCCCCTTCGCCGTCCGCATCTGGGCAATCGTCTTGATCGCCGAGATCGTCGTGGCCCTCGTCTCCGGTGGACGGACTCCGCGTCCGATTCAGACGATCCTCCCCGTTCTCGTCGTCCAGGTCGTCTGTTGAACAAAGGGAGTTCGATCGTTTGAGAATTGTTAATTGAAATTGGGTGGTAGGAGACTGGACGATAAATCTTGATAAATAATTATGGAGGGTTTAACGGGAGATCGTAGAGATTTGTATGGGATTGAAGTAATAAGCTGGAGATTAATCTTCAAGTTCTGTGTCGGGTTGAAATTGCTGGTCTATTGCGGGGACCGATTTCGCAGCAAAGTAGAAGCTGAAGTAGAAGAGGAGAACGCTTAAACATCTTGTCATCCAGAATGGACGATAATCGATGCAAAGTAGCAAGAGGATAAGATAATGCGTTGGTTGTTGCAGGGAGCCGCTCATCGATACCGATTAACGCTTCAATTTCCCAATAGGCGGCCGCGTACACATGGTAATGGAAACATATGCTTTGAATCCTGGCGATGATCGGTAGTTTATTGTCATTGTGGAGAACGCAAGGGACTAAATGGGCACTATCATGAGTAGCAGCGTTGTAAATTTCTACGCGGTTTCGGTGGTGGTAATGATAGGACACCAGTCGTAACTTAAAGTTAATAAACTGTTGTAACAATTCTTGAATCATAAATATGTTTCGTATAATTAAAGACATATTAAGAAACAATTCCCAAATTAATAAATAAGAAGCAAGAGTTATCAATTATACACGAATAATTTTAATTGGATAATTATGGTACACGATATAAACAGCGATGTGGAGAGTGACGAATACACACTGCTACGATTTCCCAAATCGCGTTATTCATTCGACGATTGTTGAATATTACGGAAACGATTTGGCACATGCTGAACGCGTCAATTAACTGGTCCTTTAAAGCGTTTTCCTCGTTAGTCGTCGGAACAGAATCGTTGAGATATCCCTTTCGGTATTGTCTATCATCGACTGCAATCATAATATGCACGTACAAATTCTCTCCGACCAGTGGATTCGATAAATCAATGGGGGATATTTATCTCGGTTTGCCGTTGCATTTAATATTTAGTCGATTGATAGTCCGCTAATTAATATTCTATTTATCCATTTTGACACAATTGCCTCAGATATCGGGTGTAACAGTGTTTCATCGCCCCCGATGAAATATTTGTCGTTCCTGCATTTGTTCTTCGCGCCATTCGCGCAATACCTAACTCTCTGTTGCCCACGATCTCGCTAAATCCATTGCGAACACCTGCTATTTCGCGCCTCGGTTTTATCAGCTTGTCGAGGAAACCTACAATTTCTCTTCTGATCCCTTCTGTCTCGAGTTTGCGTATTTTTAACCAATTTTCCTACGAAAGATTGCAGTTCTTTTTTTTCTTTTATTCAATGCTTGAGGTTGTACACATTTTTCATCCAAATATTAATAAGGGAGTAATTATCACATCGACGAACAACTTTATTGTACTTTAAATCGTATAGATCTTATTGTTAACTTTAATTTTAACTCAAACCTTTTCTCTATTTTATTCATTTTGAACGCTAGGAATATGAAATATTTAACAATACGTCTGCAATATGTTGAAACCGAAATATAGTTTAGGATTACAATTAAAGGCAAGCGACAGAACAGTTAAGGATATGTTTACAGAATTATTAACTGTTCTCGCCTTCGGTGGAAGCGGTAGTCATCCAGCGGGCTGCCAAGTATTTTGGCGAAGTGGCAGGAGTAAAACGATCGGGGCGGGTAAGGCGATCGACGTTGGTTTGTCGTGGTGGAAGCCGTGGAAGCCGTACTCGTCGCCGTCCACGCTCGCGTTTATACACTTACGTAGAACGTGTACAGACCCTCGCCTTGCCCTTTTCTCTTCTCTTCATTTCGCTTCTCGTTCCCTTTACGATCCTCGCGAATTCCCATCTTCCCAGACGTATTTCATTCGGAAGCAATTTTTTCTCATCCACGGAACCTCCCTTATTTTTTTTCACCGAAACCAAACAAACCGATCGCTTTCGTATCTTCTATTTTTATTCGTCCAACGATTATAAAGCGTAAAATTAAAGGAATATCGCGTGCAGTGGTCGTGAACTTAGGTTGATAGCCCTCGCTGACAATTGTGAAGCTGATTTAAATTTATAATACTAGATACAGTATTGGAAGTAACTTTTGCATCGTAATTATACGCAAAGAGGATTTTTTTCTCTAGTAACGATTATTGGTTTTGTCGAACTATCAAGTGTTACCAACAAATTTTGTATCGTAATTGTACGTAAAGAGAATTGTTTCCACCGGTAACGATTATTGGTTCTGTCGAATCAGAAATGGGGACATTTAGAAGAAATTATGGCAATTGGCCGATCACGTTATCCCTGTACGATTTAGGATTAATGTTCTACGATAGATGTATCGTTGCGATCCTCGTTCATTGAACGGTCTATTTACAGAGAGTGGATCGAGCCGAACGTTTCAACGGGAGCACGATTTTCAGTTCACGAGTTGATCCCCAGGAGAATGTTTATAGGCCTCTATTATGCTCGATTAGCTTAAATCATGCTTCTACAATATGCAGAATGTTTATGTATATTTGGTGTACGAGCTGCCCGGCGAGCCAAATCGGTTCTAATCAGACCATTCCATGCGGAATTTGGGGGGTGAGTATTTCAGAGAGGAAAGGATAAGGTTGTAAATTTGTTCCGTGAATTATGAAATGAACATTTACTCCTGTTACATAAATATTTAATTATATAGAGATATTTTGTTCGAAGTACTTGTACGAAGTATACTTTATATACGAGTATCGTCAGAAACCACCCTAAAAATCATCCACAAACTCTTTGCCAATTTAACCCTGCTACAGTTTCAATTATCTTTCTTAAAAGATTTCTAACTTTAAAATAAATACGAATAAATGTATATTTAATTATGCTTAACTTTTCGTTTTAATTTTCCGATGAATATTTGCTTTTTTTTAACACCAGAACTACCGGCGATTAAAGTAGACTTATTTGTATCAAAGAAATCAAAACGATAGGTATTTGAAAAAATACCTATAACAAGGGTACTAATTCTTTGTGTATACATTCTACAAAAAATCTACAGAAAATCCACAGAAATACATTGTTACAAATTGATCAAATTTCTACGAGAAATTATGAACCAGTCGTTTTGATAAAAAGTTCCAAAATACATCTTCATTTCCTGTATCAAGAATACCTCAAGACACCCCATCCAAACCCTATTAAACATCCAATTACTCTCAAAAACCTACCCTTTCTATCGTCATAATTAAACAAGGAGACGCTTGCCAAGTATTAATAGGTACAAGTGATAAAATCATTGCGTTGACGACTCACCCCTTTGCGGAAAGGACGCGGAAGCAGGACTAACTCGGCTCAGGGTACCGACGACGTCGCTCGGCGACGGATGCTCGAGCGTCTGCAGGCCGTGCGTCGGCCTCCATGGAAACGGCCAACCGGCGCCGCCGGGTAGGACGCCACGGATGCCGTCGGCGTCGACGATGTCCGATTGGCCGGTGACCTGGACGGCGTTGCTCAACGCCGACGAGGCGGCTGCCAATCTTGAGTGATGCTGATGCTGCTGTTGCTGGTGAAGGTGTTGCAACGTCGACGGAAAGAACACACCGCCGACGCCAATTCCCACCGGATATCGGCCCGCTATCAGCGACGACATCAGACCCAATCTGGAAATGAAAAATTCATATTGGAAATTAGAATTATTGAGAATTCCGTCGATTGTTTAATTTTTCAAAGGTCATTGCAGTTTTTTTTTATATTTGTTTAGTTTCTTGGTGTTGAGAGCGAGTAAAGTTGCAGCCCGTGCATAGGCACCGCGGAACCGTAGCATCCCCAGTTTTTCTCTATATGTAAATATGCTTGTAACATTTTGTTTTATCAACAACAATTCTATACAATTCTCTTATTTTGTATAAAAAGTAATAAAAATCCATGTTTAGCACTTAGCACATGCACGTCATAGTGAGATGCGATACAGTGTAACGTGGCACTGTCCGTCGCGCAGTACCACTATTGTTTATACGTAAACCAATATTTTTTCATGTTTAATTTTTTTTTTTTAACGTTCACCATGATTTCGATATTTTATCCAAGCACGTATACGTTGTGTTTACAGGGTGTAATGTATATTTCTAAAGTTGCAGCACCCCCACAGTTTCAAGCCACGAGACGCTATTTTATTAAGTCTTTTATGTACGTCTGATTGAAAGGTACATATTCTGTGTCTTAGATGGTAATGGAAGCACCAGTTGTACCATCATTTATACTTGGGAAAATAACGACGATTAAAATATTCAAACGTATACGCGATAAAGTTATTTTTAAGATACACTTAGTATCACCACCTTTTGCAAGAATTCTTTAAGTCTCACCTTTTTAATCGCGTTCTCTTTATTCGCGAAACATTTTGAAAAAATATTTTTCTAGTAAACTATACAAAAAATTTACGAAGCAGGATTAAAGAGTCACGCGAGGTGTTCGATTAACCCGGAAGCATTCGCCTAGGATCGGTCGCGTTTTACGGGAGTTAGCTTTCTGGGATCGTTTCAGGGCGCAGCGGCGGAGTAAAAGTGAAACCGTTAGCGAAATGTTTGCGCCGGTTGCAAGCCGTTTAAAGCCGCGCTCTAAATAAAACAGCGCTAAAAAAACGTCGGGATTAAAACACAGCGGCCGCGTTTCCAGCGGGCGGAGCGTGGCTGAATGCGAGCACTGCGAAGCTTTACAGCCGGAACGTGGTCGTGTCCGAGGCGTCGAGCACGATTCACCCTGGCCCCCTGTCTTCCTTCTTCCTCTCTCTTTCTTTTTCTGTCTTTCTGCTCACCGAAAAACCGGCAAATGTTTCGAAACCCATTTATCCGGTCCACAGCCGCTCGTAGAAAACGAGTTCCATTATTTTCTTGTTGCGCGTTCGCGAGAAAACGAAGCGTTGCTTCGTACACGAGCACTGATTCTTCGCGATCCTCCGGAAGCCATTAACATCCACTCGGTTAGCTTGATCCTGGTTGGTTCAAAGGAATTTTCGAGAGTTATGCCTATTAAGGGCGACGCGAGTATGGTAACAATGACACCAGTCGGTTCGGAGTTGGTTCGGTCTCGTTATTAAAGCCCGAAAATCCGCTTACAGGATTCCGATGAATCGAGGTGTACCTGCTTGGAGAATTCTTAGTTGGTACCTGTGATCGGTGGTTGAGAATGTGAACGAAGTATTGAATAGAATAGATCTTGTGAGAGGAATCAATGATCGATGGAACCAATGACTGTAGATGATTAAAGGTTCAATAATAATTGAGGTCTTGGGTAAACGTGTATTTTGTGAAACGAAGGTGAACCGGTGTTGGTTGATGACTCGTGGTGGTGGTAATTAGGGGTTGAAAGTTTTGCGCGCTAATATCTAAGAGCACTTTACTCCTGTTTCTTGTTCGAAGAAATTTTCTAGTAAATAAAGTTCTTTGCGACGTGTCCTTAAAGGTGCTTTTAATTGTAGATTAGGGTAAATGGAGCTCGCAGTGATACCTAAACCTGCCCAACTAGGGACAAATCCCCAAATCCGGATATTTGTAAATGGAACTCTCGAGGTTACGTCCTCCTAAGTGCTGATCTCGGTGAGGATATTCACGGTTAGAGCTCCCGTTCTACAGCTTTCGCTTTTCAATGTACACGCAACTGAATTGCTCCTTGTGCTCTCGAGCTGTTCGTGACCTGGAACTCCAACTCCTGACGCATGCAGGAACTAAACTACAATTAGACCTCTATTTCGTAGACCATCCCAACTGGAATTTCACTTGCTACATTTTCGATTCTTAACTCTCTGTAATTTACACCTATCAGGGGTCAAATGGTTCCAAAATCTCTCAACCATCACACAGAACTTTGCACTACCTAAATCACTGTTAAAACTTTAGGACTATCTTTAATTCTATATTTTCTGTTATTCAACTGTATTTATGTTTAAAATTCAACAACTTATTCTATTATTTATTTACCGATCGATTAGATCCAAATATATTAAATTTCTTATCGTGTAGTTTTATTAAGTTGGCCAATAACTTCGTACTGTTTTTAGCAATAATTTCTTTCGGCGCTTGGAGATGCAACTAAATTCAAATCTTAAAAACACAAGGTGACTTAGCACTTCCAATGGGCAATACATTATTCGATAAAAATATTTCTTCTTATGATAAAAAAGAATCGCTTTTTATTCGCACATTAAAATCCGCACGAACCTAATGTTTTTACGCGACTACAAAAATTTAGTATCGTGGAAATAAGGTACCAATAGAATCTGACGAAAAATATGGCTGTGTTCAATTACTTTTTGTAGCCACTGTATATTTCTCCATAACAACACCGATACTCTTCACCGAAGTGCCTAACAAGAGCCCTTCAGAACCTGAGCTCCCAACATCTAGCAGCCCCTAGGCGGCTCTCTGCCCCCGAGCTGGAGCTCTCAATTATACCGGCCATTTTGCCGGGTCGCGTGTAACAGCCTCGCGATCGTTACTTCTGATCAGCGTCGCGGTAAGTGCAGCTGCGAACGCTTGACGTCGCGACGGCTGGAAAGAGCGAGACAGAGCAGGAACTTAACGCTCTAGAGGCGATTTGCGGCGACGATTTAGTTGGTCATCAGAAATGTAGGTTCGAACACATCGTCGGGAGCCGGTAGGCAAGAAGCCCATCGGTTCAGAAGCCATAGCAGGTCCCCCGTGTTCCTGCCTCGCTCGTTCCCTCGCTGTTCGGCCGCGAGCAACGATCTGATCGCCGCTCGATGCACTTTTCCTTCGGCTGGTTCATGCTCGACGACGATCGCCGGACGATTCTTCGCCGATCGAAGCTTGTCGAGTCGACACGCTGCTTGCGGTGGGATTCCTTAATCGTTCGAAGTTGTCGAGCGTCGTTCAGGGACACCGGTTTCGGTCACGTTCGCCGTGTCGATTGAAATTCGTAACTTTGGAATAGATTTCTTTGGAGAAATCGGTGGAAGGGGTTTCGAAGAGTATTATACGGTATCCTAAAATTGTTTGAGAGAGTATTTGATGTAATCAGTGGATTTAGTATGACTACGGAATCGATTCCTAAGGAAAATTCATCGAAACAATGGAGATTAAATGTTCGAAGGCTTCTTAATTTACAACTACTCCAAACAGTGAGGAATAAAATTCACGGAATTATTCTACACCTCCTCGAAGGTTACAAAAAAAAAAGAAAAAAAAAAGGAGAAGAGGAAAGCACGTAATCCCAGTTTTCTCGCATCGATAGCAAGTATAACAGGCGGTGGTCGGCGAGGCTTGTCGCAGGATAAGAAAGAGGAAACGTAAAAGAGGAGTAGCTGCCGGAGGCATCGGCCATACAGATGCCCCGGGAAAGATAAAAGAAATCTGACAACCGCCTGTTTGTAAGCATCCACCGGCGGGGAGGCCGTTTTCTAAGGAGCCAGGTATAAACACCAAACACTCTCGGCCGTTCGAGGAGCGTGCTCCACCTTTTTCTGCCTAATTCTTGCGCGGCTTACGTCTTCTTAGGTAGCCAACGGAATGAATGGCCGTGAGGAGAGGCTTTTCTTCTCTACTTTCTACGGGCGCGACTCCTCTTGCTCCGGCTTCTTCCTTCGCTCGATCGATTCCACGAGGGTCCTCGACTTCCTTCGATTCTCCTCTTCAAGCGCTACTCCAACGCGATACATCCTTTTTCTTTCTTCGTTTCTTCCCATCTACCGCTACTTCTTCCTCCTCCTCTTCTTCCTCTTTTTACTTTCGACTCGATTTCTTCGGTTGGTCGATCGATGATCTTATTGGCTCGATCGAGTGTCCGCAAGAGGAAACTCGTTGATTACGAGTCACCCCCGGTCCGCATAATCGGATACAGACGGCTTTGGTGAAACGCGACGGTGAATATAGTCGGAATCGAACGTCAAACCGACGATGCTCCCTGTATCGATTCATCGTCCGTCGATGGTCAAGCTTGGATTCCTTCGGCGCGCAGATTCTCGGCCAATTTGTCCGTTAAACTTCACCCCTCCTCCCTTATACATCCACCGTTCAATGGGGATATTATCCCTTTTTTTTTGTATTGATTATTATCCCACCTTTTTGCTCGGCAGCATGCCCGCTCGCTTGTACCGTTCGCGCGCGCTGGCTACGAGTAAGTGGTACTCTCGAATATAAACTCTTTATGCCGTGGTTAACGATCGGCCGTAACACGATACGTTTTTGTCGTGTACCGTTACACCAGGGGAAGCAGTTTTGGAGCGTAGACAGAAGAAGGAGAAGTCGATTACGCACGATGGCGGCCAATCGTTCCCGGCACTGCTTTCCATCGCCTCGAGACTTCGCCGATTTCCGTGGCGCAAGGGTTTCATGCGCCACAGAACTCGTTTTGGTAATTAAGGGCTCTGTTTGGAAACCGATCGTTGACGCCTTTTTTTTTTTGCCCTTCTTGAGGCTTTGTGTTGGATTCCTGACTGCCGCTGGTGGTTGAACGAAAACTCAGGGTTGTTCGAAAAGGGGTTTGTGAATTGAATTTAAGAGCCAGAGATTTGAAATAAAATTACATTAATTTCTTTTTACCACTTTGCAATTCAACCACTTTTACACTGTAATTCTTTTTTTTAACTCGATCTCCATCAGTTTTAATTTTTCTTTTTCTACGAATCTTATAAAGCGTCGATTTAAGAAACGATTTAAGAATTTTGGAAACAATTTTTTTTTATAATGCTCACAACACGACAAATAAAAAATAGATCGGCTAAAATTAACGTAACGGATGCTTTAATTTTTTTATAGTATCCGATGTTCTTACAGAGAGAGAGAGAGAGAGAGAGAAAGCTCTCCAATTTTTAAGGGTTGAAAAATTGTGTCCGTACGCGTGTCTAAGTATTGACAAGAGAATCAGGCTCTGTTTTTATCGATTCGCCTAACAGCGTTCACGGTTACGTACTGACTTATAAAGTGTCATTACGATGACCCAACAATGAGTTATTGGCTTTCAAAGTACTCGGCTAAATCCGCTACTTGGCTTCGTTTCGCTCGCTGCCTGTTACAGGCCAAGTGGAGGATTTATGCTTGTGCTTACACAGGAGACAACTTCATTTCACTGGATTTCAAGGAAACAACTTAATTGCTTTAACGCGACGCTTGCAGGCTTTAGAAACCCAGACCAGGATACACTGGCGGATTAAACCCTTCACCTGGAATGGGGGAGGGGATTAATTACACCAGACGTCGCCAAGATTTCTTCTCCCATTAAAAAGTTGTCTGCTTCAGGTGTGCACGATTTAACCCTCGAACAGGACGTCTTGTGTTCCCCCGAGATGCTTCGCCGTAATTCCACGAAAATTTGAAGCATGGCTCTTGAAATTAAAACTGTTGCAACGATGATAAAACGAAGAGGATGCAAGTAGTTTTGTGTGATTTCAAACAGCTAGTTTTACACGCGGAGTACAAAACGTATAAACGGCCGTGGATTGATCGTTTAAATGGAATTTAAGTGGAATGGCTGTATATCTGCGTACTTTCGAAATCAATTTCCTCGAAAACCTGCACTATTACAGGGAGCTATCGTTCCACTTTTTTTTTTTATTTGTTTTTTATAACGAGAAAAAAAAAATTATTCTACACGATTAACAATCATTCCACGAAACATTCTATTAAGATAAAAGAGAAACAAACATTTCGACAATGTTTTAAATCCGAGAAAGAAATTATAACTGGGAGGGGATGGGACTTTTGGTAATCATCGTCGGCCATCGATAGCTCACGTGATAAAGAACGTCGAAAAAAAAAAGAAAAAAATGTTTAAAAATCGAACATTTCTAATAATCTCTACACCAGAACAGTCTCGCCAAATATTCCGAAGTATTTCCCCGTTTCAGTCAGGGTTTTCGATTTTTGGGCGAGAGAACGGAGGCGTCATCAGCGTCAACGGCAGAATAAAAAAGAAAAAAGAACGAGCACGAAAAAGAAGAAGAGAGAAAGACGAAGCGAAACGACACACACGTACACACGGAGAGAACCAGGAAGGGAAAAAGGAGAAACGGGGGTGAAAAAAAAAA
>SMSQ01026143.1:143383-177134 GCA_019453375.1 Ctenoplectra terminalis | reverse complement strand
TATTTTGATCTGAAATCTATTTACAGAGAGACAACGCTAGGAGTGTATCTCCTTTCCTTCCTCGGCATGATCATCTTCACGTTCACCCTGGACAGCCCTCACATTTACGTAATTTACATAACCGCTGGCATGTTAGGGTGAGTACAACCATCCCTTTGATATTTTTAAACATTTTCCACTTTCAGAAACAACTCCAAAAAAAATTAAAAAAATTAAAAGACCAAATAATCGATGAATAACTTTATCCATCAGAAAAATTTGTCTTTTAATATTTGTTCATTTTAAAAAATCGATTGTTAATTCTCTAATTTTCTAGATTTTTCATGACCGGCTACCTCCCAGTGGGCTTCGAGTTCGCCGCTGAGCTAACGTACCCGGAACCGGAAGGAACGTCCACGGGACTACTGAACGCCGTGTGCCAGATATTCGGTATCGTCTTCACGATGCTTTACGGTTATTCTTTGAACGCCTGGGGCGACTTCTGTGCGAACATCTTCCTCTGCTGCATGCTTGCTCTTGGTTCGTTCCTCACCATCATCATTCCCAACGATCTTCGAAGGCAGAACGCCAAGTTTTAAGCGTTGATCTTCCACCGTCGAAGATTAAAAGATAGAAAGTCAGAGTATGATCGACTAGTCTTCTTTGTGATCGATAATATTGCGAGAATAGAGCTTCCGAGTCGAAGAATGAATATTTTTAAGATAGGAGAGGAAGTTGATTTATTAAAGGCTATTTAGAGATGTCTGAATTTATTAGAACGTCAGGGTAAGATTCTTCACGACTTTTTGCCCACGTCAACTACTGTTGTTGTTACTCAAACGTACTATTATTCGTTTCTTTTTTTTCTTTTGTAAATTTTATTCTATAAGTATCAAAAAATAGGCGGATGCCTTTTATCGAACTCTGATGCTCGAGATTTTAATTTAGAACAAAAAGATCGAAATGGTATTTCAAGTTGAGCACGAGTTGCACGATTCGAGTAATAATAATAGTAGTAGAGATAAGTAAACGATAACGTTGGGCATGGTTCAAGATCTGAAATCGTATTGAAATATTCCACGCGGCCTTGTTCCAGTGCGCAGGAGATCAGAACTTATTTCTAAATAAGATTAATCGTAAAGTCTTCGATTGTTTGAGTTAAGGAGTTAGCTGCCCGCGGTCGAAGCTTGTTTCTGTTTCTTTGTTTCTTCTTCCGTACACTGTTGACGACACTTCGGTGTCGTGGAACGTTTCCATTGCGCGTAGATAACGCGTGGAACATTTGTATTGTGTTTCAAAGGAACAAAAGTCGAACGTGGAGCAGGACACAGAGCTAATTTTCGTGTAGTTTTAAGCATCAGAAAGCTTTCGTCGTATTATTCACATAGTTTGTGGATTTCAAGAGGCAGGCTACGTTTAAGATTATTCGTTTCAGTGATAGTGCCATCAGTATTAACGTCTCTCATGACCCTGGTGAACGTATCCGACCAAATTGTCAGCTCAAAAATTAATCTGAGCGTTGTTTTATTTATTTTTCTTTTCTTTCGTATTTTGAAATCCTAAATGATGCGAATTAAGACGAAAGAATTTAACGTTTCTACGATTGTTGTTCGAAATGAAAGCCAGTACTCGATGAAATAGTGAGAACTCGTTTAGAATAGTGTTTCGTGGACCCATGGGAGAAAAAGAAGCGGTGATATCGATGATGATGATGATATTTGTAACGATTACAGCCTTCAAGAAATTTAATCGAGATGCTGTGCATCCAATTAATAGATAAAATCCATTTATTCTCGTTGCTCGTGTAAATGTTTTAATTGGATATGTAGAGTAGATCTCTAAATCTTGATCTTTGACGTACAAGCCTAAGAAATCGTGCTTTCTTGATATGTACCTTGTCCACGATGAATATTATAAGTGTTTCGCAGAGTTTTTCTTTAATATTTAGAAGGTATTTTGTTCGAATTAAGTTTCGATCGAAGAAATTCGTTTTTACGAGCAAATCGCCTCAAGTCTCGACTAAGTTTGTTTCACTCGGAACCACCAACGAACAATGAATTATGGTCTAAAGATCAATTTAGGCAAGCTATCAGATACCTGAGATCAGTTTTTCTCGCGATTGAAAATCATTTTCGAATCGTTAAAACGTTACCAGATTTTTGATTCTGTTTTACCATTACAGAAAATTGGTATTATTTAATTGCTGTCAGTCTTAGCCGAGGAATTTGTTTCGTTTCGAATGTAATGTAACAACAGACGACAATAACTGTACCTCCATTTATGAAATAAGTATTAACAAACAGCGTGAATACTGTAGTAATAATTGTTGTAGATTGCGATCACCGATCTATGTGTGCTATTTTTATAGATATTATCGTGTGTCCTAAATTTTCGGGGCCATGCGGATAGAAACGAATAGGTTTGAAAATCGACAATAAATCTCTAAGTGGAGAATTAAGGATTCGAGTTTGACAGAGCACAATTTTCATTCTATTTTTGTAATATTCTTACTGCACAAAGATATTTAAAAAACAAACAAACAAACAAAACAACAAACAAAACAAAACAAAACAAAGAAAAAAAACTTACATCGTTTATTTTGTCCTGTGTTCTTAGATTTTTAGACTGAAAGGACAATTCTATACTTATCACATCTCACGAACAAGCTTTCAAGAGCAAAACTTTCAAGAGTGTTAGTCAATTAATTATCACGAATCCTTGCACTAAATCACAAAATGAACGAAACGGTTTAAGGATTTACCGATATAGTGGCACACACGTGTATATATATTTTCGTAAAATCGACGTGTACGTGTTTTATTCGAAAGCAGTTATATTTATGCGCAACATGTTAAAGCATATCTTTCACCAACAATAGTTGAATAATATTAACAGTTCAAATATTACGATGGTTACCATATCTCGATGTAATGTAAGGACAATATATTAACTGTTAACGCGTGTCAAGTTTATATCGTTAAATAATCTGTTAAACGGGTGTACGGAATATTTCATCGTTAATAATTAAAGAATTCTGAGCGATTTTTGGTAGAAGAGGTGCTTCGAAACAAATAATTCGTGGGTACGCGATTTTATTTGAAAGGAAAAAATAAATAGGAATTAGCCGTAGAAACCGGAAGTTGGAAGTACAAAGAGAAACTAAGGAAGCATAGAAGATTCGATTACGATCTCGTTTAATTCATTTTGCTGTATCAGCAACATTTTATCGAAACGAAAATGCTGTACAACGGTGCATTTATGTACGTTCGTATTACCGTGTTAAATAATTGGAAAATTTATAGTGCCAATGGATTAGGTTCGTTTTATTCTTTTCTTCTCGATTCGAGCCATATATATGTATATTTTTTTTTTACTTAGTACCGGTTGAAGAATATATTTCGTTATCTATCTAGAAAAGAAGAAAAGAGTAAATCGAAAAAATTGAGATTGAAACGATACGCCTTTAATCGACAGACCAACGATATTATTAGTCTTCCGTTCTTTTTACTTTCGTATCTTCGAACGTCGCATTTATCATTCGTTAGCCCTCCATTTTGTAAATAAATTGTCGAAACGCGACACGTTTCTTCGTTTCTCCACGATCGTATCAATTTATGCGAAACAGTTTTGTAACGCGCGATTCCCTCAAATTGGAAACGCGCGCGACAAGCCAGAGGAAAAGTATCTGTGATTGTTGACAATATACGTTATTCGATGATCGTCTGTGTGTAGATCGACAAGAAGATTTCAGAAATTTAGAATTATCTGTATATTACTGTTACTGTGTAGTCCCGTTGAAATCGAATGGAGAAATAAATAAATTGATAAATATTTACGATACAATTGTGACTATTTTATTTTATTTTATTTTTTTTTTAATTATTTATTCTAATTCCCATTAACCACTAAGTTGAATTATCAGCGACTCAGTCTGTAGAAAGAATGTTTTTGGAGAGTTAAAGTTTATGGAGAAGCTTATTAAATCTTATTTCCTTATAGAATCAGAAACTCGAGAAAAATAGAATCTTTCTTTAAATAGAATCCTAAATAAAATAAAATTTCCCATTTCAAATAATTCTCTTCAAGTATCTTTTCGAACAGTTCTGCAATTTTTTTTCACTCCTTTATATTCTCCTAATACGAAACTTTATTTTCGAGGTTTACCGAGCACTCTTGAGGGCTCTTTTCTAATAACAGTAACAGGAGAGCACGAAAGTATAAGGAGGTTTAAGTAACTTCTTCTTAAAATATGTTCTTCTAGTAAGAAAATTAAAGAAGAGGGATAATAGGACGATATGAAGATACAAGAAGTTACAGTCATAGATAGAGATTTAGTTGGAGTTATTAACACAACAAACAAAATAAATTACTAAATTACTAACTTTAATTTATAGTCCGTTTTACTCTTATTATATTTACTTCTCGGATAACAAGAGAGCAGAACGATTAAGAAGGTATTAAACCAAGGAAGTATGCTTTGGAGAAGGAACACAGAGCTCTAACTTTTAAGTAGATTGAGACATCTCGGTCAGACATCGTTACTTCTGAATTTTTCTCTGCTTCCGAATCGATTGCTCTCTGATACCTACATAAGCTGTATCAGTTAACTGCTGTATCGGTGTTTGAACAGAAAAGATAAAATAAACTGTACTATCGATCTTAAAGTCAAAGGGGTAGTTTTGTCACAGACGAGGTATAAAATAAACTCAACATCCAATGCTTTTTTCTGTCCAGGATTTCGAGGGTACGTGCGCCTCCTTATCATTTTAGTGTCATTCTCAATGTTACCAGTTCAGCAGAGAATAAGATTACAGCATTAATAGTGGTTAGAATTAAAACTAAACGTAGGCAGGAAGTTGCGTAAATTAAAATAACATGGAGTACATAGGGCGGGAAGTTTAAGTAAAAATACTTAAATATCTATTATTTATGGCTGTATGAAAAAACTCTGTGACCAAGTTACATTATTTTAAAGGGACCATCTAACGATAAAAGAAAATCTTTTAACGAGCTTAGTTTTTTTACGAGATTCTAAAGTTATCAATGTTTTTTACACGGAACCATGCATTTTTTCCATATTATAGAATTGAAGAAGCAAAAATCTTTACAATTAGAAATACTACTCTGAAAAAAAAGGAAAAACGCGAAAACTATTATCGCAACACTAACAAATTATTTTAATATTCTCGAAGCAAGCGAACTTTAATTCCTGGCAATGAACACGGAAGGGGTTAAACCTAAAAATTATGACTGAAAAAATAATTAACACGTATATTTCGTATTAAATATACTTTATGATAAATCGTTAAAATTCCATGAAGTGATCGTACGAAGTAAGTAATAATTCATTGCTATTCATTCGCGACTTTGTTAACTACAGGAAAATATATCCGTCCATCTTCAATAATTTACTTTCTTCCGTTAAAACTGATTGTTCTTTTTTTTCTTTATTTATCGTTCCCGGGGTTACCTCCTTCCCCGATCCGGTAACATGTGATTTTACTCTCTTAGTAACAAAGTTCTTCGCGGAGTAACAGGAGAGTAGGAAAGCGCGCGTTGAATGTATCGCGCAACCTCTTACGGAATCATGTTTTTTTAATAAGAGAATTCATTTTTCGACGCTTGAAGAACGTCGATGGAACGAAACATTCTTGATGACAGAATAAGAGACGATGAAATTGCCTACATGCAAAATATTTGTTAAAACAGCTCGAATACGCGTTTAAGCTGATAGCTGCTATTCGCTCTATCCGCACTATTACTATTATATATAACAATTAATTTAAAATAAATAGAATTTCTGATAAATTAACACACGGAAGTCGGATGTCTTAAGACTTACAGAACGAAAGGATGCGGGGTCTTTTAAATTCATAATTAAAATTTTATCATTAGAATGATTTGAAGGATGAATTGTGCTGAAAATTTAGAGCACATTTTCATGTTAAAATATTATATTTCAGAATAATTGAATGATAAATAGAACGCATAGCGATCTAACGTAGGATCTCATTAGCTAGGTTAAAATGACCCTGCATCTGTTATCCGAGAGTTAAGCCTAGAGTTAAGATCGTGAATAATATGTAAGATATTCGTACATACCTTTAAATCATTATTGATTACCTTATTATAATCGAAACATTTAATTGTCATTATATAAAAGATAGCGAATAAAGGAGGATCAGATATAAAATGTATATTTATATAATAAATGATGAGGGTTTAGTTTCATATATTCTTTTACCATATCCACACTCTGAATTTTTGTCTATGCTAAAATAATTATTTGATCGATTGTAAACTATCTGTATTGTTAGTACTCGATAACTTACCTTCGAATAGTAACTTGCACGTTTTAGAATATTCACTACCATAGTTACAGACGAGATATAAAAATAATTTTCCAAGCTCCCGTTTAATTCTTTCGATACATCAATGAACAATAGATATCAATACATTTTGAATCTTACCAAGCATGTACAAATCTAATAATAATGCAAACGAATTTGAAAACTGTAAATTAAATTGAAAGAAGATGCAAGAAGCTTACAGTTCCGAATGAAAAATTTCAAAGTTCCAAACGTAGGATCCTGAATTTCAAACGAATCAAAGACAACCTGTTGAACTTAAGTTTCTCTACAGCTAGAAAAGCTTTTTCCAAGATGCACGCACCTAGTCGTCAAATTACAAATCCCGACACGCGTCGACTACTCTGACCGGTTTACAAGACTCGTAGCCTCTGAATTAACGGTAGAAACTCGTCGTTGCACTTTTCTAACTCACCATAAATCCACCGAGTTGTTTCTAACACGAACGATTAGTAATATCATAAGGTTTTCGTCAGGTTTCAATTGAACACGTTCAAACTGATTATGGCCGCGAAATTTCTCGCGGCCCTTTATTACTATTTCTTCTTATCTTTTTTTTTTTTTTTCTTTTTTTCTTTTTATCACAGTCGATGCTACGAAATACATATACAGATTGCTTCACACGTGTTCAACAATAAATACAGTAAGGAAAAAGAAACTCAGATATGATCGTCGTTACCAGCGAACGAGTAACGCAAACGACGTTCTCTATTATCGCGTCGAAGTAAATGTCCATTAACCGTAAAATACACGTTTCAGAAGAAAACGTAGGAAGGAAAGGAAGAAGGTGGGAGGAAGGGGTTAAAACTTTCAGCACGCGTTCAACTAGCATATTGAAAGCTGACACTCGCTATTCTGGTACGAAGAAGGCTCTTTATGGTTTCTGACCGACGGTCACGCAAATGTATTATAATCAGAACCGGGTCAAATAACATGTAAATAGCTCGTCTAAACTTGTTTTACAACTTGATGCAAACGTTGCACCAGCCACTTCACGTGTAATTACTGCCATTTACTTCTATCCGTACCGTTACCCGATTTTGATTAGGTAAAATGAAAAATAAAACGAGGCATTGTCGTTGCCGACGAAAGCGTCTGTTATGAAACTTAATTGCAATATGCAAAAAGGAATAATTTCATCGTTTTTGTTCTTTTTTTCTTCTTTTCTTTTCTTTTCTTTAGCGTCTAAAATAATCGAGTAAAAAAACGCACCCGATAATCTTGGGCACGAACGTTAACCCTTTGCGGACGAGTGTCGGCAGATAGCCGCCCAAGTATTTTTCACCTTGCGAGCACGTGTCGACAAATAGTCATCCAAGTCTGTGAAATTATCTTTCGAAGCGAAAAGATTCGCAAGGTATAGTATACTAAACATTATTATCCTTCGTTTGTAAGAAAATGAGGAATTTTCAGCGGTGAAGTTTCTGTCGAATTGTCGAGTGTGCAACGTGGCTCCGTCCGCAAAGGGTTAATATTCGCGTTGTACAATTGTGTTACTTCACGCAGGTGATTAAAAAAAGGCACATAGGCGTGCACAACCTGAGGCATGTCGAATCAGCAGTTTCATTTGCGTGTGTTTCGAAAAATGACTTAGCAGGAAGATCGTAAAATGTCGCGTGGGTAATATAAAATGGCACCGCTATTCACGTTTTGTCTACTCGTGTCTGAAAACGTATCCTACTGATATCCTGTTTTTTTTTTTTTTTTTTTCTTTCTTTAATCTATAATAATTCCTTCGTAGAAGAACAGTTTCATGCTCCGTTCGAGTATCGACCGTCCTGCTGGTACCAATGTGAACTGATTTTGAAATTTTCAATCGACGTTGAGAATTGAGGAATTAAAAGTTTGAAGGTCTAGAAATTTGAAAGAATTCTAAGGTTCTTCATCGAATGAATATCGATACGCTCAATCAAACACCTATTCACCAGTGTATACTTCGTTTCCGTGTAATCGATCGAGGGTCAATGATTGCCACTCGACAGCCTCGCAGACTTTTACAAACTATACAAACCACAAACATCTATATTGAACGGCACACTCGTACACACGTGTAAACGTATACACATATAATATATATATAATTATTTATACACCAAAAATATTTATCATACAGCACTCGATAAAATAATGATATCTGTTCGATTTTCTGTTAGATCCTTCAAGGATCTGCCAATAATGGACGGACCTGTTTAAAAACATTTGTAGAACAATTTTAAATGTTTGTTTCAAAAATTTCATACAAGTTATCTGCTGCAATTCGACCGTACATCCTGTGTTAGTGTAAATATGTATACGTATAGGCACGTTTTTTTCGTTTTTTCTTTTTTTTCTTTTTTCTTTTTTGTTTTTTTTTGTTTTTTTGATTAGTTAAATCAAGCAGTCGCAATAGTCTCCAACTAAATATCTAGTTACTACCCTATAGAACGGTCAAGCAAATTTTCCCGTCTCGACTACGTTTTAATTGCACTTGAAATCGATGTGAAATGCTCACGCATCGTTCTGTTCGCTTATAATTATCATCAAGATCGTGAACAGACAACGAAACGTTAACTTCTATCGCTCTATTGGACTCCATCATTGAAACAGGACACGCAAGTAATACGCCTGTTACGCGTAAATGTGTTCATCGAACGTTCTGTGCCATGGCGCCTTCAAAATGCATTCTAAATTTCATTCTCTGTATCATTCGTTCATTCCTATCCTATAATTCCAGTGCTGTCCATACAGTTCTCTTCTTCTTTTACCATAATTCATCGCTACGGTTCGTTTAAAATTAATTTAGGAACAAAATAATTCTCTCCTACTACCTTATTGCTTTAATACCATAAATACCACAAATGCCATTAATTAATTAAAAACTCGTCAATTATTAAAACGATGGACAGCACCGTACCGACCATTCAACCAACCACTCCATCTACTCTACTTAATTCAACACTATCAACTAAAAGTCCTCGAGAAAATACGCTTCACAACCCTCGTCCACTCCATTTCCTGTAGAAAATCCTTGCCATTTATCCTCCATCGTCGTTCCAAAAATTCTCGATGAACAAAGAAGGCACTTCGTTCTCCCAGCGAGAAAAGTCCACGATACAGAATGAAGGGTGAACGCCGACGCAGGGTTCGCGACAAGAGCGCGAGGAATCGTCGCGTCCGGTCCATGGTCAACCATAATGGCGGGCACGTTTCTTTCCCCGCGTTTTTCGACCGACATCGACTGGATTCGACGAGGAATCGCCAGGGAATAGGCTCAGAAGCTGCCGCACTCGCGTAGCACGCGATTTCCGAGCGGCATCGGTGGACGGAAGTTGTTGATTACCTGCAACAAGCGGCACAGAGGCGCCGGAATTAGGAAACGGGGCCGTGATTCCGCCGATCTGAAATTCATTCACCGGTGGCCGGACGTTGACGTCGATGGCTAAAAATAAAATTGAAAAAAAAAAGAAAGAAAAGGAGAGAAAAAGGGCGGATGATGTGTCGCTGGTGTGAAGTTCTCTTGAAACGAGCTGTGCGAGAGATTAATCGAGTTGACGAGGGAGGTGTTCGATGGGTGTTTCGTTCCGCCTTCCTTGACGGCGATGGCGATGTGTGATAAACTTTTTTTTTTTTCAAAAGAAGAAGAATGGTAGAGGAATATTGTTAAGTCGGAGTAATGGAGTGGAGGTCGAGCTATTCTTTGAATTTGTAATTTTGGAGCAATAGATTTCGGAGTGCTGCGTTGATCAGGATCGTTGTTAAGTCGGAGTAGTGGAGTGGAGGTCGAGACATTTAAGTTCCTCGAATTTGTAATCTTGGAGCAATTGATTTCGGAATGTAGTGTTAATTAGGATCGTTTGGAACCTTTTCGAATTCTTCAGATCAATATTGTTTAGCCTTCTTACGAATTTTACGAGTCTATCAATAATGAAGTAAATTTTCTACTTTCTACACTTTTATATTTAAACCTCCTTTATATCTTTGATCAAACTAGCTATAATATAATTTATATAAGCTGTACTTACCGCTCCGTGGTTCTCGTGACAAGGACACTCTTCGCCACGCGAGAATTTACGCAGATTACGGAAGATATTCAACTGATGGTGGGACACCTCGATGCATTTCTTGAAGAGGATCCAAGTGACGCTTTCGTTGCATGGCGGGGTCGTCAGAGAGCCCAGATACGTCCAATAGCCATTGTCGTCTGAATCAACAAATAGAAAAGGGAACATTAAACTTCAATTATAAAAATGGAACACGAACAAAACAAGAGAAGACGCGTTGATAATTGTTTCCAACGATCGAAACAGCCATCGCGATAAACGGTTGACGCAAATAATAGAAAGCGCGGTCGCGGTGGATCAAAACGATTTTTTACGCCAGAAGTTTTCAATTGGCTGCTAATTTATTAACATGCAAATTGTCGAGCGCGGGGAAAATGGTTGCGCAACTTCATTAACGTAATGGCCACAGCTGTGAGAAATATCCTATTAAAATGGCACTCGGGACCTGCGGTTTATCTTCGTAACCTTCGCATGTGACTAAGACGATCGTTAAAATATTAAGGAAACCACCGATATCTGTCTCTTCCCTCGGTGAAAATCGATCGATCAATTTTTAAAAAGCCTTCGAAGCACAGGGTAAACAGATTTCCGTTAATTTTAAAGGAATCTATCAAGCGGATGCCATTTTGTGTCTCTTTTATAATTCCCGATTCCCTTTGTGCGATCGGAATCGCGTGACACAAAAGATATCGTTGTTTTGAAGGATTTAACTTTTGAAGATTGTGGTTTAGTAAGAGCATAAAAACTTTAAACGTGTCTTTTGGTAAACAGACAGAAAAGAAAAACCTCATTGACAATTTTAATTTGTTATTGGATAACGATAAAAAGAAGGTAATCCGGTAAACACGAAAGTGGACGTAAGATCGAAATAGAAAGAGTGACATTTAGAAGAGATACTCACCAGGAAGGAGTTTGCTAGGATCGATTTGTTCCGTAATTTCTACGACTTCGCCCTTATGCGACACGTACGGCAACAAACGGGCGATCTTCTCCATTTCCACATGCGTCTTTCCCACCTGCAATCAACGGGTTACACAACGCTTCTATCAGAATAATCATCAACCTTTAACACCACCTACTATGTACCAAGTATTTACGATTTTTATTGAATATCGCAACCTGTGATTCTAAAATTTTTAACACAGACCAGATAGGATGCTTTGATAACTGCTTGCAATTTTTTTTAACTAACATCTTTAAGATTTGATAAAAAAAATATCTCCTGCGCTTGACTTCTCCGTAACAATTTTTTACTAATTTAAGATGTTAAAGAACTCTACAAGAAGTCGTGTTTGATAAAAAATGGTAACGTTCGTTGCCTAAAATTTGTAATAAAAAATTTATTTTGAATAAGGTCGCCGCGCGTAACTTTATTCCTAACTTTTCATCTATTCTTAAAAAGGTAAGGATCTTAAAATATACAGAAATAACACACAAGGAAAAATGTTAGACGCTACACGAAATACCTTTCGAATAAGTAATTAGAATTGCAGTCAGCTTATCAAGAGCCGAGCGTCGCCTTCCTGTCTCTCAAATTCGAGCGTAATGGCTTTCAAAGATGACGTTGTAAAAACGTGTGAAGAAGGAAAAAGAATTTATAAAGGGAAACGCGCGTAAGAGTATGTGATCGCGTGGTCGGTCGAGCGCAACGGCTATTAATGACCGTGTGTTATCTAATGATCGTCGAATGTTCATCGCTTACCAACAATATATGCATAGATTGCGATCTGTCAAACTTGTTAATATGCGGCTAGCAGGTGGAATTTCTTACGCTTTTTTTTTCTGGACGTAATAACCCGGTACGAGGCACTCTAATCGCGATTAAACGTTCTATCGTGTGTTTCTTTGATTGCTCAAGATCGACTTACTCTGTACTCAATTTAGAGTGCAAAGAGCATTGTTATGTTTGTTAAAAATATTAATGAACACACCCGACTATTCATTTTTTTTTTTTAATCGCTGGTAAAACGTAGAAAAATATTGGCGAATCTATGGTTGAGCAATTTAAAAAAAAAAATAATAATAATAAAAAAATGGTGCCACATAATTTTCATATGTAACACAATATAGATGCTACTATGTAATTTACTGCAATAATTTTAAATAGGTTCCGTGCAGCATAGGTAATCATAAGTAATCGGATCGATTGCAACAAACTCGATGAAAATTGTCGGCAAACGACGACCGATCAAAACAATCGATTGCACAATGCTACCTTTTCGAATTGCCTCGCATTACATCGTTCCGTGAGTATTGTAACAATGGTTGCACAATCGATGCACGTCGTTTTTTTTATGGGAAAATGATTCCGATTAGACATCTGTGTCTCTGTGCAGATGTTACACGATAAACTCCACTTACGAACACGAATCGCGGAAAACGGAATTCACGAATTTTAAATTACTCGATGGAATTTTTTTCAACGCTCTTCACCGATCTTATATATCGTTTCTTAAACTTAATGTTTTATTTAAAAATTTTCTAATGTCAAGGATCTTTTTGGTCCCTACCAATTATCATTTTAATGTTTTTCTTTTGATAACATGCGAATCAGAGTTTAGATTTCACGCGGTAAATGACATAATAGTAGGAAACAGATGATTGGAAATCACACGCGGAATTTTAATTCGTCCTTGGCGATACGATAGCGAAGCGACAAAAGAGAATTTCACTTCGCCTTTGAAACACCGGCTAATGATACACGCTCAAACGCTTATGCAACACGCCATCAAACCGATGATGGAACGAAGAACAGCGTCATTGTTACGGATTCTGCTTACGGGAGCTTACAGGCTTATGTAAAAGCTTAGGCGACTATAAATATGCGCGTCTCGGTATGATGCACCCGTAGAAAGGGTATAAACACTATCTAAATGAATTACGATTTTTAAAATCTGTCGTCGAGGCTCTGAAATGTTGCCTTTCAAATGCCAAGGTTTAAAATCTCGTGATCAGCAATGTAAAATTATTGAAATTGAAATTGAAAAAAAATGATTGAAATTGAAATTGAAATTGAAATTTAACATAAATTAAATTAAATTAAATTAACATTCAATATTTACTATATAAGTTTTCTGTAAAATAACGCAGCCAAAAAATTTGTCCAACTACAATTTTATCTCGTCGTAAAATTCACGAAAATATTTTTCGTCTCCGATGCTAGAAATTATTAACAGTGAATTTATTTCGAATTAAAAAGCACCGTCGATCCCTAAATACCAAGAAATCGGTGCTCAACAAGCCGCAGCGGAACTTCATCGTTATCTTCGTTAACTAATTGCAGCTCAGTACGAGTTTAACGATACCCGTAAGTGTGTGCCTAGTTATCATCGCATTAGTCCTGCTCTCAATTCTCAAACAGGCTTTCGTCGATAATTAAAGTGGATCGTGTATCGACAGAGTGCAACACGATTCTTAAACTTCCGTTTTACTCGAAACGGAGAGGAAGAAAAAATAAAATCGAAGCTGACAGTCAGCGGACACTTAAACGACCGATCTAACAAGGATACACTGATATCTAGAAAATGGTACGATGGATAGAATAATTACTGACCTTCAGGAACACGCCGAGAACCGCAAGGCCGTCGGACGCTTTCGCAGCTTCGGCAAAGGTGTTGTATTTGCTCGTGTTCCAATGCACCAGATGCAGCTGCAACAAAAAAAAAAATTCGTAGAAGTTAATAACGTAATTGGTACTTCTTCTAACTTTTAACTATAAATCGTCATTAAGTCTAATAAAAGTCTAGTAACAAGGCTGAGATTCTCAAAGATGAAATTAATATTGTTACACAGCTGTATTAATTGCTACTAATCGTTTACCAATTGCAAAACCACTGCAAAATCGATAAACGATCGATCTTCTGAACGATTCTTATGTATCTTTTCTAAGGAAAAGTCAGTCTTCTTGCAAATTGAATATTTTCCTCGTGTCGTTTGCATCATGATCTTCGCAGATCGAGCATGCATAGGCACGATGAATATTAATGACTAGAAACCACTCCCGAAGTTCGATCATTAAACGAGTCATATGATCGCAAAGAAAGCTACTCGACGATGTTCCATGAATCATAGAATTCGGCCTCTTTTCGAGCGCGAATGAAACGCGTCACCGTTGTGCCAACAATTTTCTCAAATAATTACAAGAAAATATCATGGCAATAAAACCGAACCATCTAATGATAAGGCGTTAGAAAATATTTGCTAAACCGATCGCGTGATTGGTATTACGCGTTGGTCGGTCAATATTGGTATAAAATTCGCTATTGCGTGTTAATTATCAGTGAAATAATTCAATCACCAACGTTTTTAACGCGAGTCCATTCTTGCCGACTCAAAGCGCATCAAAGATCGAAAAGAGAACGTGCACGGCGAGCGAACGCGAGTCCCAAGCAAACGTATCCGTTACGATCATCCAAGAATGCAATAGCAACCTTTTAGCACCGACGCGACGCGTCGGTCGCGTGTTTTTCTCCAACAATTAATCATGAAAGAACTTTTCTGTTGCGCAATCGTTGCCTAGTTCCTTGCACCGTAACAACCGAAGACATTTCTCACGAAGTTTAGGCTCCAAGTTTTAGCACAATTTCTTACGCAACGCGATTACAATTTCCATACAAACAGCACGGCCAATTACCATAATTCTTCGATGCTTTTGAAATGGCATACCACTAGAAATACGTAAACACCGACGCAAAAACTTTTTCCTCGACGCGATATTGCAAAAAAAAAAAAAAATAGAAATCTAATTATTATATCATCAGAAGAAATAAGGATCGAAAGAAAATGTTGTCGCGAAATTATTGTTTCAAGATTCTATTAATGGGAAACTGGTTCTTGCTGGTATCTTTCTTCGAGTCACGGACAACGAAGTGCACGCGTTCGAACAAGGCCGTGGCGACCGTAAGAAGTTCGTACGTACGATTGTGACGCGAATCATGCCCCGCGACAGTGAATTATTAACGATCCGCTTCGAAGCCGACGCTCACTGGGAATGCTTAGAGAGCTCGGTTAATCGCCGATCCCGTGTGCGTTCTTTTAAAGTCGTTTACGAACGGCCTCTTCGTCTTTGGATCGCGCACGGAATCGCGAATGATTCGCCGTTTCTCATAAAATGGCGTCCACCGAAACGAATTTATTCCTGGTTCCAGTTACATCACAGATCGAGATCCAAACGAGAGGAAAAATGAAGAAATTTTTGTACGAATGGAATAATTATTTTTTTTTCCAATGCACTAACCTCTCCCGCGAAGGCTTGTCCGTTCACCGTGTGCTCCGATCCTCTAGAATCGCTGCAACCCCAGTGACAGTGGTATTGTTCTAGCTTGTAGACGTCGTCCATTAATGGGCCACCGCTCAGAACTGGAAACACAAAGATATTGCAATTTATAAATAGAATTTGACAACGAAGAAGATTCGTTGGAATAAAGAGGGAAAGTACAGCTTGACATTGGGACTAAAAATAATTGAAAGAAAAAGATAAAGGAAGCGAAACGAAGCTTCTGAGGTTTCTATTTTTCGTTATCTTAAATTTACCCTCTCGAGCTACCTTTAATCTTCACAATTTATTTCAATCGTAAAACGTTCCCTGTCCCCTCCGAAAATACGACGATACTGACGTCAATGCTTGAAAAGATCCTAATTTTAGTCCAAATCGTGGCGGTGCAACGTGAAAACAGAAGCCGCAAATGCTTTCATTTCCACGACAGCACCGACGACGAACGCGGATCGTTTCAACGCGTTCAATTACAGGATACGCTTGATTAGCCGAATTACAGTGACCATACCAGGGGTCGTGAACAGATCGACGCGGTCAGAGAAACTTCGCACGCGTCATAATGCAAAGGTTAAAGATGATTTATGGCGAATGATGTGTCGGAGAATGCTCGAACCAACGACCGTACCGTTCGGAGCGGATAAAGGATCACCTGCTCGGTCTACCAAATTGAATGTTTACCGAACACACTGGAACATTTCTTGCAACCCGTCTTTAATTTTTAACAATAATTTTTTTTTCTTTTAACAATTATCTGTCGATCCGTTTGAGCAATAGAAAGTAGTAGAAAGAAATTTCATTAACAAAAGTTTACCGAATAGAAGACTATAGTAAAAGTGTTACAATGAAGATACCGTGTAGTATAAATGTAGTATAAAGCCATAGATGGTTGAATCGAAACTTGTTTTAAAGTATTCATTATCGTAGCAGTGTCATACGTCTGTGATCAAAGTTGGCAAGAATGGAATGAATAGTTACGGCGAACCTTGATAAAAAAAACAGTGTTTCAAGTTTTCTGCTATAACAAGAAACAAACCAAGTTCTATACCGTTTATATTTTCACCGCAACACAGCGATTAGAAACGTAACGTGAAATAATGATGAACGACAATAAAGATTCATCGAGAAACCGTGTCGTTATCCTGAAAAGAATTTATCTATCATACTTTTGATGTCGGTGTACAATATCGAGTTCGTGTCACCGAGAAAATTTACCGCCGCGTTCGAATTATTATCGAACAAACATCGCACCCACCATCAACCCTAAATTAGGCAAAACGATTAGAGAACCTAATAGCGCACCGTCCAAAAGAACAATATAGATATTTCCACGGGTAAACGAGTGTACACGAACGATAGGTGCGTTTATCAGTCGCTTAAACCCATTTGTCATCGTTAAAGAAAATGGGCCACTGTAGGAACGTTATGGGTCCATCGATTCCCTTAAATTCTGCTCTATATCTATCGTACGAACGTTTCGCTCCACCTGTGTGTATGAGCACGCATAATGCGTCACGGCACGACCGTCCTCGTTTCGAGCACACTTCGTGAAGGTAAAAGCCTTCTCGACTAGCACGAAACTGCTTTCGAAGTATTCGAAGAAAACGTGAACAACCATGATCTGTCTTACGGTCGCTCGAAGATTCTGATTTGTATTGAATCAAAGGAACTGTTGTAGGTTTCGTGAAATTGTTTCAGCTTGGTGTCTTAAGTTTTGTTAATTTTTGCAAAAATATTAGATGTTGGAAAACTCTTTAACGATTCGATGGATAAAGATTTTTTTTATGTATTTAAAAAAAGCTCCTCGGAGATATGGAAAGAAGATTACTTGGAGGAAAAAATAGGCGAAGAATTTTATGGTATTTCTATCTATCGATGTTAATTGACAATCTTCGATTGTTAGTTCGATTACTTCCATTACGCTCCAAGTTTTATACGTAGAATGATTTACTATTTCTTCTAGAAATATAGAACAATGTTAGTTTAACCAACCGCTTGTTGGATGGTAATGGATTATGGTCGATAACCCACGATTCGCGACTCGACAGCGAATACCTTAATTCTTACTTGAATATTCAAATATTCCGTGCACCTTGATTCGTGCAACATAATCGAATGCTATTTTTCTCTGCCAGTTGACACTGTTCTTATATAATCAATCATTCACTCGAGCAATCGTTAAATAATCGCTGTTCAACTATATTTTACAAAACACCAACCTCTTCTGGATTAACTATACTTGAGCGCTAACTACTTCTGTAATTAATAAATAGATAAATTGCAGTTTACTCGATCCGTAACTTCAAGTACAAAAACTCAACCAGTCGTTTTCTTTCGTTCAAATCATTTTTTGCTCGCCATGATCGCATCAGGCTCTCGATACCGTAGATAAGATTGCTAATCGTCAGAATGCGAGGGATAAAGTTTTACAACCGCGAGATCTACGCGGTCGATGACGAAACGCAAACGCTAGCTTTTCTCATGACGGGTTCCTGTTAGGCGAACCAGCTCTCATAGTGTCGGAAATGGACGATTAGAGCCACGTTTCGTGGCCCGCGCATGCAACCAATTAGCTTCTGGCCGCGGTTAACGCTGAAATCTACTTCGAACCGCTTCAGATTAAGTCCGTCGCTCTTCATGGACTAATATTTGGGCCATCGTGATCAAAACAACGCCGTATGCTAGTTTTGTCAACCACTGGATCGATCCGAGTTCCAATTAATTCCTCGTAACGAATGAAATTGTGGTAAATTCTATATTTCTAATTATCGATTGATTGAACAGAAGCTTGTGTGGATTCAAATTCGAACTCAAAAAATGGAAGATTTATTGCGAGTAAAATTGCTAATGACTTTATTATCAATTCGTATGTTGTTATTTTTTACAACGAAGAATTTCATAAAATAGAACTTAATTCGTGAGACTTAAACTTCGAGTTTTCAAAGAATATAAATTTTTGTAAGAAATTCTATTGGAAATAGAAAGTGTATAATTATCGCTGAATCAGTGACATTCAGACCTAATTTTTATCCTATCTATTGTTACAAAGTACATTATTAAAATTTTAGCCAGGAAATATATTTTTTTAACGAACAAAGCTTGTCGCAAAATTAAATTCTAGAACGAAGAGGAAAGATTTCAATCAACTACGCGATCAATCGGTTTCGAAACAGTCTCTTCCCGCCGAATCTCAAGTCAGGGGACATATTTGCATTCGCGGTCGATCTGCAATTCAATGCTGCGGATCGAAATCGTTCTCACGGCGTGTACCGGGCTTTTCAGCTAACGAACGAGTTCTTAGTTTTGCATTTAAATGCACGAACGAACGGCACCGGCACGACACGCCGCGTTTCTTAACCCCGAAAGCTCTCTTTCCATTCGGAATGATAAATAATATTCGCGGTTGCGGTGGAAAACGATATCGCGGGACTGGTTCGTTCAACTCGATTTGTTATTACTCGGATCTGTTACAAAATTTATGCGAATTAGGAAATGCATTTGCTTTTATGCTATCTTCTTCATTGATTTCCGCTTGCATTGTTTCATCGCTTTAATTCTTAACTGGTGAGGTAGGATACGAGTAGCTTGAAACTTTTAAATAGAAGTTTCTTTATTCCGATATTTAAGAATAAAACTTTATTCGTATCGTTTGTACTAATATATCAATCAAACCTACTTAAGTTTCTAAAAAATACTAAGTTTCTCAACAAACTTTAATCATTGGTTCTACAGACCGAGTCGGTAATAAACCCAGTGCTTGAAGCGATATAAAATGAACAATTTAAACAGAAAAAAATTCGAATAATTTTCTTAAAAGACAAGAAAAAGAATCTAAAAATACGTTTAAGTAGAAAACAGTTTCGGTATGTCGGACTTGACCTCACCAATCAAGGGTTAATCTCGTTTCTTAACTTTCCGAAGAAACTGATTTTATTTATTCTTATATTTCTTCAAAGTAGAATTTGTAAAAAATTCAACCGCAATATTTTACTGTATTTCTATGTTCTGTTGTTCTTCTAATTATTCTTAATTTAATTTCAACCACTATTCACGAATAAACACAATCTGAATCACGGTCTACCCACGGTCTACTCAATTTTTAAGAATCTATTATTAATTGCTCCGGCACCGATATAAGTGGCTTCTTCGAGCAGGACACGGAAAATAGACTTACATGTTCCTTCGCCATCGGTGTCCATCCGCCAGCAATAGCCCGGGTTAACGAGCTTCCGGGAAGCGGTGGCCGGATACTTCCAGCGAAGGGGTTTGCTGCTCAGGGCCTCGTGATCGGATTCTACCCGATTGGTTTCGATGTTCACAGGACTTTGCCTCGACCCAGCCGCCATTGGGAACTTCGATACCCAAGTGCTGGGTCCTGGAACAAAAAGAAAAAAAGGAACATTATTTTTCATCTTGTCCGATTGTAACAAATTGTCTGTTTGATTCGTGATTAGATGGTGACAACACAGCGGATGTTTACGTACGCGAAACTTATCTGGTTGATTAATTAAATATTGTACGTTGAAAGAGTTTAATCATTTTTTAACGTAATAAATCAAACTCGTTCATTGATTGTCTCTTGCAAGAGGATGTTGTGGTTTTGTGAAATTTTAAGCTGGAATTAACGCGTACGATCTCGTGATTAGATAAAATAATAAATAAATACTAGTTTCGAGCACCGTTCTTGAAACACTGCGTAACTTTCCTTTCGTTGATACATTAGATATAAAGATTAATACTGTTTCGTATGAAATCATATCTATCTTCTCGACGCAACGAAAGAATGCGATTGAATTAAAATTTTAAATCTTACGAGTTTCACCTGTGAAATGCAATTACACAATTATTCCACTCAAACGAATGCTTTTGCCTCGAACGAAGAATTCTAGGTATTTTTCGCGAAAAAGATTCGCGGTAAGGCTTATCAGAAAAATAAAAAGAAAGAAGGAAAAAAAATTAAGAAACATAATCTAAAAATGAGCTTCGCGTTTTCAAAGATTACGACGATCAACTCGAAATTAATTAAAGCTCAAAGTTCGCAGAGAGCAACAAAATAAGCATGCAATAAAGGAAGCAATTTATCATGTCGCTATAATCTCCACGAATTTTAAGCATTTTTTTCCAAGCATTTTCATACAGATAACCAACTGTACTAACTTTATAAATACCTTAATAAACAGTCCGTCTTGCGAACAACACGTTTTTAACGATACCGAAACAAATCAGAGCGCAACGAGCCTCGACAATGTTAGAACTGTCGATCATAAATATTTAACGCTACATTTTTCCAGGAAATTTTACACTATATTAAACATGAGTACATGAAACTACGATGCTGACGATAACATTGGAAATAAGCAACATTGTCGCAAAAGGGTTAGAACTCCGGTTGAAATCGATTTCAAGGAACGATCTGGAAGAAAACTTTGTAGTTAAACGGAATAAAAACGCGACAGATCGACGGATAAAGGGTTATCAATCGTAACGGGACACGAGTGTGTTGAAAATTGTTTCCATGTGTTTTAAAAGATGACACAAATTCAACGTACAACACACGATTAACGAGATACCGTGGATGATAATGAAAGTTTAATCCCACCTGCGGAAACACGATTTTGCAATTCAGCTAGAGATAACAATCGGGACGCCGGTTTCGAAAGTTGTTTCCTGATATTTGCACGATTTTCTCCATTGATATGGTGCAATTATGTTAATCGTCGAATAAATAGTCCCGTTAATCATACTTGAGCAGTTACCGTAATTATCGCGCGATTAAAAATAGAATGTTCCGATATTCTTTTTGTTTTTTTCATTTCNATGAGTACATGAAACTACGATGCTGACGATAACATTGGAAATAAGCAATATTGCCGCAAAAGGGTTAGAACTCCGGTTGAAATCGATTTCAAGGAACGATCTGGAAGAAAACTTTGTAGTTAAACGGAATAAAAACGCGACAGATCGACGGATAAAGGGTTATCAATCGTAACGAGACACGAGTGTGTTGAAAATTGTTTCCATGTGTTTTAAAAGATGACACAAATTCAACGTACAACACACGATTAACGAGATACCGTGGATGATAATGAAAGTTTAATCCCACCTGCGGAAACACGATTTTGCAATTCAGCTAGAGATAACAATCGGGACGCCGGTTTCGAAAGTTGTTTCCTGATATTTGCACGATTTTCTCCATTGATATGGTGCAATTATGTTAATCGTCGAATAAATAGTCCCGTTAATCATACTTGAGCAGTTACCGTAATTATCGCGCGATTAAAAATAGAATGTTCCGATATTCTTTTTTTTTTTTTTCTGAGAAGATACATAAAGTTTGACTGGGTAAGTTAATTGACAAGAAGCTAATGATAATGGCACGCGAAGCGTAAGCCTTGATTATGTAATGGCGAACATTTCGAAACACCGTGTATTGATTCTGATAATCGGGAGTAAATTATCGGTTGATTTAAGAAGCTCGTTATCATGGACGCACGCGTCACGTGCTGCTGCATAAACTTTTCTTTGTCGTGACACGCGATTACGATAATGTTGGCGATAACTGTCGCCTTCCAAGCGATTCGCGTCCTTTGAATGCGTGTACGTGAAATGGAAATACAATGGAAAGTGTTTTTTTTTTTTTTTAATTCGATACTTTTTTGTCAAGCGAACAAGAGGCTTTTAGAAGTTACACTCATAGAATACCTATGAGGTGATTCAGTCACTGATATAAACGACTGTAACTATTGATTCGATTCTAGTTAAAAACAGAAAAAAAAAAAATTTTATTGCAGGAGTTTATTATCGATAAGCAGAGGCTTGGAATTATCTTCTAAGAAATTTGACTAAAAAAATAATATATATATATATATATGTACCGCGTTTAAAAAAAATATTTTGCGATATTGCATTATCAATGGCAACCGATGATCGAAATATGGCAACAATTCGCACGCGGTTGAACAACAGACTAACGACAGCGATTAAACAAAGATCATCTTCGATGATGGATAGGTCAAGGTGGGTCCTTTCGCCTCAAGATCATGTGATATTCCACCACGATATTTTTATCTCGCAACTTTGCAATAACAAGGTCGAAAAAAATGTCCATGCGCGATAGAAGTGAACAGGCAGGACCAAAATTGCCAAACAACCCTGATCCGAAATATAAAAGTATTTCCATTCGTATTCGTAGAACTTCATCGGCACGGTGCAACGATTCAATTTTTCAACAACCTTAACAAGCTGTACCGAATTTAAAACACCCGATAATCGATATTATTTTCACACGTACGAATCGCACTTCGCAGAACAACANCTTTTAGAAGTTACACTCATAGAATACCTATGAGGTGATTCAGTCACTGATATAAACGACTGTAACTATTGATTCGATTCTAGTTAAAAACAGAAAAAAAAAAAATTTTATTGCAGGAGTTTATTATCGATAAGCAGAGGCTTGGAATTATCTTCTAAGAAATTTGACTAAAAAAATAATATATATATATATATATGTACCGCGTTTAAAAAAAATATTTTGCGATATTGCATTATCAATGGCAACCGATGATCGAAATATGGCAACAATTCGCACGCGGTTGAACAACAGACTAACGACAGCGATTAAACAAAGATCATCTTCGATGATGGATAGGTCAAGGTGGGTCCTTTCGCCTCAAGATCATGTGATATTCCACCACGATATTTTTATCTCGCAACTTTGCAATAACAAGGTCGAAAAAAATGTCCATGCGCGATAGAAGTGAACAGGCAGGACCAAAATTGCCAAACAACCCTGATCCGAAATATAAAAGTATTTCCATTCGTATTCGTAGAACTTCATCGGCACGGTGCAACGATTCAATTTTTCAACGACCTTAACAAGCTGTACCGAATTTAAAACACCCGATAATCGATATTATTTTCACACGTACGAATCGCACTTCGCAGAACAACAATTTTATTCATCGCGATCTTTTGGACTCGAGTGAACATTGCAAAATCTGTTGCATTATTCCGTATTTCCATTTGTTTACCTATTTTACGATCAAGCAATCATCGATATTTCTAATTAACAAACCAGCGTCACTCGATAGAGTTCACGAGTTCAGTATGCTTTGCGAATCTTTCTTTCTTTTCTTTTCTTTTCTTTTCTTTTTTTTTTCTTCCAATGCATCAAAGAGATGTACAAATTATTTACCGTTCGAAAAAAATATGGCACGATCGTCTATTCGTCCCTGAGATGAGAAAAAATACAGCTGTTCCGTGCAAACGTTCCTTTATCGCACGTTAGATTCCCGCGTGGTTCACAGCTGCGGAGCAGCACGTGATGATGACATAAGGCGCGCGCGACGTAACTGCGATTATGCTCTAGACTCGCGATACTGTCGCGCGCCATTAATTTACGAAGTGCCTCTTATAGTCCGATCGAAACCGTGTCCCACGTTTTCATCTAGCTTTCCATAAATTTACCGGAAACATTTTGCTGTCGTAAATTTATAAACCTTGCGGAATGGAACCGAGTAACCGTGTTACAGATTACTCTTTAAGTTTAGATTTTCAAGTACAATTTTTATCGTCAAGCTTAAGCGAATGGTACGAGATATCAATACACACGAACCACTTTACGTGGGTGGAAAGTGACATAACCAGTTGCGAATTCTGGTTGAGTAACTTGGTTCGTCTAATTTTTCCTTTCTCCGTGGTATAAACACCCTATAAACTATCCAAAACACGCAAACAATCTTCCACATCGTTTTCCACGATACCAAACTGATAATACGATAAAATCTTTGATAAAATGGTTCCAAGAAAGACATTTCTTCGGTCCTAAAATAACGAAGCTAATTCATCATGGCGGAGGTGTTCTACGCGTCTTGCAGCCATCTGAATGCGTAATTTAATCCAACGTCTCCTCAACGCTCGTTGAGGATCCTATTGATCGGGATCACAGAGCCTGCCGCTCTTCGAGCAGAAAAATAACGTCTCGAGGTCGTCGAGATATGTTTGAAGGTTCGTTCAACTTTACCCAAGCGACCAGGTGAGCGTAAACGCCGCGCTCTGATCAGCGATTGCAGTTTCTTGGACAATTTCTCCGTGGACCTTACACTCTGACCTTCTTTGTCCCTTCTCACCGAGATCGCCTTGCAGTTCGCGATACGAAACGATGGTAATATCGTGTCATACGGAGGATCGAAGGGACGATAAAAGAGATTAAGAGAGTACAGGTCTGGGAAAAATTGAGTTTGAAGGAGAGTTAAATTAAGTTGACTTGTCGCGTTAATTGATTTTGAAGAAAAATTTCAAAAGTAAAATATTCCGAGGTGGTTGTTTAGGGACAGTAGAATAGTCGAGTTGTGTGCTGACACGAATTTTTCGAGAACAGGTTATTTTTTAGAATTTTTATTCTTTTTCTTTCTTTCGCAACTGAAATGACTTTTGTTAAAAAATTTGGAAACTATTGACGTTACACGGTTCGATGTGGTTTTTGTTCCAGTGGAAGCATAATACGCAAACTTTGGAATCGATGACGGCAGGCAGCAAAATTACTCTCGAGATCTAAAGACTGAACTTTCAAGGAATTATAACTTTGATCGCGTGTGTGCATAATCTCGAAGTATAATGTAACTTCTTAACGAATAAGCGCGAGCAACAATGCCACGCCTTTTACGTAAAGCCGGATGAGAAAAATGACGCATCGCGTCTTCCTGTCCGCTCTATTGTGCGCCATATTTGAAAGCGCATCTACTTCGTGCGAGGACTCTAAATAAGGCTTAATTGAATCAAGTCGTCGATTTAAGTGCGTGTTTTTTTTTTTTTCTTGTCTCATCGCGTTAATTGTTCCTTCCGTGATCAGCTTTAAAAAAACAGTGTGACCCTTCCATACGATTATAATTTACGAAAGAACACCACGACCATTGAACTCGCGAGTTAATTAATTAATTTTATCGCAAACATATTTACTCGTCGTAGTTATTTATCGTTCCTGAACGAGAGAAAACATTGCGAAAGCATCGAATCGATATACAGCTAGGTTGAACAGACCAACCAATGTCTATAAAGCGTGAAGCTTCTACTGTCAATAGCGATCATCAATCTTTCAACGATTCGTTTCCGGTTAACTCGGAATAGGCCCGTTGGGTGAAGTTGCAGCTGATGTGGACACGAACCGGCGCTATTAGAAACATCCATTCTCTCGAGATTCTTCAAAAACTAATCACCAGACTTTCCAAGAAATTCGTATCGACAGAAAACTTGCTTTTGCCTATTCAATTTTTCCCTAAACGATCATCTTGGAACGCCAAGATGGCGGAAGGTGATAATAAATCGCGAAAACTTTGAATCTCGTACCTTTCGACAGATCCGTTTCTAAGAACAATACCACCGATCAGTAGGTTAACAAGAATCGTTAACGACTGCTTTGCAGTCGACCAGGACACGGTGTAAATAAAAAAAGAAGAAAAAGGAGCAAGTAGTTGCGTCAACGCAGGAACGTCGACCTCGATCCTTCTGTGGCGAACGAAATTCCTGTTTGACCCGAATTTCACGCTAACTGTGACGAGGAACGAGAGAAGAAAAAAAAGAAAGAAAAAAAAAAGCACCCGTGTGGATTTCAGCGAACGTTTCGGGCCGTCACGAGCGGTAAAAAATGATCGTATCGGGGATTTCTTTCTCGCCTGGCACACAACGCAACACGTGTCCGCAATTAAAAGCGCGCGGTGGAAAACTTTTCTTTCGCTGTACAAGTTGTTCCGTTTCGAACAATTTATCTTCGATCTCGTTTCTCTGTACGACTCTCCAAGGTGGTATAATAACTATTTTTTTTTTTTCAATTGTGTAAACCAGAAATCCTCGTTTCCCTGTTCCTTGAGTTTTAATGGAAAAAAAAAGAAAAAAAAAGGAAAAAAATAGAGAAAAAAAGAAAAATTAACAAGAGCTCGAGTAACCGATGATAAAAAATTATAGGATCGATAATCAACGAAGATAATCGATCGCCTGTTATAATTCCATTGAGTTACGAACCAATGGCAGCGCCACGGTCTTAAACGATGGCCGCAATGGCGCACTTCCGGCCGTGATCGAATGTCCCACGACAGGGTAGTAAATATTCGAACCGATTGCCATTTCTCGGCCGAATCGCCGGTACACGCTCGGAAAGCCAAACGACTTAATCGCCGATCTGCACGCTGGCCAGGAATTTATGCAAATCACGGTATCCGCCAGACTTCGCGATTGCACTCGCGCCGGTTCAAAGATAGCGCTGACAAATTGGCCCCAGATTAAGGGCATTTCGGAGAGGCATGCACGGTAACCGGGTAAAGCGAAACGAAACTGGGTCTGCGACCCCTAACACACGCTTTCGTGTACGTTTCACTTCGTTCCTCCATCGGTGTGTTTGCATTAAAGGTATGTACGCGTCGATATCGTGCCGGTAACTTGGATATTGGTATTTAAACACGCGTTAAGTGGTCGAATCGTTTTTGCCTGATTTATTTGCCTTTGGCTTAACTCGTTAACTGAGTTTGTTTCTCGATCTCAAGTTTCTTTCGAATTAAAGAATTAACGAAGGTGAAATGATTCGTTTCAGTATTTGCAAATGCGAATATGAATTTTAATATGTATTTAACGATGCGCTAAAAAAAAAAAATATATATGTATACACATATATGGAATCTCTGGGTAAATTAATTAAGTCCAAAATATTGGTAATCCCGATGAACCAGTTAACTGATCTTACTTAACAAGTTAACCCACCGAACAAACACGATCCACACGCAATCCCATGTGATCACAGAAAAAGTATTTGTTCCTGGAACCACGATTGTTCTTCTTTGGTTATTTCTCTTGGCAAAATTTTCCAACCGAAACGCGCATTAATTCACGTGATTCGCGGGAAATATAAAATTAGAATAGACAGAGGCAACAAATCATCGAGACGAGAGATTATTCCCTGTAAATATTTATCCAGTCAATCTACGTTCTAATTTTTTCGACGATCTATTTACGATTCTTATCCGTCCAATTTAGATCACGTCAGACCGTGTTATACCACACCTCGCTGCAACCGATGTACTTAATTATTCATTCCGCATCGCGCAGCGATTCGTGTGGCTGTTTATACGTGTATCCGCACGGTACAATCGATTCGACAGAGCTCGAAGCGTGTCGTACCGTCTTTTAAGATACAATTAAATCGGCAATAAGTATCGTGCTCTCCACGATTTCTCTTCTTCCTCGACTACCTCGCGCTCATGACCCTCTCGAATTAAGCGCGCGATATTCAACTATAACGAACGCAGGAACCCCCGTACACAACACGTGCGTGTTCCTGCCTCGTTACCACCGTACAACGTGCTCTCTATTCTCGCATTATATTTACGTGTCTACGGCCAACACACTGTCGTTCAACACGGTCTATACACGTTTCAGGTTATCCCGACTCGTATCTATGTGTACGCGGTTTTCAAGTACGGTCTACCTAGCCGCACGAGAGAACAGGTGCATCGGCCTTAAGGCAGGACGAGGAAAATTATTGATTTTCGTTTACCTACAGAGTCGGTTGATGTCCCGTGCTAGCATGGCGAATGCAACGCCGTCCCTTGGCACGACTGGGACGCCCTGCATTCGATGAGACAATGGCCTTAGGTCAGTGAGCCTGGTGCCATCGTGACACCGTCAATATCGAGCGCGCGCCGAAACGAGAACCGACTCTTTGTCACCGGTCGAATGGTAACCTTTTTCTTCCAACGTTTCCGATTTTCGTTTCAAGTTCGAACGATCGGGGTCGCCGAGAGGATATCTCGAGAGGATCGTTGGATCGATGGATCGGTGTTTCCTGCGACGTGAAAGGTACGAGATCGATGTAGGTTATGTTTGGGACGTAAACACTTCTAACCTGTTTGTTTCGTGGTTGCATCTCCAAGTAATCGCGTTTGTTGATCGTAAAAGAAGGTACCTGTGCGAAACGGATCGTAAATCTTGTACCGTGGTTACTTTTTTTTTTTTCTTTCTTTGAGAATCTTTGAGAATGCTCGCACGACGTATCGTTGCAACGTTTGAAAAAAGAATCGAGCAGTGGATATTCAGTGTCACCGGCGAGACGATCGATCGAACGTATCGATGCTGTGCACGAAATCGAAGTTCAAAATGGAGGGTATCGCGGAGCAAGATTTTTCTTATCATCTTCCATTTGCTAATGCTGATTTTTACGCGATGCTTATACTGCGTCAATTACGTTGTAAATAGATGATTTCTTTTTAGGGATTAGAAGAAAAATGCAAACTGATACGATGGTATCTAATCGCTGTGATTTACAAATATGCACGGTTTTTTTTTCTTTTTCGTAGTTGCGCATGATATTTTTGATTTGCGTGCTCCGCCATTGTTGTAAGAATCCATATTGAGACGCGATCTTTTCTGTTCTTTCTTAGATAAGCGATGAATAATCGCGAAATCGTAGAAAACTGATGATTAATTTGAAGAAAATGTTATTTAACGAAAATTAAAAAAAAAAAATTGAAACAATAGAACAATACACTGTAAATCTAAGCGCGGATTAAAGTTTGTAGAAATTACAAAGCAATCGTGAGAAAATTTGATACAATTATCAGGGTTGGAGATAAAAAAAAAAAATATACAATAAAATGCATTGTTCTCGATTGAAATTAAACTGAGATTGATTTTTCCAATCGTTCAACAAAGCTTAAAAATGTTAAAGATCGACATTCCATGATAATTTTCTCGCGACGCGTTTATAACCGTGCCTCTCTTTTATCTACTTTGCACGACGAAACTATTTTTACGAAGTAGCAGGAACGTTTTTCTCTGAGCGTCAAAAAAACCAGAGATTATATTACACCGTTTCCTCGAGAGGAATGCAAGGCTGATACGCAAAGCAAAATATTTTTAGTCACCAGCCCGAGAAACGGCTCCATAATAAATGTTAAAATAATACGTAACAATTGTAATCGATATAAACGTTTAATTTTTAACGAAGCGTATTTATACACAACGTTGAACAAACTAAGTGTAACTCCTGCAGAGAAAGTATTTCTCACAGCGTAAAAAATATAAGAACGTGAGACAGATCTAGGAAACTGAACGGTCGGATGATCGATAAACACGCATCGACTCTCGCTTTTCTTTGCAAGATTTATGGAATACCTAACGGATGTCACGACTCCAGTTACAATTGAAATCAACCGTCGTTAAATAACGAAAAAAAAAAAAAAAAAAAGAAACGAAACGCTACGAACACCGTTTCGATCGGGCAAATTAAGACCCTCGAAATAAAATTATCTCCGCTGCGGTGAACAATTTTTACGGTTGGAATTAAAAATTACCGATACATTTATTTTCTCTATTTTGACACCGAACAAAAAGAATATACAAAAACGTGAATATTTCGCTGGTCTGTGCAAATAATTCAAGAGCATCCTAATGTAAATTTAAAACACGAAAAGCAACACACCGCGACGACCGATTATTCCTACCTGGTTCATAGAAGATTCATAGGTAAGCAATGAAAACTCACCATTTTGGTCGGAGTAGTCCCACTCGCTTTTGTCGGCCATCTCGGTGAACGAGGATCGCCTTATCGGAAATTCAGGTCCGCGAAGTTGAGATCCGAGTAGAGTTTACTCCCGGTCGTCTTGTCTGTTTACGATCCTTCGTTGAGCCGAACACGTCACTCGACAACGATTATTCTCTCGATTTATCGTTTACACGAGTCGAGGTTACCGGCAACTTGCCGATCAAATTCACTACCGATCGATTCGAAACTCGAGACCGAATCAAGGAACAATTGACAGATCGCGATTCTCGATCGACTTCGAGCTGGTTACTTTCTCGTTGTATTCTACGAACTTTTCGATTTCTCGATCGACGAATCGTTGGACGATTCGTTCACTGATGCTCAATTTTACGAACGCGTGCTTGGCAAAGATTTTAAACGAAAAAAATGACTTGTTTCTAGCGAAATTGGAAACGAAAAGGTGATTCACCTCGTACTGGATCGTCCACGAATGCGACGCCGGCCGGTCCACCGCTGGATTTTATACGCGCGCCGGTCACGTGACTCTTACTACGGAAAAGTGGCCGATCGCGCATGCGCTAGTAAATGTTTACACGTGCACCGCGGATCCCCACCGAGTACTGCCTAGCACGTGCTTGATTACGATCAACACCGATAATTTTTGGAAGCTTTTAGGCTTTCAAATGTTTCTATAATTCGCTCGAATAAATTACATCGATGGATTTATGGACGCGTACGATGTTCTCTTTGATTATACCCCGATACGAGTTCGCGTTGCGAGGGGGGCAGAAACTAGCGACGTAATACCATAATGATTCATTTTATAATCTATTTTAAACAGAGAAGATTAATCTCGATGGAGCGATAGGGTAATGTAACGCGCGACAATTGTCTTATCAATCGTCAGAGTTGCGGGAAACGTTTTTCTTCCATCAACCGGATTCGTGGTTATTCGCCGTATAATGTACCATATGTTTCAAATTTTACAGAATGCCTCTGCCGATGCATCTTCGAACGATGCATCCGTTATCGCGATCGATGGATGATTAACGATCGTCGAGAAAGGAGATTAGATTAATCTTCAAACTTCAACTTACGTTCCATCTTCTTGCCGTTGAATTCTTCTTCAATTGCTCACAGCTTTCTTGTTTCAAGCATAAAAATATTATTTTTCAACCAAATCTACGATGGTGACTGTTACGTCGTGTCATAGATTTCATTCCTCGTGAGTCATCACACCATTGCGCTAAACACCAGATATTGTTTCGGTCTTTTGTTTCAGGACGCTTATTTCTAAGCGAAACGACACGAATCCGTTTTATTACATCGACCCAAGACTCGTCATCTGATAATAAAAATTTTCTTCCCTGCTCGATGAGTCAAACCAGCCCTTAGGAGGTCGAGGACCGAGGTATTCCCGTTGTACTTTCACCAATTTGATCATTCAACGGGAAATACCTGTCATGACGGGTTCCTTTCCTATTCCAAATTTAGCCGAGCATACCTTGCTCTAACAACTTTCGTAAGAACAGAAAAAAAAAAAGAAATTTACGGTGCGCGGTGTGGCAACTCTTGTATTTACGTCATGGTTACCATAAGTTCAGGACCACGTTTGTATCTTTCTACGATACCGTGAATCGGTTCGTCATCCGCGTCTTTCAAAGAAATTGTTTTTAGTTGAAATTTGAATCGACGAAACGAGAACGGTCCCAAAAATCTTGCGCATACTTCTTGGATACGAAAATAATAAGAGGACGATGACGAAAGTAAACGACGAAAGGAAAGGCGCATAAATAATCGCTTGGGCGAGCTAAGCTTCGAGCTTCGACGACCGTTTTACAACAGGGCTTAATGACTAAACACGGACCCTCGGTAAAGCTACTTGAGATTTGAAAAACTACCCGAGAACACTCGCTGTTTGAACGTTGAGCCGAGCAGCCGATAACCAACCGATTTTCCTCGTTTAAGAATTGCACGTGTACCGTAGCGAGATTGTTGCCTGTTCGCATTTGGCGGATTAAAGATCTGTTTCTTGCGTACCGTTGAAAAGAAATTTCTGAGGCGAACTCGTGCATGTTCGGATCTTCAAAGATAAACGATCACCGAATAAATTACTAAAGATCGTACCAGCATCCTTTTGTGTACAAACGAGCGAGTATCGAGAAACTTAGATCGAGAAGCTCGTGCCACTTTAATTTCATTGAGCTCGGATAACATTGTCAGGTCAGTGTTATGTCATGGAACGTGCCCGACGTCTGCGTTGTCGTTTCGTCTTCGTTATACCAATAAAACAAGCCGGTCGCACTACGATGCTCCCAATAAAAATTAATGAATTCTAGCAAATTCCATTGCAAAACCTCAATGGACGTACGTTCTTCCTCGTCGGCGGCGTCTGGTTCGAGGGAACCCGCTTTTTCGCTATTTTTTGCGGTTTTCCTCGAGTAATTTTCTTCTGGATCGATGGTTTGTTTCGTCTGCAGTCGATGATTGTCATCGATGTAAATATAAAATAATTCTACTTGTTTTCTATCTTCAGATTTAAAAAAAATAAAATCCTTATGAAATACATGAAAAAAGGAATTAAAAAATATTCCCAAGAATAAGCATTTTTTTGTCGATGGTAATTGCTCACTGTGATCATCGGAATATTTGTCACCATTAAGTTCGCAACTGAAGATGCGTAGGCAGGAAAGAAAAAGGTACGATTCCAATTCCTAGAGTGGCTCGTGTAAACAGAACTGGTTGTTGCATAAAATACATTATAAAATCGTGAGGACAGGTATATTTTTTTTTTTTTTTTTAATAATTGGGTCGTGCGTATCGATTGGGAAACGATCGGTGGCGCAATCCATTTTGGTATGCTTCGATACAAAATCAATCCGAACGTCGAACCAAGAAGGACGACGATTGAAATTCAATGAACCACAGGTTCGATTTTAATCGAAGAGAGTAAAGGAGTTTTCAAAGTGACGATATAGTTACTTGCTGCGATCGTTTAAGCAGGTATCTTTAAAAAGACACCGCGAGTCGCTTCTTTTTTTTTTCGTTTTTACTATAGATAGATGTTGACTGGAAAGATTATTTAAATTAAAAAGACTAGGACATAAATTCATGAGAACATCCATAAATCTGTTCAACATGGTCAAAGTAACCATAAAATGAATTCTGATCTACAGTGTGACCTTGCACAATTATTCATTCATCAAGTACGAGGCAAGTCGCTTTAAACATGAACTGTTTTGCATTTTAATTTCGAATGTCGGCGTACAGGATACGATATTCCGTTCGAATTCTTTGTAACTCTTACGTAATCGTCATTTTGCTTGTCCTTCGGGGCAATTAAAGTGCAATACGATCGAGTTTTACCTTAACACTAGAACCCGATGCTAAAAACCAGTTCGTAGTTTCCCATAAAAAATTCTATAAATTCGCAAGGATGTATTTATAGAAACTTTTCGTGATTTTCTGTAAAAAGAATTAATCAGAATCTCTATCTTTTGCATTGTGTATTTTTCTTGAATACCGATCATTTTTATTTATTCATTTATTTATTATTTTTTTT
>SMSQ01026143.1:132794-143180 GCA_019453375.1 Ctenoplectra terminalis | reverse complement strand
TTTTTTTTTTTTTTTTTAATAATTGGGTCGTGCGTATCGATTGGGAAACGATCGGTGGCGCAATCCATTTTGGTATGCTTCGATACAAAATCTATCCGAACGTCGAACCAAGAAGGACGACGATTGAAATTCAATGAACCACAGGTTCGATTTTAATCGAAGAGAGTAAAGGAGTTTTCAAAGTGACGATATAGTTACTTGCTGCGATCGTTTAAGCAGGTATCTTTAAAAAGACACCGCGAGTCGCTTCTTTTTTTTTTCGTTTTTACTATAGATAGATGTTGACTGGAAAGATTATTTAAATTAAAAAGACTAGGACATAAATTCATGAGAACATCCATAAATCTGTTCAACATGGTCAAAGTAACCATAAAATGAATTCTGATCTACAGTGTGACCTTGCACAATTATTCATTCATCAAGTACGAGGCAAGTCGCTTTAAACATGAACTGTTTTGCATTTTAATTTCGAATGTCGGCGTACAGGATACGATATTCCGTTCGAATTCTTTGTAACTCTTACGTAATCGTCATTTTGCTTGTCCTTCGGGGCAATTAAAGTGCAATACGATCGAGTTTTACCTTAACACTAGAACCCGATGCTAAAAACCAGTTCGTAGTTTCCCATAAAAAATTCTATAAATTCGCAAGGATGTATTTATAGAAACTTTTCGTGATTTTCTGTAAAAAGAATTAATCAGAATCTCTATCTTTTGCATTGTGTATTTTTCTTGAATACCGATCATTTTTATTTATTCATTTATTTATTATTTTTTTTTCTATACAAATAGATGTTCTTTGATCGTCAGTAGTTGCAGTGTTAAAAAAACGTTCCCAATGTGTAAGATCTGTAAATTTCCGGCAACCAAATTCGAGAAACGTCTCGCACAGGGTCGTCGGGAAAATAATTTATGTTAATTACGATCAGCGTCACTCTAATTCGCGAACGATCCCTCGGAAGCATCGTTATTCGCGTTAATCGTAGTCTGTCGTAACTGCGATCAGCAGACGCGTTAAAAATGCTAATTAGCAACCACCATCTGCATCACTTCGTTTGTTTTCTTAATGCGTTTCATGTATTTCTTGTTAGTATCTTCTATTTTCAGAGAAAACATTGTTTATTCGTCAAATGTTAGCTTTTTTTTTTAAGATAAAGCAGTAGTTAAATTGCGAGCAATTTTTTTTTTTTTTATATCCTTTGGAAGTATCGTAAATTAATTTTTGAAACGTTTCGATGCATCGAGAGAATTTTCAAACAGCAATTCGACTAATTTTCGAACCGCTGTATAATTTTAATTAACCGATGACGAAACGTAACTCATTATTCTCGACGTTTGTGCAATTATCAATCGTTATCGTAGATTTCTCGAACTTTTCAAAAAGACACATTAATCCACTTATTTTCTGAATCATTGGGCGGTCCTAAAAATCTTCACCATGCTCTTATCTGCGTTGCGTTACCAGCCAAACACTGTTCCTCAATTAACGTAACAATACAAAAAACAAGATCACGAATATTAATAACACTACTTAATCTAATACCAGAACATTAAATGAATCATCTTTTCTCTTTCAACCAATTTCTTCCATTTAGATGAAAAGGAATTGCGTAACCAGGGATTTCCAAAAAGAAAAAAATATCGATTCTATATTTAATGGATACAATATCTCTGGATCAAACGTACCAAAAAAACCACACAAATTTCCTCGAACTTCGAACACGAGTGATTGCACAATCCTTCCAGTGACGCAAACGTGCTCATCATTTTTTCCATTTTTATTACCTATCGATGAACCGTTTCGTTAACGCCAGTTAGAGCCGTATCTCCACCGATTTATCTAACAGGCAGGATCGACGATTGACCGCAAAAAAAAAAGTACCACGAAATCCGTCATTACGGTGGCTAGATAATTGCTAGAAAAAACACAGTATCGAACAGCTTCAATGTCAAAAGCGAGGCCACAAGTCGATCCGTCGCAAGAGCTCTTTGTCAGCTCCGATCTAATTAATCCTCGTTAAGTCATCGTCAATTGTTTACGTAAACGAGCGTTCGACTGTTAGAAGCAAACTTTCGGATCGCCAATTGCATCTGCGTGCGTTTTGTTTGAGCTGCAATTATTGTATGCATTACGATCCTAGGAGATACTTGCACGTGACATTCTCTTCGACGATGTTTTCAAGTAAACGGTAAACGTATGACAAACGAGATGCGAAGCGCGTGGTTCGAAGCGAGGACAGACGAAGCGTACAGGAAGTCGGAGACAGGTTCTTGAAGAGCTTGCCTCGTCAAACACACAGGTGCACAACGCGAAATCGGAAAATATTTGTACACGTGTCATCTGTTACCGTTCGAGTTACACGGAATGCAAATAGAAAGATTAAAATCGTGATGGAACGAAATAGGAAATAGGAAGTCGAAAAAGAGTCGAAGGTGAGTCTTTCAAGAACCTCGAACGTGAAAGCGAAAAGAAAAAAAGAAAAATATTCTCGCTTCAGATCGCGATAAATGGAGCAGAAATTGAGAAGGATCGGATTGGACACGATCGATCGACACTTGCAGGAAGTTAAAGTTCAAGATACATCCTTGAACAAGCTCGCGATGCCACAGGCAACGTACACCATTGTGAAACGACTCTCTAAAGAGCCCACAATGTAACAAGCGGTCTCATTCGTATGATTCACGCGGTCCACATATGCAAGAACGAACGAAGCCGACGTATCCTAAAATGGCTTTATTAACTCTTAACTTTACACGTGTTTAATATGCGGTACTTGTCAGAGATATCTGTATACGCGTGTTTCTGTGTATATGTGTATGGTATTCAATGTTTCTTCGTTCGTCGTCGACGACACCGCTAGAAAGGATGATCGTTAACGAGACACGATCCTTTTTCGATTATAAAAACCGAAGGAAGGACGCCATTTTTTCCCTGGGCAGAGTTCCTTTCATCCGGTTCCGTCGAGGCGCCATAATGGACAAAAATAATTTGCGAATTCCCAGTCAATATGTATTATTCTTATGTATATACCATTATGTGTACAAGAAATTCCTCATACGCGACGTGATAATCATTTCTCCTCCCTCGTCTCTTCCCTTGCACTGGAACTTTTTCGTTTTATTTATTTATTTATTTTTTTTTTTTTTTCCATATCTTTCGTTCTCTTTTGTACAAAATACTCTCTCTCTCTCTCTCTCTCTCTCTTTCATAGACCAAAAAAAAAGGAAGGTTCCCTAGAGCGTCCTTAGAAGATAACTGTTTCCCTATTCCTGTTTCCGCCGGTTTCAACATTTTCCTTTACATTTTTCCTTCCGCCACCGTTCTCTGTATCTTATAAATATCGTACATGTTTATCATACATAATCGTCGGTTCCGTCACAGTAACACAATTGCAGCGCATGAGAGTTACGCGTACAGCGATGATATGATTAAAAGCATGATATGAGTTTTGATCTTGCTTATCGCAGAACGCAGACTCGAGAGATTCGAAAGAAGCCTTTAAATAGTCCTTAGCGATCGGTCACGCACGATCGATGCAGTCTTATCCACGATTCGAGCTCCTTTTGTTTCTTTTCTTTTTTATGTTTCTTTTTTTTCGTAAAAAAAGGTTTTTTTTTTCGTTTTTTTGTTTTTTGTCAAAAGGTAGCTCAAGCGTGGATCACCTCGTCGATTCGTGACGCTTCAATTTCCTTGAACAACGAATACGTTAAAAACGTGATACAAAAATAGAAAACACTCCGAGGTTTTTAATTCGTGCGATTATCGCGACGATTTATATATCGTGTTCGTTTCATGGGAACCCAACGTCGTTTTATAGTGTAGAATACGCCTGCTCGGTTTATTCTGCGATAAACAAGACGCGATGAAAAAGGATTCAAGAGATAGTCGCGCGTTAATATATATATATATGTATACTTAAATCTTCTACATTATAAAGACGTGAATTAATAGTATTATATATTATATCGTAATTTAGCTTCCATACGAAACATCCGTTTATCATTCTACATACACAATTGTCATCATCATTCACACGAAGTTTTAATATAGGAGTGACCCCAAATTTGCGGATTCGTCAACTACCTGTTCCTGTTGCGACGAAGTCGATGAACGGAGCCTTCAAATTCGAGGTACGCGAAAGATATCGTTCTTTTTCTTTTCTTTCTTTCGTTTCTTCCCGTTTCTCATTCTTTCGTTCTTTTCTTTCGATCTCTCGAATTATTTCCTTCCTCTTTTAAAAAATATCAGGAAACTATCGAGGTATTGAAGAAACGGCGGCCCGTACATACCCGTATCCCGTGTCGAAAAAATTCTGGTTTGCGTAATTTCTATTCTTTTTTTTCTTTTTTTCAATACACTTATTCGTTCGTGGAAATCAGTCGGTAATTTTTTTTTTTTTGCAACAGAGCAGCTGGTTAGATTGTACAAAATCATTCTTATAAAAAACGCGTGCGCGCTCTGCGCGAAGGGTATACGGGTGTTTACGCTTTCTTTGTATGCGTTAAAAAGTAGGTCTTATTATTTTATTCTCCTCCCCTTCCTCTTTTGTTCCTCTTTATTTAATCCCATGTTTTTCTTCTCTGCTTTAAATAGTTAGTACTTTTTTGGCTTGGTAACTATGTAAAATCTAAATTAAATTAAGCTTTCGACGGGTTTGAAATCGTTAAAAGATACGTAAAGCTTCCTCTTTTTTTTTTTTTTCTTTCTTTCAAACAACAAAGTATAGAAAAAAAACCTTAGAAAATAGTCACAGGACGATATTGTTAAAAGATTTTTTAATAAGTTGTTAAGAGATTACCTTTTCTTTTTTTGTTTTATCAGATTGTGCGTAAAACGAACAGAAAGCTTCCTGCTGTACAGTGCGAAAAAAGTAAAAATTAAAAATTACAAAAAAAAAAGCAAGACAATGTAAATGCTATAACAGTGGGTCTGGCAGTGTTTTCGAACGACATCGATTTAAGTGACTGCAGCAGACTGTCTATCGAACGACAAATAGGTAATATACATATTTATATATATATTTGTATATATTATCATTAGTTTTCCTTTTATTCTGCATGGCCTACAGCGCCAATGGAAGCATTTTGCTGTCACTCTGCAATGGCATATCGCGCGAACAGATACATTCGATTAAGTTACGTTCTTTAAAAAAAAAAAAAAAAAAATCCTCGCTTCTCCTTAACGTTAATCATTTAAGTCTGAGATAACCGATCGTCGGATGGGCCAGTTCAATAAAATCGCAGAATATTCGAAGTTTGATTAATTTTCGATATTCCTTCCTCTTGCGTGACTTACGGACAGTATAAAAAAAAAAGAGGCTTCAATAATTGGCGATAAAAAGAACTGTCTCCTCCGACGACGAATTATGATCTATTATTATTATTATTATTTTTTTTTTTTTCCTTTTTTTTTCATCTGGCAGCATTACGCGTTGTAGGTACGTTGTAAGATTCGTTAAGTCCATAGTCCTTGATACTTGGAGACCGTTTTTTTTTTCTTTTTGTTTGTTACTCTTTTAACAAGTAAACTGTTTTAAGTCGTAGAACCATTATAGTACGTGTTTTCTTCGTTCACAGCAAGATACCCTTATTGCTTAAAAAATGGCACTGATATTACTGAAATATTTAACGAGTATCGTTGCTGCATATACACGCCGACTCTCTGTGCTACCCCATATTTATCGAATAAAATACATCTCGCCCTAAACGACTGGCTGGTTCTACAAGTTTCGTAAACCTAAAACCTAAAATATCCGCTTACTCGGTCGGAGTAGTGAATCATTCTCCTCTTTCTCTCTCTCTCTCTCTTTCTACAGTTTGAATTCGTTACGAAAGGCAACGCGTGATTTGTAATCCCATACACTCCCTAGAAAAAGTTTCCCGTGAAATTACAAGACGGTCGACGATAAAAGTACATTCGTTTGTTAAAATAAAAATAAGAAAGAAGAGAAAAAAAAAAAAGAAACTCGAGGACGATTTATCGTCCCTCGTTCCCTGGTCTTCCTTTTTTTTTTTTTCCTTAAATACGTTATACACGGCGGATAAATAGCGACGAATGAGTATACATGTACATAGATAATATTACAAAGTAAGTAAAAGTGGGCGTGACTTTTGGCGTGAGTTTTTTCGCGAACCGATCTCTCGTCTTCCCTCGTTTCGTGATACTGATATATGTATATTGATTGAATGCCGGAACGAACGAAAGCTTTTTTTTTCTTTTTTACTTATGATTGCTGTATACGTTCAGAGATCCACAGTTGTCGACTTTATCGGCAAACTGTGGTTTCTTCTGATAATTGGTTTGGTTTTGCGCGTGTATTGGGGAGTCTCCGAGCATCGCTAGCATATATTTGCGCGTGGGCGAGTGAACTGTATTTTGTTAGGGGGGTACGTATGGGGGCGGTTTCCTGTACGTGGGGGTGGGTTTAGGACGATTCTGACGATTGGTATCGCGGTTCGTAGCGAAGGGCGGCGGTGGTTGGTATGGTTCCTCGGAATTCTCCTTTGGCAACATTGGTACGTCCGCGCCATCTTCGGCTTTTTGATATTCGGGAGGCGGTAACGGTGGTTTTTCTTCCTTCAAAATGACGGGAGACTTGTTACCTGTAATAAATAAAAAATTAACCAGAATACGGGAAATAATAATTTAGAATCAATGAAATATGTAATGGTACGGTAAGATGTAGCGACAACCATCTTGATTTAAATTAGTTAAAGTATCTGTATTTGATTTATCAAAGAAGACGCATAAAGCGCATACCTGGATCTGGCTTCTCATCCAGTTCGTCTTGGAAAATGACCGGTATTCCTTTGCTGCGGAAACTCTGTCTCTCATCGTCCTGCTCGCTAACGCTCATCTTCCCGCTACGTCTTCGTCTGTACAGCACGCAGGCAACAGTTCCGGCTAAGATGAGCATCACAGCGATAATTATAGCTGGCAGGACGAACGTGATAAGATAGTCGTCGTGGAACGTTCCGACGGAGGTGGAATCGTCTATGGGTGGTACGTGACTGTCGGGCGAATGAACGTCCGTTAATTCGCCGAGACAAATGCCCATGGGGATCACGGTGATCTGTTTCACGGGGAATTTCAGGCCCATAATCTCGAGCACCTCGTCCGTGACGGATCGGCGATCGTTGTCGCTCTTAACGAGCACCGATCGCAATCTACTGACTTCTTCGTGCGCGCAATACGAGGTAGGCAAGGTTCTGTTGTGCCACGTAATTACTGTGCTACCGTTCGATATACTGTGCAACGAAATAGCGTTTGTATCTTTGTCTTGGTACAAATCGCGGAGTTTTTCGATGAAATTGCGCTTTTGTAGGGCAGAGTGCGCGAAAGACTCGTACGGGATGTCCAAGGTCATGGAGAACTCCACCGTGTGATGCATGAAGGGAGCTGGATGGACCACAACGACTAGGCCATCGGTGGCGCTTGCGCCTGTAAGATGTTGACGAAAATATTGTGAAAAAAAATTTGGCGTAGGCATAGAAAGAGGGCAGTGGTAAATTGTAAAACGTTACCTTCTTTGTCAGTAACGACTAATTGATACTCCTTGCGTCCAACGTCGCTGCGCATTGGCACTCCATAAAATTCTTGGTTCTTACTGTCAAACTGTAACCACTCTTGTGACGGAATAGGCTTGCGCTCGACGGTCAACAGAGACATTTGCATGTTTCTTGCGGAACCATCTTCTGCATCGTAGAAAGTGTCCTACGATAATAGTTTTCATCGTAAATTATATTTGTGTTTAAATATACATTATGTAGTACATTTTCTTTGTAACAATATGGCATACCTCTGGTACTTTAAATATAAGTAATTGGCCAACAGTGGCATTAACAAGGTCCACTTGATTTCTCGGTAGCGGCGGAAAGTTTGATTTAGGCTCTTGCGTAGAAACTCTTGGTATTTCAGGACGAGTCATGTCCTCGCACTGTCCGATACCCTGGTAGACCACTCGTTTCACTCTGATTTCAGGGAGAAGAACGTCTCTCAACGCAGAACTAGGATCACCGTTCCTATCAATCAGGACCTAAACCATAGATATTAAATTAGACCACCTGACAAATATCTAAAATGGTAACCAGATGTTAAAAGCACACTTACATGCAACAGATCGTTGATATAATCCTTGGGACACTCGCTGCTTCTAGGTAAACTATCATTAGTCCAAGTGAAGATCGCTTGCTCGCGATCAATATCGATCGATCTAACAGTGATGTGCTTGGTATCGCTATCTCCATACAATTCGGCTATGCTTTGAATTACCTACGGTATAACAAAGGTTAAACACACCAAGATAATCTTCGTTACAACAGACGAGTACCTTTAGCTCCCAGTCAACGTCTGTAGGAAACTCGGAACGCTTATCGATCCTTAAATAAATACTGAATTCATGGTTGACGCTGCGACTGAGCTTATGTTGTTGGACGTGAATGTCCAATCGATCCGTCACGTTCAATCCCTCGCTATCAGCGGCTACCAGGTCGTAGGTCCAGGTAGAAATATCATTTTCCAATGGTCTGTGCAATGATTGATTAAAAATTAAAAAAATACTTTGTATACAAGATGTTTCATATTTGATAAAAATTAGTTCAATCAATTATGAAACACCTTGGAATTATTTTTAAACGATTAATACTTACAATCCATAAACCTTCTGCGTCTTTTGATTAAACTGCAGCCAATGGCTATTCTTCAGCGGTGCACCCTGCAGATACAAACTGAGTTTCAAGTTCCTAGTGTCTCCATCCTCGAAATCGCTGAACGTGTTGGGAGGGATGATATAGTTCAATGGTTTTCCAGCGGTGACCGGTATCTTCTTCATTCTCTTATCTTGTCTAGGTGGGAAGTTATAAACTCCGTAGTCTACGGTTTCCGTGGTAACACTGGGTGGTTCGGTGACAGCGCTGGTCGGTGCTGGAGTTGTAGTGGTTGTGGTAGTGGTTGTAGTGGTGGTTGTTGGAGCCATAGTGGTAGTGGTAGTTGTGGTGGTGGTGGTGGTTGGCGTTGTTCTCATCTGTGTCGTTGTTGTCGTGGGTGTTGTGGTGGTATTCGTGACGTATGTGGTAGTGGCTGCAGTCGTGGTGTTTGTAGGTATTGTGACGGATAATAGAGTAGTAGGCTGTTTCGTTGAGGATACTGACGACTGTTCCGTCGGCTGAAGGCAAAAAGAAGGCGTTTTAACGTCGAGAAAAATTATGAGCAATAAAGTCTCGATGCATCCCATCGAGGCATCGTGGATAAGAAAGGGGCTATCCGACTGTGACAATCAGAGGATGCTGCGAGAGAATCGTGCGAGTTATCTCTTCGAATGCAATTTCACGATATAAAAGAGAGGCGGAAACGTTTGTTTTGGCCAGTTTCTCACGCACAATACTCCTTTTCCGTGGTATCCGCACGCTTGCTTTACGGCTCGTATGAATTATTACCCGTCGCGGCTTACTCCAAAGTTACACGCCTGTGCATGGCGCTGTATTAAATTACACCTCTAACCAGCGCTTAACTTTTCCGCCAGCGTCCATGGAGCTCCGTGACTAACGACAATGAGCAAGGGATACGCACACGATCCTCGTCGCGCATCGTTCAAAGGGGGAAGATGGCTTTAAGGTGGGCTGTGATACAATGACCTATCGTTTGGCGTACTAAAGCAACAGACTAACGTGAATCGACTCTATGCGTAGCATGAACTATCGTACAAACGAAAAAGCTGAAAGCATCGAAGCATTACCTCTTCCGTGGTGACATTAACAGTACCACCGGTGACATCCGTCTCCGTCCTTTCGACAACAACGGTGGTAGGTGCGGTTCCGGTGGTTGTGGTGCTAGAGTGAGGAACGATTACCGAAGGAGGGATCGTGGTGAGTTCTGGTATAGTAACGGATGAGACGTTTAGAGATTCGTTCTCCGTGTATCTTGTATTCTTCGTCGATTCTTCGGTGGTCTCCGGTTTCTCCGGTATCTCGGTCGACGGGACAATGATGGTCGGCATGATGCTTGCTGTTGTTGTATCTGCTATTGTTGTGCTAGTAGTAGTAGTACTAGTGGCCGTTGACGAGGGTGGTTGTTGAGTTGTTGTTGTTGATGTTGTTGTAGTTGTTGTCGAAGTAGTTGGGGTGGTCGTCGTGGAGGTGGTTGTTGGAGTTGTTGATGGTGGTGATGTAAGTTCAGTGGTTGTTGTCTGCGAAATCGTTAGTAGATGCGATGTACGGCACGAAAAACTTGGTTAGTTACATTATGAAGGGAGCGAAGAAGATGTACAAAAGGTATAGAGAGAATAAATATTAATGTGCTCTTCTCTCTTTCTCTCTTTCTCACTTTCTCTCAGGCTTTCGTTTCCATTTCGAGTGAGATATACTTTGCGTTACGGCGCTTTCTATACAT
>SMSQ01026143.1:66320-83501 GCA_019453375.1 Ctenoplectra terminalis | reverse complement strand
TCGATGGTACGAGAGCATGACTCACGCTATTAAGTTTTCGCAAGAGCCGTAAGATACGTAAATTTACGCAATAAAACGACTGTATATCATACGCTCCGTTTCAGAAATTCCAGTTTATTGGAACTAGCGATCACCTAGATATCGGGCTTTCATTCACGATATAGGAACTAGCTCCTAGAGCACCGTATACTAGAGCTATTAATCAGCGTGAACTATGGACTCCGAAATGCGTGTAACTTGGACTATAGATAACTATGGATAAACCTAGAGTGACTGTGCAGGAATAACTAGAACTCCCTTTCGCTCTAAGTACAACAATGCTGATTTACGAAGAAAAACCCGATTTCAAGCGTCTTGGATTTAAAAAAGCATTGTATTTGTATCTTTACGAGAACGATGAGTCAGAGTAATCTATTTAAACCAATTCGTGCACTGACGTAATGCACTCGAATTACTCGGAGAGTGTAAGCACGTTCGATCGGAAGAACCCAGCTGTACAATTTTGAAAGCGTCGGTGTATCACTGTCCTAATTTTAAGTCACTTTCGGACGAGTGTCTAAACAGTGAGATCAATCATTAACGTGTTCTACCTCACGTAAGTTACTGACGAACCACAGTAGTCGTTCCTATTAAAAAAAAAAAAAGAAAGAAAAAACGAAAGAAATTAAACAAGCGACTCGAAACTTATAAATCATAGCTAATTTACTCGAGCTAAAGAAGATATCACATACTTTCGGGTTAAATATTCTAACGTAACTTTTCCACCATATTTGAAGTTCTATGCAAGCCATTGTCTCTAAATTTAAAAGATATTAATCTACAAACTTGTCTCTAAAATTAAAAGATATCAATCTACACCCATCCATCCGCTCTAAGTACTTTCTTCGGTAAACACAGGCTCCATTGTTCAAGAGTCTTTTCGCGTTCGAAAGCTCATCCAATCGAACCGAAATTCCATCCGTCCTCAGACATGTTCCGACAATAGGTATTCTTCGTCTCCATTCGTCAGCCAGCAACATTTTCTATCGTCCTACCATGGCAGCAGCGTCAGCTTCCAGGAAGCGTTCGAATATGGAGCATTAAAATTCAACGGGGCATCAGGAATGTAAAGTGTAAGCGACCTTTCCGGCTGGCTCGGTCTACAGAAAATTCTCTCTCTCTCCTTTTACACGGTGTTAAAGGTCTGCGAGGGACAGCAGGGACAGCAGGTCGCGTCCAACGACAAGAAGGGAACAGCCTCGCACACAAGTGCCCTTCTCTTCCATCTCCAAGGATTATCCTGGACTACCGACCAATGTCCCTCCTCATTTGTCGTCCCTTTATGGCTCGTCAGTGATTCTCCGTCCCACGTCGCGGAGGAACGCTTCTTTCTTTCTTCTTCTCGCGTTGGTTCCACGATTTACGCGGCTCGAGAACAGCCGACGCGAAAGCTCGTTTACGTTGTAAAAGCCGAGGTGATTTTTTTTTAGAATCCGTTCTGGTTAGACGACTAAAGCGACATGAAAGGAACCGACCGGTCTCTCTTCTCCGGACCAAAACTCTCCGATAACGAATCGTGACTATGTTGACCGTTCGTTGGCGAAGCTCGATAAAACTCGGAGCAAAACGGAGCAGGCAAAAGGTTGCCAGACTCGCATCGGACAAATTTATGCCCGTGTTATTAATAAAAAATGACGAAGTATACTCTAAAAGGCACTGCAGCGAACTCATTAAATTTCTATCAGAAATTATGAACTGGTCGTTTCGACCACTTTGGTAGATCTAGTGTTCAAACTCGTTTCGGTAGATTAGCTGCGCTTTCGGGTACTCAAGGCAGAGGTAAATTTCACAGGCATCGGTGAAATTTCTTCGAGATAAGGCAATCGAAGGAGAAAGGTTGCTCGCGATCGCGATCGAGGCTCACGCAAAGTAGTCACGCGAAACAGTGATCTGGTTTTAAGCTCGGGTACTCGGCAAGGTATTTCGTATCGATGGATATTGAAGAGAATCGAGAAGAGCAACCCCTTAAGAATTTTCAAGGATCGATCGAAATTGGAGAAAGTGGTTGAAACGTTTCCTCGCGGCAACGTGCGTGTCGCAGCGGGAATTCATGGAAACCGGTCACGCGAGGCGGTAATACTCCGGTGGACGCGGCAGATAAAAATTCGCGCCAGCGTAAAGTGCAATGCGCCTCAATTACAACATTTGCAGGCGCAATAATAAAAGCGTGCGTGCGTTCGCTGGTTGCGTGGAGTGCGTTATCGCGTAATGCCGTTGGCCTGGTAATAGACTTAATCAAGAGTAATAGACCGTACGTCTACCTATTAATAGAGTAACCGTTATGGCGTGTGCCGCGATGCACGATAATCCGATGATGCAAACTCCATCTCGTCAGCTCGTTTCTCACATTTCCTCCCATTTTTCCTTTTTTTCAATTTTTATCGACCACGTTTCTTTTTTTTTTTTTTGTTTTTTCCATTTTTCCTTGGCTTATTTCATTTCATTTTTATTCTTCACGGACCGACAGACCGGAGGGATTGTTCACGATCGGCCGAAGGAGACGACCAAAAATGGTTCGTCTACTCGTGCCCCTCTTATCGATTCAACCGCAGCCTGGAATGCAACGTTGCGTCACGGATACAAACGAGACGTGCCTCTCAGGTTGCAACGCCACTGTTCGAATATTGTACACGCAAAGTGCTCCGATGTCTATATCGCGGACCCCAATCGATTTAGATAATTCTGGAGTACACGCTTCAAGTTTACTGCTTTCGAAGAAGATCGGAATAATAGAATACTTGGACCGTTTATGATAACTATTTCCTCACGAACGATGCTAATCTTGATATACAGGTCCGCGGAATAGGAATATTAAAGTGGTCTGATGCGCGAGGTTCATTTTCTTTGGAATAAGACGCGTATTAAGGTACTTAACTGGTTCGTAGACAACGATTGAGCTGATCAGGTACCTTTATAAATAAAAATATCCAACGGGTTCCTCGATAAATCCTGAAATAAAAGCGCTATCTCTCAGCTACAGGAATCTCCTTGTATCGTACGCACAACCAAAGTAGGAACCAAGTATCCAAAATCAACTTTTCTTAGATGTTCCACGAAGAAAAAAAAAAAAGAAACAGACTGGCTAAAAAATTTCTTTTCACAACACCAATCGTGGCACTTGGTTGTCCATGAGTCATCAGCTTCTCCACGCGAACCGCATTATACCCGTCCTTTTACCTTAGTCAAACATCCGCTTCTCTCTATCCACGTTCAGACGATGACCTCACTGGTATAACGTTGCTACGGGCTGCCAATGAGCTCTAGCTCGTCGTTGCGGTTTGCAGAAAAACGATGCCATCATCGGCCGCGCAGCCGGTTTACATCAACCCCCCAAAAATAACGCACGGCCCGTTAAAAGCTTACCGAGCGACCGAGCGGAGGTAACGCGCCGCGTGGATCGTCGAGCCGGGGCGAACTACGGCCGAACGCGCGCCTCTGTTGATCGCCAGCCAGACCGAAATGGAATTATGGCCTGAAAGCAGTCCAACGTGGCACACATCCGCCACCCCGGCGTGCTTCGTTCGTGGCAATCAAAGGGGAGGCGAAACACCCGGTGTACACGGAAGTTTCCTCTCATGCGGCAAGAGAAAGGGTAGTTTTCACGATACAAACAAAATTTCTGTAGTATCTTGTAAATTTTTTTTTTGTACACGCTAACCACGGTATAATTTTCATCTGTAAGTTTTTAATTAATATATCGCTGCCTGGCATCGATAACGGTGAAACATGAGTAACGTAAATTTTAGGGGTGTGGCTTTTTAAAATTTACATTTTAAATGCTAAATACAGGACTTGTCAATTGCTATGATTTTTAGTAAATTTGATAGAACGCGGATCTTGTATTTCATAAAAGAAACTTTGAAGTTTTTTTAATTCTTAAGTTTAGTTCGACCCAGTCGCGTTTCACTACGTTAAAGAATTTCCTAATTTCGAAGCAAACGTAGCTATTCTAACATAGCTAATTCCCGGTTTTAATTCTACGCTGAAAATTTGCTTTTATCCAAGATTAGAAAATTCGTTTAACAAAGATAAGAACGCGACTGAGGAAAGTAAACCGCAAATGTATTATATAGGGTTAACGAATGGACGGATCTAAGGGTTGTCGAAATATGTCAGCGAGTGGATGACGAGAGAAAAGCCAGGCTCCGCTCGAGAATTTGCAAGCGGACAGAAGAGTGCAGGCGACGAGCCTACAGGGAGAGACACGCAGAGAATTCGGCAACAAAGGGTCGAAGGGTGAGGAAAGGAAGGGAATGCACTTGTGTGACGAGTGCATCCACGCGGGTAGACCGGTCCGAGAGACAAAAGCTTCTCGAGCCAGTGATTACGGTCGAAGCCCAACACACCGGCAAAACACTTCAGATCTTTCGATTCCCCGTGAAACGAGCCACGAAAGAACGGCTTAATTCGCGGCACGTTCATAAGTATACGGAACGGAGGATAATTGAGTTACCCCTAACGCGATTAGTCTGTCGTCCGCGGCGCGCGTTTCCATGCTCCCGCTGGAAACGTTGTCCAGGAATCGTGGAACGACGACCGGACAGCGCGAGACAATTCGTGTCCACGTGATTCGAGTACGAACGCAGTCTGACCCTTGTCATCGCGAGATTTGCAATTGTAATTTGTTGTCTGGTATTAATAATTTCCGAGATATCTCGCGGAATAGGTTTTCCACCTCCGCTTTGAGGGTTGTTTTCGCGCTCTAGACGTGGACGATGGCAAATTAAAGAAAAAAATAATTAGCCTCCTTCAATTAGGACAAGTTCCGTTCAGTCTCGAAATACTGAACGTTAACTGAATTATTTAAATATTTCTATGAAGAATTCTATGGATCTGTATATTGCAAAGAAGAAATTGGAGCACCGAAATACGATAAAAAGAGCACGAAAGGGGAAGAGGCCAGAGGACACCAACTTCGATCAGCTCCGGAAGCACCCAAACCCTCAACGCACCGACCTATAACCTCTTTTAATAACCAAGAAACAAGACACCATCCCTTCTCATATTTTTTCTCTCAGCCAACCCCTCCGCGGTCGCAGCAGTCATCGAGCCACGACACGATGATACGCACGCTTACCAGATTCTCTCTAAATCCCAACGCGTAACACGATGTACCGCCATCGAAGTAAGGGCTAACCAAGTAACGAGCCCCCGGGTGTTGGATTACAAGCGGGACCAGTGATCGTCAAACCAGAAGGGTGGTTCTCGATTTTTCTGCCAACTAATACAACCATCCATAAAAATGGCGACTAATGATACGCGAACGCGATCGTTCCGAGACACGAGCGTAGTTATTCTCGACTGTCATCTGTGACTGTCGCTTTAATTCGTCGCCTCGTTCGATTCACGATCAGAGCAGAGATATCGGTGCTCGTCGTTAATCGACTCTCGTCCGTTTTCCGCCAGTGAATCCAGTTAGCTCGCCACGCGACGAATCTCTCTGAATCGCGCCAACAGATTGCAACGAGAGAGCCGAGAGTGTGACTGCGAATGGAAACACGCGTGAACGTTTCGAGATTGTAATGGAAAACGGGGCTTCGTTTGATTTATCATCGCGAGAAGAGCTTCGTGGGCAGGAAAGTTTCTCCTTTTTTCGGTAGCCGTCGAAATTCGATCAACGTCGGTACCGTCTAGGAACGATATCACGTGGGATTGAGCTAATAGCGCGCGATAGACGATATTCGCTTCTTGATGCACCGATATGGATCTGTTTCGCTATTTACTCGCGCTAATTGGTTTCTACGGGATAATTGTTTCGCGTTCCGATGAGGCAGCTCGGTTACGAAGTTGGTTTCATCCAGCACGACGAAGAATTAAAATAATAGCGAGTTATGTGGCATGTTGCTTGGTACCATTTTCGCGTGACGTAAGGGTAGTTGATCGATTAGGGTGAAACGACGTATAGGCCGATGTAGGAAAGGGTAGACGCAAGGGTACGGACAAAAATGATTAATTTATACAGAGTCTGGCGCGAATAAAAATAGAAATAAGTAGAAATAAATTGATACTGTAAGAACTACTTTATTATATTATATGTTTCAAATCTCTTCTCTGCATCAAAATTCTACCGTTTCCTATGATTCACCCCAACAAAGTATCGCGATACCTCACGGTTAATCCGAACGAACGATTCCACCTGTGCACCTATAAAAGCTTCCTCTTCCAAATTCCACCTTTGCCAACAACTCGCTGCAACAAAGTATCACAGCATCGCTCGCTCAATCTCTACATCTGCAAACGCTTCCGCGTCTAAATTCAATCATTTTCAACGATCCAGCGCAAGAAGAATCTAAACCGTATTGCACAGTTATTCCAAAGTAGCGTTTCTCAATCCTGGGATTTTCAGCCACACCCTCTGGCAAACGTGATCACGATCAAATCATGCGTCGGGCAACGACGACGGACGGCCGAGCGATATTACTCGCCGTGCAATTTCCACGCGGATATTTTCATCCCGAGTTTATTTTACGTCGAGTTATGCACGCGAGTCCCGCGGAAAAGAATGCGCTTATTGCGCTCACAGCGAGATAAAAAACGCTGGAGAATGCAAAGCGGTACGTGACACCCGCGTAATCGCTGGACGATCGTTTCTCATACCTAACCGCGATCTGATAAAACGTTTTTCGGAATTTCGGCACCGAACGTAATATCGCATACGAATGAATTTAAATGCTCTCGATGTACGCGTTGATACACGCCGGGATAACGCGTTATCTGTGGTACTTGCTTTTTAGAGCCAGAAATATTGTCGACGATAAAGACCGGTGGACGTAAGAACACGCGAGCGTGATTCGTCACGCTTACGAGAGCTAGAGACTTTGATAAATGTTGTCTCGGTGAGAGACGTTTGTATATTTAGTTTATATTTTTGCTAGAGTCTCGGGTAAATGCATACGTGAGCGTACACACTCGCTAAACCCGATGGTTTTACTTTAAACTCCGAATTTTATTCTCTCATTTCGTAGGGTAATTTCGGGTCACCTGGCTCGATCTCGTGTAAGCTATGAAATGTTCCACTTTTCGGTTACTTTGTAAATATTAATGCAACTATGTTTGCTCTCCGGACCACCGGAGTATCTGGATCGACTGTACGATCGAAGAAAAATAAATAAAAATGATACGTATTTTCAGCTGAACGAAAGAGCGGTGTAAAGATTCCTCTAGAAGCCAACCGCGACGTCATGAAAATTTTTCTCAGACGCGTTGTTCGTGCACAAGTTGCGTAATCTCGAGGAGCTAACGGGTTACCTTGGTTCTCGACTAGACGGTGGAAAATAAAAATTCTGAAACGTCGATAACGGGGCCCCGGCTTATTTCCGCACTGGCTATCCGCCTATTAATCAAACTCGAAGAGAAGGAACACGCGTGAAGGAAAACCGGCGAGGAAGAAGGCGATCGGGCGGCGCGCACACGCGAGAGAACACCGTAAAAGTGGGACGACCGCTCGCGTTTCAAGAACAGAGCCATATATGACGCGATCGGTCGCGGTCGTGCGTCAACGAGCAACTTGGTGAAACTTTTACGAAAGCTGGACGGACGAAGGTAGACATTGGTGCGAGTGACGCGAACTTTTTTTGCCACAGGGTATCGTAGCGAAAGATTCGACATTTTTTCGGATTTGTGTAATATGAAAAATATTAACGTTTCGCTTTTTCTTTGAGAATAAAAATTTGTGGGAAAAAAGTGGATAACGCTCAAAGCGAATAAAAAAATTGGAGCAAACAACAAGAATCGCCTTCGATGCAGAGACAGAAAAAATTGTTTTTCGTTTAATATCGAGGTTGTTAAAAAAAGTTGAACGTTGTTAAAAAAAATCTCTGGAGAGAACTGAACGAAAACAAGGGTCGAATCTGAGAAATATCTTGGAATGGTTGAGATTAAATGAATTTTTACGAATCAAAAAAAGGTTTGCCCGAAGTAAAGTGGAAACAAAGGCTCGCCTCGAAGAGGGTGACGCGAGAAACCGTGTATTTTTGAGAAAGTGAGCAACATTTTCTGTCGTGAAATTGAGAACCACCACCGGTGGGCTAGACGATAGGTTACGCGGTAGAGGAATCGCGTTACAGAAGCCGTCGACCTAGCTCGTGCTTTAAAAGAAAACCTGTTCGCAAAGATGTGGCCCGAGCGCGTCTTCGATTCGCCGGGGAGAAACGGGATTGCCAATTAATTCTCACGTTCGCAAAAAGAAAGTAAAAAGGGGGGGGGGGTAAAAAAAAATAGAGATCATCGATATCGAGCCATAATATTCGCGGGAAATTACGATTCATTTCGCTTCCACGCGTTTTCAGGTCACATTTCTTTAAATTGAAACGAATCGTGAAAACTGGTATCATTCTTCCTTTCTTTCACGAGTCTTAATTTTACTTGGCGACAGAGAAGAAATTTTTTCAACAATTTTTAATCAATTATCGCGCGTCGAGAAAGCAACGACGCTGCTCCGAAACACAGCAAATATTTTCCGAATAAACCAACGAGACGTTACGTGTAACGCTCGGTATAACTAAAAATGATAACGCTGGCAGAGAGTGGAACACCTCAAAACCGACAACTGTTTGTCATGTAACTCCCCGCATTTATTTGCTGTCGGTGAACCGAAAAGCGAGTTCACAGACTGACAAATAACCAGGCCAACCGAACGAGCTTTTTCTCTCTACCTCATTTCACCTGTTCTCTCGTCTCCGCCGATCTATCTCCAACGCTGCTACTACTCCATTTTTTTCCCTTTGTCGTACCGGTGAAAACTAACGCGTGACACTGATGGAGAATCGCAAATTGCTTGCGACGCGTTTGTAATTCCAATTAATGACTGCCGTGGAAAAATAATCTTTGGGATATCCATATTGTACCAACTATGGTCCGCACGCTCGAAAATGATATCAACATCGTTTAAGATCGGATACTTCGTGTGAAAATAAAATGGATAATGGAAAAATTCTGCACGAAAAACCTCGTTTTGAAGATCTCGTCTGGAAGACTTCGTTTCGCGAGAAAACATACTCTCGTATAAGATTTCCGACTTAAAAATTAAATTACGAAAAGACACGCGAAAATAGGACACGGAGCAGTCGAACGCGATAAGCACAAAGACTCTAGGTACTTTCATCAGCGAGCATACATCGACTCGATATCATCGTTCACAGTCAACCAGCCAAACGACATCGACTCAGGAATTTGTTCATCAACCGGGCGTTCGTCGAAAACGTCGATAACGCTTGGATCAATAATTTCAGACAAGACGAATTCCTTCTCGACGAGGAATCTTAATGAACCAGCTCATCATATATCACCGAGTTTCGTCGGCAAAGAAACGTGACCTTATTTCCTGGGCTATTACAAAAATTAAAAGAAACCGTGTCGTCGAGGATGTTCACAATGCTTCAGAATTATCAGCCCAGTTTCTTACTTTATAATACGAATTTACACGCTTTCCGTTCTCCAAACAGAAAAAAAAGAAAAAAAAAACGAAGACTATTCCAGTTGAGTCAAGACAGTTGCGACAATCGTGTTTCACCGAAATTTCTCCCCTTATCGCGCTCGATAAAAATAATCTCGCTCCATAATTGCGCGAGAGCTATCAAGGACCGATAAGCCTGGGTCCCCGAACTCGTTCCAATTAATAATTGCTTCCTTCGAGTTTCGAACTTTCCCCGTGTCGTAATCCAGTCTCTCAAAGACGATCGAAACGACGCTCCCCTCCGTTTCTCTTTCGCTTCGTCGTTGAAAGACCGCGTCAGGCCCAAAAGAGAAGAAAAGGGGTAACAAGAAAAGAAAAAAAAAAAGAAAAAAGAAAAAAAGAAACAAAAAAGTGCTCTCTGTTTTGAGTAAACCGAATCGATGGGACGGAGCAAAACGACATTTAAGGGGATTATATTTCAGAACTCGCCGGTATTGCTTCCAGGAGTACAATCGAGCGAGTTTTACTCGACCTACACGTGAACGCGAGTACACACACAACCGCACGTGGATCGCGAGAGTGCATATGCGCACGCACTCGGTTCCTAAGCTCATTCATAACTTCTCGAACGCGAAGTCCATTCACCGCGTTCGACGCGTACAATACGCCACCCTTTTGTTCCCCCGTGAATCAACGTTTGCATTATTTTTCTCTCCCAGAAGTGACTTTACCACCCCTGCGCACCCCAACATCGGCCAACGTGCCCCTTTATCATCGTGGTCGAGACTATTAATACCGGTGGTTGCGAACGTCTATCGAGATTTCATGAAATTTTACGAGATTTTAATAGCAGCATTTCTAATGTATATTTGATGTTGCTTCAACACGCTCAACGTGGCTTTAAAATATGAAACAACCTCGCCGTAATCCTGTGAATCCTCTGACATTAATTAGACGACGTTTTGGGCCAACCCACCGAAAGCTGTGACAATTACAGCAACGAGAAGAGGGTGACAGAGTTATAAAACGAGAGAAAACTGCTACCTGAAACCCTTCGGTGGTCGTCAGGCTCGTAAATCTCGTTTGCCGGAGAATTTTTCTTAAATGGTAAAATATGACCTGCGAGAAAAGGGCGTAACATCTGTCAAACACAGATGTGTCTCGAGAAATAAATTCTTGGTTCGGAAAACATTTTGACCGAGTGTAACTGGATGGGAAGTAAGCCAAATTTTTCCAGAGAGAATCCTGAAAAAGGGTGCACCAGAAAGTGGACCAAACAGGAGTGGCAACGTTAAGATTCCTTCTGTACTCTCGGAAGATTTCGCAAATATAAGAGCTCGATGTTGAGGGTCCACCTTAAGAACATGGCCAGCATTGTCGAAGAGACTTTCTTGGATCGAGGGGAACGTCGAGTGGCGCTCTTCGAACGATTCAACTTTCACGTTCCACTTGCCGAAGGAAGTTCCCATACAAAAAAAAGCTCGAAAAACTAAAAAAAAATTTCTTTTCCAAGGAAACTCGTGATACTTTTATTTTCTCGCGTCGCTTCGTTCCCTTCTTCGAGGTTTGAGTTTCGCCAACAGTTTCCCCTTGTATAAGGTACGAGTTTAACCAGAACCGAAAGAGATAATAGTACCGTTTCCAGAGAAAATTGACTTCTGAGAAACCGTACGACTCGCGATAAACTTCTTGATAAAGTTCCTCTAATGGAAAACAAAGATCTTTTACATCGCGAACACCGGTGGATTACCGCAGTGTTTGAAATGAAATTGGAACTCCTTGTTTGCTTGTTATATCATCCGGTTCTAAATGGTAAGTACTAATGAATACTACAGAAACATTGTAGCATTTATCGAATAAATCAATTGCCTATCTGGCTCATATTTTTTTCAATTATGTTCATAAGAGTATGAATTTGTATAAAACTACGCGATCTAATAACCATTATCAAAGATCGATGCTGTGACGCGAAACACGTATAAGAAACCGATCAACTTTGTTCCTAAATTCCTATTCTCAAAACCAAATGACCATAGATAATCTCCGGCACATCCGAACCATAAACCATCCAAGATCTTGCTGCTGCAGCACCAATTCCCCAAGACCGAGATTTATACTTTGAATATGGATGTCGCGAGACCTTATCGATCCCCTTCTTTGGAGAATTATCGTCGACGCGAGTCAGCATCCAGGCCACCGGAAAAATGGATTCTTAAGCGACCGATAATTGCTTGTAACCCGAGATTCTTCGTTTGTACGAGGGACCAAGCGTTCTATTCCAATGGATTCGCGACATCGCATGGATTTCTGTTCGCATCGTCTTTGAGATTGCGACCGGTTACCTGTACACCGAGAGATGACGAGGGACCATTTCTCGAAGATGGTAATTTTACAGGAAATTAAGCGGTTCTCGACTCCATCCGGTCAACCGTGATCGGATCTTATCCATCGGAGGAGAGATACCATCTCTCTGTGACGAAACGGAAGCCATCATCATTTCTGTTTTCCTTTTACGATTTATATCGTCGACGTGTAAAACTCTGCTCGGTACGTTTGCACTTTCTAGAAGTTTTCAAATCGACGTTGCTTGTTTCTCGTTGTCCGACTGGTTAACTGAAAGTGTTTCTGTGTAAGGGCGAGCCGCATGGAGTAAACGGAAAAACGGTACCGCGGTTGGAAACTCGGGGAAATGTGTGTTCCAAGTTTCTTGTCGGTGATGGTGTTGCAGGATTGATAGTACGTTCGAAGGCCTCGCGTTCTATACGCTTCCTAAATTTTTAGGCAATTTCAGCACTAACTATCGATCGAATGATCGAAATAGCGAATTCGTCGTTTCTCTTAGAAATTTTGTAAATTTACTACCGTGCCTTTCGAGGAATTTTTTCCTAAGTTTCTGTTAACAATATAAAGGAACTTTATTTTTCTTGCGTTACGTATGTTTTCACGTACCCACAATTTTTATTTCTTCGGTAAAAAAAAAAAGAAAATAAATAGGTAGGTAGTTTCGTGTCAAGTTCTTCTCAGAATTACCATGTTGATCCCCGTATAAAATTTCATAGACTCAAAATTTAATAATCCCGATCGTATCTTTCAGCTACCGAAGGTAAAACAATTCCACAAAAGTCAACCGGGAAGGAACAAAAAGAAATCGCAATTTCCGGCGCGGCCGTTAAGTTCGTTTGAATAACGTTTCAGAAGATTCCGCGAAAATGGCCAACAAGCTATTAGGCGGTAGCAAGGGCTCGCGTGGAACAGGGCCACGAAATCCTCGGCACGATTATTTTTTCATGCACGATCACGATTTTACGACGTTGCCCTAAACGTAGATTTCTTCGAGCGGCACTCGCGCGATAACGCTCGCTGCAAATCGGTTGTGTGATTTGTCAGCTGATGGAAAATACGAGACGGCGAACGTCCGACGTGACTGACTTTCGAAACGAACGAACGAACGCCGGAAAGGAAACGAAGAGGAACGGCCGTCTTATCTTCAAACAAGATGTACAAGCGTCCTCTCTTTCCTCGTTAATATTGATGATTTACCCGTCGAACGGTCATAGACCATCCTCTGCCTTTCTCTGCTTGGGATTCAACGCGCGAATATGCGTGGTCGATTGTTTTTGTCTTTCCTCCGAGGGACTCGAGGTGTTCGGGGAAATCATAGAGGAACTCGGTGATTCGAATGAAATTTTTTCTCTATATTTAGATTGCTTAGAAACCATTTAAAAAAATCACCGTCTCATCAGGAATCATGATTTAATAATTTTCCGCAACATGGATTTTTATTTCAACGATAAAAAAGTGAAGACTATTCGATGAACTTTAAAAAATTCTTAACCCCCTGTAACCGAAACTTTGTTTGCTCGTTAGAAAATAATTAGAACCGATTACGATTTCTTATCTCATTTCCAAAATTTTCCGATCGATAATTGCTATACGTAAACTACCTAGCCAGTGATGAGTAACTAAAATAAAATTTAAGAAATATAAATACAGGAGCGTGTAACTTGCAAGTCGCATGGCGCTTCAGAGGGCTAAGCATTGCTGCTTCAAACTTTTGGAGCACAGTTTTCGCTCATTCATAAACTAATAGCGTTTGTACGAGGTTAAATAGCCCGCTCGAGTTCCACGCGAAAGGATCAACGGAAACGAGGCACTTTTAATTTTCGACAAAGTCTCCTTTGAACGGAGCAGTCGACGTTCGAACATTCTGCTCGATTATACCAGTGAGATTTTTTTTTCTTTTTTTTCTTTCTTTCAAGATCTCCCTATGACTCGTCAAGAGATATTCGCTTGAGAGAGAGAGACAAGGTCCGCTTTGTGTGACCGGAAGTCGAAAGGAGGGTAGAAGTCGCTTCCTTTCGAGGCATCGTAGATCTCTACGATAGCATACGCACACACGAGGACGTACCACTATGGATTATTGTACCCACAACCAGCGTTGGACCTCGTGAAATTGTTATCGTTCTTTACTACGGGTCTTCGACATCGCTCGAGTCAAGTTCAACGAGTCTAACCCATCGTAAATGGAACGGACGGTGATAATTTTAGGTCGAGACAATTAATCGTTTCTAAATTGCATCTCGAACAGACCTTTCTCTGAATTTTCAGACGTAAATGTGAATGAAGTAACTTCGATATCGGATGCATCAGACAACAACGACTTCGGTGATTAATTATGAATTTCTGGTTGAGCCAGTTTCATGAAACTGTGAATTATATATTGAAACTAAATTGAAGATTGGAAACAAGGTTTGGAAATATGGCGACATTTTATGTAAAATAGTTATGTCTTCGCCAATACGAAAATCTACAATCGAGCAGCGACAAATCGTAGAACCACCCTTTCGAACGTCACGGAATAGCATGGAAAAGCAATTTCGTCGCACGGAAAGGTGTCGAGCCGCGTTGTCAGCTTCCACACGGCTGGTCGACAGTTTTTCCGCACGATCGTGCGAACTCGCCGGAAGGAGCAACGACTTTTCGTCCCTTCCTACCAGCACCGTTCAATCCTCGCCGTTCTATTTTCCATTTAACTTCGTAAATAGGACACGCTCTGTTGCCGGTTAATTAATCGTGACCGGGATGCGGGTGGCGCACCGTGCGAAAAACGTCTCTACCTCCTTTTCGTCTTCTTTCCTCATTTTTCTTTCATCGAACGATTTAAAAAGGAAAAGAAGAAGCGACGAAAAACCAGTAACAACGACTATTGTACAGAATTATTCAAGAATAACGTTACAAAAGATTAAAAATTTGTATGCAAAAGTTTGTAAGAAGATATCGTTTTATTTGTGTTCGTAATCTTTTTTTTTTAATATCTTTTTTAATAACGTCTAAAGTCAGAGTTGTATTATTTTCTTTTAAGTCACTTTATCTGGTTTAAAAAAATTAAACGTCGAAAAGGGTAACGTTAATTTCTCGAGAGCTATTTGATATTGTAGACGAGGTTTAATGCAATAGAATGAAGTTACACCTTGTTATCTACAAAACGCTTCAAATAGTCTCGATCCAACGATGACGAGAACTTGGAAAGTGATGTTCGTTTTCAAGTACACATTTTTACCGAAGCTCGTTTCACCGACCAAGAGCTGCGTGGTACACTTCTCATTCGCTTCGAAGTATCCCAACAGGTGTTCCCTGCGCTCCGACTTTATATCGTATCTCGGAAGTAGAACGTGCATATTCAGACGAATTCTTTTTTTTTTTTTTTTTTCATCTCGAATATCCGCGTGTGGCTTGAAAATTTGAAAGGCTAGCCGCGACCTCGGCTGCATATCAATTCGTACAATTCCTGATGGCCCAAAGCGGAGCCTTATCTTTCATCGTCCTTATTTCAATATCAAACGGAACTCTCCGGAGAACTTCAACCCCCTACTCTAAATATCGTTTCGGAACAAATTTGAAACTCTTATGAGAAAACCACTGTTTCCATCCAACGAAAAAGAAGAAAAAAAGAAAAAGAAGAAAAAAGGGAAAAAATGGCAACACTCTCTGTTTCACACTGAAACATCCAAAACTGATCATCCTAACAAGAGTTCGATGAAAAGGGTTAACAGAAGGAAGATAAATCCGCGCGTGTTCCTATAAACTCGTAAAGCAGCTAGTCGAGCCAGCGTTGGTCGAAGAAGGCGCGTTCCGGTAAATGCCACGAAAATGCCATTAACGCGAGCGGCCATCGAAAGTTCCGAACCAGCCAGCCAGGAACAGCCACCAGCAGCAGAGCTCGAACGAGCACGATTTACCTGAGGCGGTGTTCGCCGGGGAAACTTTTTAATACCACGCACACTGCAACAAGAGACGGTATGGTCGGGGCCGTTAAATAGTCCCTTCCCTCTCTTTTTTAACGGGAATTACACCGTGAGCCAGCCGACATTGTGTCTGCCCCACGAAATCGTGTCCAACACGGCGCACAGCGTCGCGCAATCTTTGCTCGAGACAGTTTCAATTTTTCTGCCTTTTAATATCAACCGCGTCCAACCTCGGTCCGTGTAATCGTTCGTCTTCGCGTTGAACGCTTAATTTACCCGCGGTCAGGGTAAAAACGGAGCAACGTAAAAGAGCAAAGGCTAATAATTGTAAGGAGGAAACTCTTCGGCCGACCGTTTATTACAGGGACGACTGTGTATTTATGATTTATCGAACGCTTTCGAGAAACGTCCACGGGACGCGTCGATTTGTTCCGACGTTTAATTCCTACGATCCTCCGCCGTGGTCTGCCATGAGCGATGCGAAGTAACTAGCTTCTTATACGTCCGCGTAACTGCGATTCAACCGCATAAATCTGATGAACCGAGAGTCCGTGCCTTTTCTAAGCTGTCTCAGAGACGATCGCGCGTTTCCTGTTGAGAATTCCCTAGACGGCCGATCAGTAGAGAGAACAAGAAGCCGATTTTATATTTGGGAGACGAAGAAGAAATTTCTTCGACCAGCCGGTTCCTTTGAACTTCCAGACTGTTTTTTTCTTCTTCTTTCCTTTCTTTTCTTTTTTTTTCTTTTTTGAGAATCTGGTTTGTTAATTTGATCTGCGTGATCTCAGATGTGTTTCATAGAAGCTAAAGATAATTTAACGGTTATCGGGAGAATTATTCACAATGCAAATGCCTCGTAACCGACGCGCATTGCGTTACCTTTGAAGATAATTAGTAATTATAGCAAAGACTGTATTATCGTTCTATCAATATACGAATGGCCTCGGGTTTTACGCTTCTATCTATTGGCTTGCGCAAGAGGAAACGCAAAAACTGGTAACCATAATGGCGAATTTTAAGAAGCCTTGGATCACGAGTCTGGAGTCGTGCATGATCGAGTCATACCCGATCTGTATTTCTGACACGAGAGTAACAATTTCAGTGAGTCGTGAGAGTACGTAATCCGCTGGCAGCGAAACGATTCGAGATTATAGCGACCGGTAGACGGTACTGTAATTAGTACGAGAAAAAAAAAAAAAACTCGTTTTCCGAGCAGAGCACAGTGCCGGCGCGGTATAAATTCGAAAAGAAACGTCCAAAGGGGACGCTTTAATTGCGAAACTTAATGCACTTTCGAGCTCTCGTTTGCGGGAAGCCGACGGTGAATAGGTAATCGAGAATTCCTTCGTACGAGTGATTCCTGAATCATGGTTATCATATATTATATAGTTATTCAAGAAATATATGTAAGATCTCATTTTTTAAGAATATTACAGTCTTAAACTTTCACAGAACTATCATCGAAACTTAAAGTACTGTTTCAGATAGAAAAAAAAAAAAAAA
>SMSQ01026143.1:20319-60985 GCA_019453375.1 Ctenoplectra terminalis | reverse complement strand
AAAAAAAAAAAAAAAAAAAAAAAAAAAAAAAAGAAAGAACGAAAAAAAGGAAAAGAAAGAAGGGTCATTTCCCCAGCTTCCGGCATTTTCTCGTTAACACGGTTCGAAGGATCCCATTGACACGCGAAATTCGCCATGGCAACACGGCCTTTTCACCCTCTTTCTAGTTCTTCTCCCTCGGTCGTGCGAATCGACACCACAGGTCGACACTCAGGCACGAGGCATCCGATTTAAAGGAAGTTTGACAAGCGACCAAAGGATTCTTCTCGTCGGTCACAAACAAAGAGTTCGATTTCACTCGATCTAGCTAACTCGAAGAGGGAGGCAATAAAAGTGGAAGAAGAGGCAAAAGAAGAATAGGAAGAAAAAGAAAATTACATCAGCTGCTTGGCAGTGGGTTCCCTTCGTAGGTTCCACCCCCGTCCTCGACTCCTTCTCATCCTGCGCCAGCCAACTTCCACGAAATTCAACAATCCTCGTGCCCTTTTGCTCCTTCTAGGAATCTTCTCTTCCAAGTTTTCGCCGGCAGCCTACACGGTTAACGATTGCACGCCTACCAGACGCACGCTGCCGGATGGCGAAACGAATGCGAGAAAGTGTAGACGCCGCGAATGAATTGCCTTCCATCGCGTCGTTGAGGATATATGAAATTCTGCCGGCGCGAGAGACCTGCCCTCGCACGATACGCACAGTGGAAACGTTGAAATTGCAACTGGAAGACGGGATGAAATTTTTTGACGACCAAATTTCAATTCGGCTATAGTTTCGGGAAGAAACGGGAGAAATGGACGAAGTCAAGAATTGACTTACATATCAAATTTTTAACCCCTATCGTCAACGTTTCTACGTAACTTATAGGCAGATCGTAGTTTCGCTCGATGCCATATGAAAGATATTTTTTTTCTTTATTTTTTAGGGAGTAAAATATTTACATACGTGTGAAATAAGAACAGAAGTAACATCTGGCAGCTACTTCGCAAGTATTTAAACGCGTCGCGCGATAGAAGTGATAACATGTCCCATAAGGGTTAAGAATGAGAAAGAAAAATTTGTATCTTTCGTAAGAGTTTGCTTAAAATGTTTGCCATAAAATTATTCGTCTAGAATTTTTCCGTCCAGGATATACCAAGGAATATTACGTATCCAGATACTGACAATGCAGTCTACGTTTTCCACGGCGAGCAGGAAGGGTCGCAAGGAGGGTTGAACTAGCGAAAAGCGATCCGTCTTAGCACATACGAGAACGCTACTTATGGTAATATTTCGTACATCGCACGGCATGCACAATGCACACCCAGAACTCGGAATTTATGCTTCGAGCACGAGGAGCCCGTTCTTACGAGAACTCCTGGCGGAGGACTCGTGTCTTCTGTCCCGCAAGAAACATCTGCTACCGGCGTGGTAGGTATGCATCGTCGACGAAGAATAGGGAACCAGCCAGGCTTTCATGGATTCCGACCGGCCTTCTACTCGCTGCACGGTCACTTTTGAAAACGATTAACGCTTCATGGGTCGTGTGCAGCCCGATCTACAATAAACGTCACCATTTCGGAGGATAAATATACAAACGGAGGGGAAAAAAAAAGAAGAAATACGAGCGAATGTGGGTGTTCAGAATTTTATGAGTGATTATTCCTTTAGCGCGTTATACGCATAAAATGGTACCTATTTTTTTTCTTTTTTTTTTTGTAGCTGAAGAATACATATAAAAAAAAGAAAAAAAAAAAAGAAATGCAATAAATTGATATTGGTTTTAAGGAAATTTTTAGTTGGAAAATATTGAATAATATAATTACAATATATTTGGTAATAATAATATATTTCGATCTCTTCAGTGAGGAATTATATTTTATGGAATTTATTTGTGCGACCCAAAGTTGCCAGGTTCTACGAGAACCGCGAGAAAGCAGNTAATATATTTTGATCTCTTCAATGAGGAATTATTTTTGATGGTATTTAGTTGTGCGACCCAAAGTTGCCAGGTTCTACGAGAACCGCGAGAAAGCAGNAAGAAAAAAAAAAAAGAAATGCAATAAATTGATATTGGTTTTAAGGAAATTTTTAGTTGGAAGATATTGAATAATATAATTATAATATATTTTGATCTCTTCAATGAGGAATTATTTTTGATGGTATTTAGTTGTGCGACCCAAAGTTGCCAGGTTCTACGAGAACCGCGAGAAAGCAGCGGCGGAATGGAAATTATGGTTCAGAGGTAGACAAAATAGGACTGGAGGAAGTACAACAGATTTTGCAAACGTGGAATACTGGGGGAATTTCACTTTCGGTGGCAACGAGATCGATGCAGCATCGCGAAGAAGGGAAAAAAAAACTCGTGCCAAGTAAATAGGAAGTTCTGTTGCGAAGCGAGAATGATGGAAGGGAGGGTAGAGATGCTTCAGAGATGGAATTGCGAGTTACCATAAACCAAACTATCTACGTAGCGAAACTTAATTACAGGAAGCTTAAAAATTTCAAAAATCGTGAAATATTTAATATATCTCTTCTTAAAATTCTAGCGCTGTTTAATCGTTGAAAAAATTCTGTTAATTACCAGAATCCATAGAATTAACACAGAATTAATACCCGTTAACGACTGAAATATCGTGGAATTCGTTATGAGCCACAAAACTGAATTGAATTCATCCGCGTCTGTAGTCGTGGAACTAATTAGCGTATTTTGCTTCGAAGCACGAGTTGAGAGAACTTTGTCCATAGTTAACGCCGGTTTTCCAGTGAACGGTTGCTCCATGTAGTATCGATAACCTTCGAAAATATTGGCGATGCCCGGTCAATGAATATTTCTTATTTCAAGTACAATACCGTTCCGCGTTTGCAAGGTCTGCGAATAATGGAACCAAAGGTGCGAAAGATTTACGAGTCGCGTATGCAAAAGAAATTAAGAAACACACCAGACGAGACGTATGTTTGCCGAACGTATGAAATATAGCCGAGCGTGTCCGCTCGAAATGATAAACTATGGTCTTTCGAATGATCGGTTATTGCCCTATCGATGGGAATGAATCAATCGGCTAACGGTAGATTCGGAGCAATCGCTGACTTGTTTTATTGTCGACGTTGCTCCCGATGCTCTCCACGCTAACGACGCTAAATTCGAAACGATCGACAACGTTGATTCGCGGTATTCTCTTGTTCACCGGAAACACGAGACCCCGTTGTCGATTCGAGTTTATCGACTCCGAATATTCGATCGTTCCTATACCTTAACTATTCCAATCTTAACTCCAATTCTAATTCAATTCTAATTCAATTCTAATTTCAATTCTGACTTCAATCGTATCTTCAATTCTAACTACCGTGTAATCACACTTGGCGATACATCATAAATTCATTGAAAAGAAACGCACAAAACATATCAACAACTCGATAACATTTTATTCCCAATTAAAAATCTCTTGCTGACTTCGAAAAAGGGACCCCCATAGTCCAGCGGTAGTCGCCAACGGACACAATAGCGATACCACCGAACAGAGGGTTCCGTCGTTAACCTTCGTTCGTCCCGTGGAAACTACACGGTCCGGGACACCGAGCAGCTGTTCCGAAAGTGTGGACGGGTTTCGAGGCCGAGTCGGCCTCGATCGAAAGTAAAAGCGTGTAACCGTAACCGGTATCGGCGCGACAGATACAACACAATCGTGTCGCAGCTTGGTTACGAGAATCTCTGTTTGCCTCGCGACACGGTGACAGCGGTGATCGAAGAAATTGAAGCGCGGAAAAGGTTCGTCGCCTAACCTATCGCGCTGTGTGTTTTCGTTCTACGCTCACTCACCTAGCGGGACGCGTAGAGCCGGTCAGCTCCGGTAGCCAGACAGAGAGGCGTGCAGCCAGTCTTCGCGGACGTGTAAAATCCCGTGGGCTTCTTCTTCCACCACTGTGCTCGCACCGACGAGAAAGACGCACGCTCCTCGCGAGCCGGTCGAGAAAAGAACAGCGACAGTAGCGGCGGCGGCGGCTGCGGCCGAACTGAAACAATGTCTCTTTTCTCTCTCCTTTTCGGTGTCTCGTTCGACCGGCTTCGTCGGCGAACACGCACGGTTCGGTGGAAAAATTGGTACGGACGAAAAAAAAAAGTTTGTAAGAAAGGAAAGAAACTACACCACCAACAACGACAAACGGAGACGACGAGCACCGCGACGATCCGCGTAGGCGCTGGCCGCGTACTGTGCCGAACGAACGAAAGCAGTATGGCGCCCGACAGCTTTCCTGCTGCGCGCTCGCTCCTCTTTGTCCCCTTCCACGCGCATCTGTCTCGCTCGTCCCGCCGACCGCTGTCGAGCGTCTCATTTTATCGCTCCGTCTTTGTTTGTTGCGTGACCGGTTTATGGATCGTCCGACCTTGTCGCTCGGCGAGCACCCACCACGGTACCCGTAGCGATGGGTGTTTCGAACAATTGTCTCGTAAATATTTGGTCGTCGCGATTTTACGAGGGTATTAATTGAATTATTGCTCGGATCGATGCTTTTACGTCGGGAGTCGAGTATCGATGTAATTCGAGGGTTAATGCCGATATAATTTTCATCGCCATTTTGGCGAACTTTGAGGATTTCAGTTTCAAGTGTTAGAGAGAGCATCGTTCTTCAATATTGATTCACTTGAACACATATTTTGTCGCAAATAACGGTAGAAAGAATTCTGCAGTTTTATCGTACGCGCAAGTGAATTCGACGCGTCTTAAACCCATCGCTGTTGCAAACTCCTCCCTCTCGCATCAATCCAATGCACTCCGTTCCCTATCTCTCTCGACACGCCACTGAATCGTTCTATCCTTGTTCCACCGTTCTCCCAACAGCGTCTCTCTTTCCCCCGCGAACAAATCCGTCTTTCTCCAACCAAGACGCATCGCCGAGTTACGCCTTCGTCTCTCTTATCGCCAAACGTATCGAACATCTCCGTTTCGCGTGCATCGGGATATCACCATCTTTCTTTCACCCAACAAACTTCTCCCTCCACCATTTCGTCGTCCATCGCCACCCCACCAAATTCGTCTAGCAGCGTGGAAAGTGGGGATAGACAGCGACGTAGCGTGGAACGGAGGCGGGCGAGGATACTTTCCGTTGGCGCCGTCGGCGACGAGCCAATGGAGGCGCGGCAGGAGCAGTGTCCCCTGCGAGGTCGCGCGACCAGACGCCTCGCTTTCCCCCAGAGAACGCGGCAGCGTGGGCGAGAGATGAGATTAAAATTAGATCGATTGTCGTTAATAACTCGTGCGGCGCCGTATCGCGCCGGCCGGTGCTTCTCGTTCACCAAATGCAACAGTTAGGGCTGCGCCCGTTGCATTCTCGCGATCGACCATTAACCATGCTCACCTTTATCTTATTCAGGCGACAAACCGGAAATGCACGCTGCGGTCCTTGAGAAGAAAAAGGTCGAAGGTGTTGATAAAGTTGATAAAGTTTACGAGTCCGATGCTACTGTAGGCTTTCACGTAGGTTGCGAACGGAAGAGGAAGAACGTTCGAGCGATTATCATAGGTAGAAGTTTTAGAGTTTAGGAAGTATCTTCCTGTGGATTGATTACTTGTCTGGAAAAAAGTGGTGCGGGTCTGTATTTCCTGGGTTATTTGTCGAGGTAAGCGTAGAAATTAATATTTCACGTTTACTCGTCAACGTAGAATGAATACCGTGTATATTTATCGCGAGCTCCCTTAAAAATGGATGTTTGCATCCAGGATGGAAAATCTCTCGAATGGATCGACCGAAAGAACGCGGAGTAGGCGTTAAGGACACGTGGGCATCCGTGTGATGCAGAAAATGCCAGGGTAACGAAGACAAGCAGGAACGTGGCAGGATAGATGATTCATTATATTGCGTGTGGAATATTAAGGAAAAATAAAGAAGAAAAAAATAGCAGGAGATACCAAGCCTGTTCAATGGATAGTACCGATCCTCGTAAATATTCAGAGACAAAGAAATGAATAAAAATGATCCAACGCTCGACACGGATATAGGTATAGTTTACAGTTCATCGTGGTTGAACGAAGCACCGTGTCGTCTTAAGATGCGTCTACCTTCTTTCTCCATCGTTAACTTTTATTACACACTCGGTCGCCTAATTGCTTCGTTAGAATTAAGCTAATTGTCGATCATAGCCCGATAACGGGTATCGATCCGGATCCTCGAGTGCGCCATTACCTCGACGTCTCGTCGATATTCCACGAGGAAAATCGTATCTCTTTTAATAAACCGGATTGTAAAGCTAATCGTGTAAGGTTACGTTCGATTTTCTCGGACGTATTACGTTGCGCAAGCTGCATAGAAATTTTCTCCGGGATATTAATTTTTTTTCCGTCGAACAACAAGAAAATCGGTACGATTTATTTACTCGATTCGTCGAACGAACTTGTTTCTATTGCGCGAACCGTTTCTATCCACCCTTAAGCTTGCCAAGGATAAAAAATTTCACGAATCGTCCAAAAGTCTCGGATAGTTCCGAAACTTGGATGACTGGAAATCCCTTCAGGAGGATACGATTTATTTTCCTCGTCTTTTTCCACTACGAGAAACAACTTGCGCGGTTAAAGCGGTCAGGACGGAACGTTTCAGCGTCGAACGCAGGAATCCGATAACGTCAAAACTTTGCGAGTTCTCGAGAGTTTCGATCGTGGACGCGTAACCATCGTGTCCGTCCACGAGACAACGTCGAGTCACCTAAAAACGAAGAACAACGTTCGCAGCCCCAATTTCACCATGGTAATAGCGAAGAGAAAAGATTACGAGCGTGGAAAGAACGATCGTCGAGGGAGCAGTCGGTGTACACCGTTGAATCTTTTATTTAACAAGTCGAGTTGCATCCGAGGAATGGGAGAAGGAGGAGGAGGAGGAGGAAGTCTCGCGAGAAGCAAGAGGACGGTGACGCGAAGGAAGAAGCACGAGGCGAAAGAACGCCGGTCGCAGCGCGGCGAGCAATATCGCTGAAGAGAATTTCAAATCGGAGCTAATAGAAAGGAACGTCGAACGAACGAAATAAGAGGCGCTCCATGGGGATGCCACGGCTCGCCGGTCCCCTTTCATCTCCATGGATGCAAACCCTCAGTGATTCTCAACCTTGACAGCCTGATTCTCGTAATTGCATGGAAATCCGAAAGGATGATCACGCTCCAGGCACCGATCGCGAGGACTACGCCTTCCGAGGTAGCCATCTGGAGCTAGCCAGAGCCGGGCCGATCGGTTAAGTAACGACAACGTGTTACACTTAATCTCGCGATAGAACATAATTACGGATACGCAACGGACGAATCGAACGATTACCGAAGGATGGGATCGAATGCGGATCGATAATCCATAGGAAAGGTAAAAAGGTTGATTGCTACACGAGCAACGGGCAGAGACGTATCATAAGCCGCGGCTCGTATTAAAATTTATCATCGATCGATTCGATTATTGGCGAAACATTAAATTAGGCCGTGAAGCGAGCCGCTTTTGCAGGTGCATCTGATCCTTGGAGAAGCCGATCTGGCTTACATCCGTTCGGAAAAGTGGATGTTCGTCCTTTTGCTCGAGCTGCTTCACCGTTCGTTTTCTTTGTTATTGTTGGCAGAAGTGGGTCTGCTTCGGTTGATACGTACTTATTAATATAAAATTACGATAATGATACTCGGTACGTGAACGATAACCTGATGCCGCGTCCGTCCTCTTTTATATTTCATTTAAAAAAAAAACTCCGAACGATCTAACAATCGTTCGATGTGCAAATACACTCCTCCTAAATGAACCGATTAAACAAAAACTACTCTCTACTAAGTATTACAACCGCTGTAAACGTAATTTCCCACACATTCCACAAACGAATCGTTGGTATACAATTATTCCTCTCTGCTCTCCGCTCGTACGAGAACGAAATACATCATACCTTAGACGCGATACCAGCACAGTGCTTCGACAGGAGAAACTGCTCTGCAATCGTGGAATAGTTAAATCGTTGAGTCGCATAGAAATCGTGTAGCGACCGTGGCCGCGACATTAATCGACCGGTGCGCGCTGTATGCCCGTAGAGTAACCGCAGGTAACCGCAACCGATAACTTGTTCAGTTTATCTTGTTGCAGCAGCATCGCGAAACTTCGCGGAGTGTAATGTCGTTTCTATTACTTTTTCGCGTTCACCGCGGTTCGAACTCTCGTCGATGCTCGAATCGCGACGGATCGGGAAAAACGACGAGCAAAAAAGATAAACAAGATGAAAAGGAAAAGAAAAAAAAAAAGGAGGCGAGCCAACAGGAAGCAGGTTCTATCGATCGATAAGTCGTTATGGTTATCGCGCATCGAGGCATGATTTTTTGTCGGGAGCCCTGCTAAGTGCGAGCGCGGATATCGAGACCGGTACGCCAAAAAATTCGACCGGCCGCCACGGAACTGGTTGTTCTAGCTTCCTTTGGTCAACCTGTAGACTCGCATTTTTTCCCTGCAGCGACAGGTGAATAGGATCGATTCATCACGAAACAAGCTACCTTCTGACTCCGAGCTTCGTAGTCAAAGTATACGCTGTTCGATCGATCAAACGTGAATCGCGAGGAGTGTTGTATATAGGGTTATTTGCGCGGGATTTAAAAATTCTAAAAGAATTGTAAAAAAATTGTAGAATGGGGTTTGATAATCGGTTAGTGGAACGGATGAAGGGAAATTGTTGCGTTGCGTCTTGCATATGGCTTGGTTGTTCGGTTTTAGCAGACTGGTAAATGTACTCGGTTTTTCTGGATAGGTATTTGAACGCGATTCGTTTCTTTTAAAGATGTGAAACAGTTTACGGTACGTTTAAGCATAAAATGTCTGCGGTTTTGTGCTGTTTTTCTACCATCGTCGTTCCAGCGATCGCATACTATTGTGCTTCGTTTCATTGACCCGTCGTTTAATCATGGTCATCATCCAATTCCTGGGCGAGAAATAATTCTCAAACCGTTGTAAAAATTTCGATGCACTGAAAGAGAGTGCAATATCAGTCGGACAGGTGTTTTTCCTAGCCGGCGAAACGAGACTGGTCTCAAGCTGAGAAGCGATAACAGCGGCTCCTTTAATTAGTGGTACAGTCCTTCTGCCGCTTGATACGTGGCTAGTCGCAAAAAGAAACTGCGGGGAACAAGCTTTTATAGTAGTCGGGGAAAAGATGGATGAAGACAAGCAATTGCACGCGGAGGGAGGTCTTTTTGCTCTCTCCTCTTCCGGTTGAAAGTGCGCCTCGTAAATTTGTCCTGATGCGGCCAAATCGAAAAATCTCGATGAACCGTGAAGGAAATGGCGCTCGTACGTTTATCCGAGCCGAGTTTCCTATCCGTGGAAGCTATCGTTGTTGCATTATTATTTCCATTACCTTCTTGCTTTTACAAAACCATCGGTTCAACGATCAACCGGTCCTTCTATTTCGCGTTGTCTGCCACCGATAAGTTTTATCGTGAAAACGTTCGCAAGAAACAAAAGCGATAAATCTTGAAGAGATTTATTACAAATATTCTATTAGATATCTTCGAAGATTCGCGTAGCTTTTAATTTTTTATATCGAGAAAATGTATTTTATATCAGACGTTTTAATTAAAAGACGTCAGAAATTACATTTTGTAATCAAAAATTGTTTATCTGAATTTGAATTATTTTCTTCGTTTCACGAACAATCGATACTTGTTTCTTTAAAGGATAAGTTTCGCAGCTTTGTAAATAACGTTTCGGTTCGGAAAATTGAGACCTACTCTCTGTCAGAGACGGCGGGCCAAGTTTAAACGATTTTCGTCGGTGCTGCTTGTTTCTCTACGATCCTTTATCCGCCCTCCGGATTCTGTTTTCTAAAATTCCAGCTTTCCAGGGCGCGCCGTTAACAATACAGACACAAACACACCGAGGTCGCGGAAACGGAACGAGCCAGGGGAATTGTTACGTTCGCCGGAAAATAGCTAGAACCTTTGCAATTTCGTATCGAAGTCCGAGAAGTACTTCGTAACCATTCGGTGCCTTTGTTTCGATGGGATTGGTGGAATTAAAGCAGTGCAAAACTTTCGACAGAAAAATAGGAAGGCCAGTTAGCGGTAAACAAATTTCCGCTGCACCCTTTACCTACGCGAAATACTTTTCCGAACTTCTGTCAAATTATAACGAACGTTTAAAATAATCTGAACCATCTTAACGATCGTGGAAAAATTTCCACGTTTCCAACGATTCGAAATCACCTTAGATACTCGTTCCTCGAAAGGATAAAGGAAATCGAAAGCACCAACAGAAACCAACAAAATTTCATCGAATCGCGTTGTATAAACGCCGATACGTTCCAAGGGGATATCGAAATACCATTAGATTCCCAGACGAAGTCGCAGGATACATCTGTAAGTTCGATTTCGCACCGATTTCGGTCTCTTCCGGTTGAACGATAAATAAGACGAGAAAAATGGACCCTCTGGTAGTTTCCGGTCCAGCGAATTTCCTTCAAATATTGGGCGAAAGAGAGGAAATATGGAAATCGTACGCTCTCCGGTTATGGATTATGCATACACGGTGTTTAAAATGAGGTGTTCGATGGTTTAGAAGCAACAGGCTCAACCTATGATAATCTATCACAATTATTATTGTAACCGTTATTGGTATTAGATTTCGATAATATTGGTTTTCATATTACTATTATCGTTATTATCATTTAACTCTTCAACTCTATAATAGTTTCATAATACCAACTGCGGTATTATTCGTGCATTTAATGGATATTAGTTTGGTCGAATAAATGTACGTCTGACCAGATGTATACGATCCATTAAAACAGTATCCGTTAAAAGGCATGAAAAGTGACAGAAATGAAATGCTTGAAAAATGGACCACTCCTCGCAACACAGAATTTTATAGTTCTTGAACAGTGTCGAGAGTTTAGTTTCGACGTCCCGCGAGGCCCTTGAATTCCTTGTCATTTCGCTCGCATCGCTTTATTTTCTCCATCTTGCTCCCCTTTTCTCGGCCGGATTTAAAACGCGACACGTATTCCGCTCGAGGAGAATGTCTCGTCTCTAAGATTCTAGGTTTCTGGATTATTCAGCACCACCTTTTTCCCCTCCCCTCGAGTGTTCGCGTATTTTTCCTCGCAGAACGGGAAACGTTCGATCCTATTCTTAAGGATGTTTGCCCCGAATAAATTTTGCTCGTTGCCGAAATGGTCGAGAAGGTTTTCTTGTTTCGTTATTCTCGCATCGCGATTCGACGCGATCGTAGAATCTATTCCTCGATCGGAAAACGATCGGGAACCGCTGCTGAAAATCGAGAACCAACTGTCTGAGTTAAGACCGCGTCGCTATTGTGAATCGAATTGACTGGAAAACCGAGGCAATCCGTTTATTTTGCGTTTCTCCATTTCTTTTTATTCATTGGCATTATTTGCGTTTCGCAGAGGATAGTCGAAGATGGAGGACGCGTTGAAAGGTAATTGCAAGAATTGGTTTAGAAACAGCGGATCGTCTGCAAGATCCTTTCACGTTGGTCCGCGGTTTCGCCACTTCGAATTCAATTAATCCTGTCCCCGTGGCTTTCGACGGAACAGCACATTTCGACGTCTCTGATTTATTCGTGGATGAAGCTCCAAGACACCGCAAACGGTGTTTGCACGACGCTACGGCACAGCTTAATTAATCGTTGCGTCGTACACGTCCTCGAAGATCCCAGACAAGGAATTTGCATCGTTTCGATGGCACACTCGCTATTCGTCGATAAATGAGCGCGTACGTGTCGCGATAGTGTCGTGAAAAAGGGTTCTTTGGTCTTGATTAATATCTACTGCTTCCAATTTATCGTGAAACTCCATTTGTGACCTTATTTTGTTTAATATTGCATCTTATGAATCCGATGAGATATAATTTTCAAACAATTATGTTTGAACGCTAACGTTAAAATTGTACGACGCTGCTGAGACCCTCGCGATCCGAAGAAGGTTTAAAAATACTAATAAAAACCTTTCGTTGATCCTACAGGAACTTTTAATACTTCAAAACATATATCGAAGTATATTCGCAAAGATTCAAGTCTCAAACTATTCTCAATTTCGAAACGATCCAAAGGACAAACTCTTACAACGATAGTCAAATATAACCATTTCACGATACAGCACCGACGATCAATGTAATTCCATCAGCGTCGTGTTGGACGAGTAAAACGTAAACACCCGTCGAACAAACACAATCGAGACGATTCCGAATTATATTCGACACCGGAATCCGATTTAATCCATCGGCAACTCGATCGCCAGGTATTACCGCGTTCTACTTCAACTATCGAGGCTTGATATTATCCATAGCCAATCCTACCGACGAACAAGCGATATTACAAGGCGCGAGTATCAATAATGTCGGCAAACATTAAATTCCCCGCTGCAATAGCCGGCTTGCGTGCGGATTATCATTATGCTAAACACATCGTGCCGTCGCTTTTCCGTCTCACGTATTACACACAGAAACTTATGGAATTTCGCGTGACGACTAAATACATTCATATGCTCCGTACGACGAATTGTATTGACTTTCAGGCCCGATGCGGACGAGCGACTTTATTCAACTATATTTTTCTTTGTTTTCCGAGTCAAAAACGAGGAAGACAAACGTTTGATCGCGGCGAGATCGAGCGGATAAAAATCGCTCGTCTGCATCGAGCCTTGGACGATTCGCGTTTGCTTCTGATAGAGCGAAGTAGGAAGTGGTTGATGAAGTTTAGAGTTTGGGTCGTAATAACCACAGGGTCGTTACGTCTAAATGATATCGAAGATATATCGGGATGTTTAGTAAAGAAGGGGAGAGCAAATATAAAGAATTGTTCTTTATTTTTGGAAACGATATTTCGATTATATTATACGAAGAACAGACCTTTACAAAGCTTTGATAGTCCTGATTGTTAATTCCTTGTTTTTAGAATTGGAAATAGACTGAATCGAATGAATCGTTTAAATAAGGAATGTTTAGGGATCCGTCTGAACAACGTATAAAGTTAAAATTACCGCTGAAATTACGGCTATTGTTATACAGATTTAATTAAACGTTCAAAGGCTAGCTGTCTCGAATCTGTTCCGTTAATCAGAGTGTCAGTCGGCGCGATCCATTTTCACGGGGAAAAAGGTGAATTAAACGAAGCTTGCATCGGTAGACATGCATTCCGCGCGAAACAGTTGGAGCCATTGCGTTCGATGAATTTTCTTTTTTCCTCCACAGCCAACGGAACTTGTTATACCGTGGTACACGGAGAAAAACAGTTACCATTGTGATTTATAAATTAAATACGATAAACTCAATCTTTCTTTTCGATATGGACAATAATTCAAGTATGCATATAATATCTTACACGTTATACGCGATCTTAACTCTATGCTTAAAATTACTTAAAATTAAAACGGTGCTCAGACGTATATACCGTAGTCATCACCTTCGAAAGGTCGCCCAATAATCCCCAACTGCGCCGATCACCATAAGTAAGGAATTTTCTCTTTTAATGATCTAAACTTAATATTAAATAGAATAATTTATAAATTTAAAGTGCCAAACAACATTTATACCCCTCTAGCACTAATTTTCGATGTAGAATTATGTTAAAATATTCTCATTGTCTTTCTAAGACAAGATTACAGTGGATAACAGTAAAAGGTTAAATTGGCCAGATCAACTGTTTAAGAATAGCCGCTACGCGCGATAAAAGTTTCGATTTTTTGACAAAAATTGTTTTCGCCATAGAAAAACGAGAACGCTTAATTGAATTAAAACGTCTGTTGCTCCGAATTACAACAAAAACCACGCACAGTACCAGACCCTTAATTGATCGTGCACACACAGAGCACCAATGCACACGGGACGGACTTCACAATTATTTTCTCGTTGCCGTTTCGGTCGGCTTATTGGCCTCCATCCCTCAACGCGAAACCGTGTCCGTCGCGAAAACGATATTTACGTACGGCTTTATCAGTCTCGTTAGTCCAGACTGCAGACACGCTATTCAATTTCGTCTGGTTTCCTGGCGGACCCTGATCGAACGACCCGCCCACGAGTCGACGACGAAATCGAAATTTAGCCCAGGACCGTGAAAATACGCGAATATTAAGGAAAACTCGCAGACGGCGACAGAGGAATAATCACCGGAGGCGAAGTGTTATTGCCTCGATTGCTTTCGCCGGTTCTTCGCAAGCGTGTGCGCTTTCGGTTGGAAAATATTTGGTCTGCACGGCTGTCTAGGACGGGACGTATGCAAAATTGGAGATTTTTAGTGAACGAAAACGAAGATAACGAATGGTAAAAACTAGGATGAAATTTATCATGCAAACCTATTTAAATAAGCTAAACTCCTCCATGAATTTTCAACAAAGAGTTACTGAAATTTTTGTTGCAAAAACGATATTTCTCTGCGGAGCAAATTTTCAAGGATGTATCCAGAAAAGCGTCGGAACGGGAAATCACGTGTATCGGCGCAACGTTAGTAGCACCGCGGCTGAAAAGGAAACGCAACGTAACAAGACCATCCTCGTTACTCGTCGTCTGTTACGAAGAGAAGGAGCACTCGTCTACGTTTGAGTGGCTCGTTTTCCGGACGGGAAAGGGTCTTCCTGAAGGGCGTTACGACGAACGGAAAGAACAAAACCCGCCGCGAAAGACGTCAAATAACGTGGAACATTTTAATGAAACGCGAGCTGGCCAGACACGAAACAATGCAAACCGAATTTTTACACCGTGAACGCAACAGAAACAAAACACACACAAAAAAAAAAAAGAAAAAGATATACAAACACCAGCAACCGCTACTCCATTTTTAAATCAACACAGAAACACCGTACAATTTTTCTCAGCATCGTACAACCAGTAAAATTAAACGCGTTTCACGGACTCGAGAATAAATCAGCCTGGAATATAATGGATCGCCTCCCAGAGGAGATACCGCGGCCTTCGCCAAGTTTCGCGATCGACCAACCTAATATCCTACCGAGACCTCCAATTTTAGCCAACGGAGCACCTCTGCAACTATTATCCCTCGGTCTCTACGCTAAAGCCGTCCAGAGGCCAACATTTTCCGCCTCTCTGTTGTCCTTCGTCCTCAACGATCGCACCACGCCGCGATATATCTTCTTATTCCCGGTGGATTTTAAGGGATGGCAGCCACCGATCGCGTACACGTAAAATTCAACAATCCAAACACGGGCCACGACTTCCTTGTCGAGTACGCACACGTAGTCGAGGCCGCGAGAGAGATTCGCGTCTCGGATGACTAATCCTGGCACGGGGCCAGCGCGGATTCGCATGGCGCGCGAGAACACACGGAATCGTGTGCACGCCTGTTTTCCAACCCTCTACGTGTCGATCCCGATCGGAGACACTCGATTTCTACCGTGTAGAAATGTAGTTGGTTTCACGGTGATTTGCCAGCGAGAAGGTTCGAAAGGATCAGGGTGCCGAGATTGGGCGACGCTTGGGACTTTGGGACGCTCCGGAGGGGCTTGAAAGACACTCGTAAGGGTTGGTTCCGTAGGGGTAGGTTTGTTTGAACGGTTGAGGAGTTGATTTAATCGCGAGTGTTTTCCAAGGCGAAGTATCGTAGGAAATTGAGACAATCTTGTTTGATGTAATTCAGAATTAGGAAGGGAAGATAAATTGAACAAAGAAACTGATTCAATTTTGAGGACATTGAAAAGTTGGACGACATCAATCGATCTGCCTGGTTGCTCGAGGTTAAACCAGGCAACGCTTGCGAATGCAATTCATGACATTACACCAAAGTAACGTCCACAATTGGCTCTGAAATTAGTTCTCTAACTAGAGTTACACGCGAATTAAATCATTCACAAGTTTAAGGAAGTGAAACGAGATCCCTGAATGCGACGGAATTACACAACAGCCACGTTAGATTAAACCGGCTTACACCAACCATACTATTTCTAACTCCAACAATTTTCATCTTCTTCAATGTTTCTCGTGGGACGTCTCGGTACTCGAGCAATTTTCCCAATTTCAAATAATATTGCAAACGATTTGAGGTATGTATAGACAACTATTCCTGCCTATTTGCGCGTACGTGCGCGGACTCTCCTCGAGTTATTTATACCGGAATCTACTCGAACTCTGGTTTGGGTTAGGCCGACCGAAAGCGGCCGCCTTCGTGCGCTTGCAAGTACCGAGCTTCGCGTATTTCAATGCGGATTAACCACTTCTCGGGCGAAGACTTCTTTCCTCCAGCGAAAAAGCTTTGTACGACAACTTCAACGCATTTCTAACTTAGACATACAGGAAGTCTCCTGTTCCAAATTAATTGGTACAAGCTAATCAAAATTTAAGAGAATATAGAACCGTAATTATCCGAAGAAAGTATTGTGAATTTTTCCAATTTTTTTTATCGGTTAACGGATATTTTTTTTCCTCCTCGTTTGACGACTGTGACTCAAGTACGGTAAACTCTCCGCGTAAAGACTCGTTTTAATCGACAAATTACGGCCAGCCGCGTTTCGTCGAAGATAATTACGCGTGTACAACGCGGATCCGTTGAAATAGTTGTCGTTCCGAAGCCAACTTCCCTCGAATTCGAAGAATTTCCCAGAATAAAAGGCGTCGATTGAAGGATCGAGCGGTCAATAGATATACACGCGTGAAATTTACTTTCATTCACGGTACATCCTCGTCGTTACGGGAAACGATACGGTGATTGTCATCCGAAATGAGCCCTGCCAGGCTGTAAATATGAATGGAAACACCGAAAGAACAGGAAGCTCGTACTGAATGCAAATCGATCACGCTTCCTGTTATCGGCCCGTTGTACGATGGCTCGTGTACACCATCGATGATTTTGTTCGACACGGAAATTACTAATAAATCGAGGTTGCTTCGACCAAGGAATACGTACGAGCAAAACCACGAGAAACGTGTAAAAGATGCGACCACCGATTATTTCCGTTCAGAACGAGTCACACGTTAAATTGAAACGTTTCGAGCGACTATTTTTGGCTCCGACTCGTTCGCTTCTAATTAAGATCCAATTCAGTTCTATTTCTTTCCCATATTCTGAAATCGATGTAACTTAATTGTTCCCAGCCTTACGAAAGTCTCTATTTAATGCCGGTGTAATTTTGATTATTCCTACCAATTCGACGAGTTCGTAGACCGAGTTGTACGAGGAAGATAATTTATCGCGAAATTATCGAGAACGAGGAAACCATTTAAATAATTATATTTTCTGTGCATCGACTACGTTGACGTTTTCATTTCTAGAATAGAGCGATATCGGTGTGTCGCCTGCACAATGCGAACCCGTACAATGTCTGAAATTATTCCTGGGGAATGTATTATCCAATTACGGAGAATATCTTGACTATCCGCAAGAGGATGAATAATATCGGAGTGTCTCTTGGTATAGGGAACATCACGAGTCGCGGCACAACGACGCTGAATTCTAGACGTGACACTAGAAACGACGAAAATAGCTTTCCGGCTACTTTCCGCTTTGACGAATTCCTCTTTTCCTTCATCATTCTCTCTCTAAAATTAAAAATTTTTGGTGATTCATCCGCGCGTAGAATCCATTTCGAGAATGTATTCTCATTTTAAATACCGTGTTCCGGTTTTCGATGTTGTTGGGCAGAATTTTAAATATCGCGTCAACATCTCGATCTTCAGCAATAAAAATTCCATCGAAACGAATCGAAAAGTGTGCTGAAGAAGGAACTCTGTTTATACCGGGTCTATCACAGGGCTTCCTTTTCCTTTCACCTGTTCCGTACACAGGTGGAAACAAGTTGGAAACAGCTGCAAGAAGGGTTAGCTTCGCAGACATCTGTTTTGTCGGATTCAGACACTTTCTCTCTCGCTACTTCAGCGAGAATCATCTGTATGCTGTAAGATCTGGGATTTAGCTTGTTCCTATCTTGTTTCCATTTTCGTGGATCGAGCATTCTATACGCTTTAGGATGAAGCGAACCAAAGGGTCACTCGATCGAGCCCAACTTCGAGCTAACTGTATCAACCCTATTACATAACTCCCAAGTTACACAAGTCGAACTGTACAACCTGAAGATCAAAGTCAAAACTCAAACATTGTCTTCACAGCTATTATCGGTAACTCCCGTCCACCGATACAGAGTTGATTTAATCAAGAACGATAATTAAGCATTTAATACATTTCTATCACAATATTCGATGCGTGTGAAATTTACTAATGTTTTGATGGTAAAATATAAAGTAGGACGAAAACGATAGAAATTGGAATTTTCTTTGTCGGACGATTCGTGGTACCATCGCGTGGAATCCTTTTGAAGTCTCGCGTCTTACTTACTCTCGCTATATTTATTCATTTTCCTTGGCTGTGCGTTAAATTTCGCTGAGCTTTAAATACCAGGAGAATATAGGTTATTCAAATTTAATCGGACACCGGTGTGTTTATTAAAACAACACATAGGGTTGATACGAATTTAGTTACTCCTTCGTCCACTGCTTCCTCTCCTAAAGATACTTCATTCCCGAAAAACTGTAAAAAAAAAGAAAAAAAATCCACCATCCTCCACAACGGTTAACCTTCTGCATCGGAATGAAAGACCTCTCTAAAGCAATTCGACGGTACATCCGATAAACGAACGATTCCATCAGAGGAGGCGAAACGCGTCGGATCAGTAGAGGCAAAATGAGAATTAACGAGCGCGCGATTAACCGGGTTAATGGACGAAGGCACGCGATATCGCGTCGCTTCCAAGGAGGCGGGTTGTTGACCGGCTGACTGACACTCTCGAGCTTCATCTAGGCCAGCCCGGAGCAGCGGCACCAGCCTCCACCCTCGATCATCCTTCGCGATGGAACGAAGAGACCGAACAGCCTGTGAATCGCTTGTACCGAGGACAGGGAAACGAAACCGTTAATTAGCGAGCATCGGGCGAGCTATTAATTTCTCCAAGGGCGTCGCAAATTAGATTCATTCCGAACGATCTGCTCGGGACGTGTCTCGCCTCGGTAGAACCTCATCGACGTCTCCTGGATTAGCAGATCGATATTCCCTCCTCGTTTTATGACGGTGAATGAAGATGATAGGTGTTGATAGTGTCTCTCTGTGTAAGTAAATATATATATATGTACGTGTACCTGGATCCTTTGATCGAGGTTTCGTAGTGGATTGAGTAGTTAGGTTAGTGGTCTTTGATTTAAGAAGGTTCGAGCTATTAAGCGAGAGAAATGGTGGCGTCTGATATTTTTTTTTTTCTTTTTTTTTTCTTTTTTCTTTCTTTTTCGCGAAAGAGGAGAATAGCGAAGACTAGATGTTAGAAACGGTTAGGTGTCCGTGGATCGATAGTTAGGTGTGGAACCTGGCTGGTGATGAGACTAGTCGGAGTATGTAATTGGCGATGATTATTACTGGCTTCGTATTGTATCGCAGTTAATTCCCCTGATCACGATGTACGAATTACGTTTGAACAGAGCAGTGAAATCCATTAACGTGTTCCGCAAGCTGAGTTCGGATACATAATCGAGAATCTATTATTACCCACTCTATTGTTGCGCCGTCAAACGTAGTTAATCCAATTCGTACACGTTCCTGGCGGAACCTAGTTACAGAACTGATTCACCCGAATAAAACGATATCATAATATCTGTCCAGCCTCTGACAGAGTTCATTGAACTTCGAAAACTGTGAACAATTTGTGATGGATGTGAATTATTTGCATTTGACTTGACAGGGGAATGAGAACGGAACATTGGCGACGTTCCGAGAAGGAAAAACGTGGATACGAATTGTTGCAGAAAAGGTGAGAATCGTTGGAGCGTCGTGTTACGTCATACATATTCAAGAGAAACGACGACGGACGCGTTTGAAGCTGCCAGAAACGCAGATGTTTCTCGACGCGATTGTCGACGGAGGAACGCGGACGTGTTTCCCGGATCCAGTGGGTCAAGTGGAGAGAAAGGCCGCGTCTTATGCATAACGCGCATACGATTAAAAGGAAAGCGAGCCGATTGTTCTCCCCATGGCGCGGAAATCGTCGGATAAAAGGAACGAGCAGAGACATGGTTGCTTTCTAGGGGAATTGCAATTTCTTTGCATCTACGCGACTCTTAATGTGAATTAAAATTTTACTCCAGCGAAGGGTACACGATTACATTTTCTTATTTAAGCAGGAAAAACATTGCTCTTTTCGCAATCTGATGTAATCAAATTGTTGAACGCACCTTTGAGAAATTGAGAACTTCTCGTGTCCTAAGAGACGAAATGAGAGGAGCTTAAAGCGAAATTTTAAAGATATCTTAAGGAAATAAATTGCACTGGATAAACGGGAAAATGCGCACATTTTCCGGATGTATCGCGTCAAGTACCGAAAAAAGGCACACCTTCGCGTAGAATTAAAAGGAGGCTGCGCCTAGTACCGATTGTTCGTCGGGCCGTTCGGAAAAAGGAGCACAGAAACGCGTTAACGAACAATCTACGGTATGGGCTATTGTTCTCCTAATGGCAGGGGGTGAAGGGAAACGGGGGAGAGGGACGTTCAGGATGTCAACGTCATTACGGATGCGCGAATCCGACGTACACGGCATTAACCCACTTTTGTTTAATCACAAAGGCAATCTACGGTCCGATTCGAGTTCAACGTCTCGTTACATCTTTGGCGCCACTGACGCTAATTGCAACAGGCTTTTCTTTTCTTTCTTTCTACCTGTAATCTACGCTAACCACGATGAATGCATGAAATCGAATGTATAATTTGTAGAACTTTTTTTTTTTATACAACTTTCAGAAAAATATATAAAAATACTTCGTATCCTTCGGTCCTTCAGAAACGATTCGAACAACCCCTATAAGTTTGAACAATTTCCCCCGTTTTTGAGATCAGACTTAAAGATTACGTTCGATTAAATTTTTTTAACTTCAAGACACTTCATCAAATGATCTCACAATAATCTCTCAGATCCAAGCCAATATTAATTACCCCCAAAACAACCACCAAACGTCTCGATCACCGCAACTCGACAAAACTGAACCAAATTAATCGACACCCGTATTCGATAATTCTTTCACCAATAAAATCACCCAACGCCCCAAACTTCTATCATCCCTTCGATATCAGCGAAAAGTGGCGCGATGCATCCCCGAGCGGATAGACGCGTGAACGTAAATTGAGCCAGCGTCGAACTAACCGAGCGCACGTAACAATTTGCATACTAACTCCTCGCCTCCCGTGTTTGTCGCTCCGACCGTGACAACTACCTATTTCTATGCCGATTGTTTCCTTATAGCAATCCCAGTTCACCGGGACGCTCTTGGCGTACAATCCCTTCCGGTGATTCCGCTCGGAATCACGGAGCCTCGACGATCTTCGACGCGAGCATCGAGAAAATCTTGCCAACTCACGGAAACTCAGTGAATTATACGTCGAGCGTGCAACGGGAGATTCTCTTTTGGACGTGACGGGGAACGACACACGTAACGGTGTGTCTGACACCACTCGAGGGTGGATTGATTTCACGAGAACCGGGAAATCGAATGAAGATCGGGCAAGAGTCTTCCTCGGGGGATAATGGCACAGGTGAGAAGTACGAAAGTTAGAGTACGTTGGAAAGCATCGCTAGGGGATCGTTTCAGGCAGTAGTATTTTATGGATTATGGGGTTTACGGTATCATTTATAGTTGCTTGCACGAAACTAATTACTTCACTGTTAGGGGCTGTGCTTGGTTGTTTTTGAATCACAGGGTGTAAATTTATAGTTTCAGGTTGTAGTAAATTGCAGCGCTCCATTGAGTTAACCTTAGGTTGCGAACCAAGGGTTCTATAGTTCACAATTACAAAAGCGATCTCGAACGTTTTATTAATTAACCAGTGATGTATGCTTCGTTTGTTTCACTTCTTGCTTCGTGTTTTACTTCTTGCTCAACGCAACACCTGCTACAACCTTTTAACGCTGATTACAAGCTGTTACATCTTTTCATTTTTTCAGAGACTCTTGCCCTTCGATGAAAAAAAAAAAAAAAAAAATTGAAGAGGAGAGAACGTATCTCGCAAGAACGTCGAAACGAGACTTTCTCCTCGAATCGAAAACACAGAACGCACGGAAAGACGCTTCCCCTTGTTCGCAACTCCAGCACGCACAGACGGAGGACGCGAACAAGAAGAAACAGCGTGAGTCACGAAGTCATCCCGGTTTCCTCGGCCGTTTTCAAGCGCGTTTACGAAATCAATTGCGTGTGTCGGTACATCCGGTCTTTGAGCGTAGCCGTATGGGACTTAAACGTCGATGCCTCACCTCCCCTTATGCGTGCGATGCTCGTTATTCTCGATCACGCGTGCATTCGTGCCTAATAATTCAGCGAGCGTGCCAAGACCCCTGTTGACCTCGCTTCGACAATCGGACGGTATGGTAATTTTCTTCACCAGCCTCGTAATTAGGTGAACAACCTATATGTGCGTGGATATTTCATTCGGTGAACGGTGACGTCGGATGTGGGTGTCAATCGTGAAGAGAGTTTCTTCATTATTTTATTTTATTTTATTTTATTTTAGGCGTGGATCGAGGAAGATTTTAATTTTTCAAATGGAAGGCAATTATTTAGATAAAATAGAAATCTGAAAAACAACACGATGGAATTGGAACGACAGTAACATTTCTTTTTCGCTCGAAGAACCGTGGAATTATTTCAGATTTTATGGAAATAGGTTTTATCATATCAAACGCCCTCTCTGTACCGGTATTTATGCGCACATCAAAGGGATCTAATCAGAGGCGAAGAAAGAACGAGATCAAAGACCACCCATCGATCGTGCACGGCTCGCGCGTTGGCGAATCCATTTTTATCAGCGACGCGACTTAAAGGAATGAAAAACGAAAAAAAAAAATATCAACCTTCTGACGAAAAGTCGTTCCTACGAGAAACTCCAAACGGGAACAATGTACAATTGCGCAACTCTATAAATTACACATATATATTCTAATCTCTTCCCGTCCCTGAGAAACGATGACGTGGGACGATATTCGTTGCGGTGACACGAATATCGTGACATGTTCGTAGATTGCAAAACTGGCAATTAATATCTGATACCGTCCACAGCGTTTCTACTCCTCCGCGTTCTCCGGAAATCGATTTTGCAGACGAAGAAACGTACAGTCGAGCGTGAAATACGAACACGATATTTAATCTTTGAATGACCGTACGTTAAATATTTTCCTGCGTTAAAAAACATTGAATCACCCGCTCTGTAACCATCGTCGTTCCTAAGTATCCAGAAAAATTTCCCAAATAATAACCTTCCTTGTCATCTTCATTTCTATCTTCAGATTTTTTATAATTCCTACAAAAGGTTTTTCGTATCAATTTCTAATATCAAGTTTTATTTAATATCAATTATTGGATTCGCTGTTCGAGCCAGCGTCCCAAATAAAATGCACGTTCTCAAAGATTCCGTGCGAATGTAAAATTTCGCGCGACCCGTTCATTCATTCTTTTGGAAGACGATAGAATCACCATTTATGCGAACGGTTCCGTTCTTCTCTCGGAGATGTGAATACGAATCAGTGGTCGAATATAACGATGACACCATAGTGACGGCACGGAATAAAATATTCACAGGCAGTTCGAGTGAATCGTGCGTTCGATGGAATAAAGTGCTTTGACGTGACTTGAGAGTGGAGGTTCGAAAACGTTCGATTTCAGAGCATTTGTTTCGAAAGTGTTCCATTATGAAACCCTCAATCTCGAAATATCAGATTCCTCAGGGGATTGATTAAAAGTAGCATCAATCGGAGAATCACGTGCTACTCTTACGAAAATATCGAAGGGATTCACCGTAATCGCATCAATTGTAGAATCACATGTTTCTGCTGCAAAAATATGGAAGAACGACTAATTCTAAAATATTCCAACTTAAAGTTACGATCGCTATCGAGTCTGCGCGAGAACGTCTATAAAGCGCGCCATTGTTCACGGAAGCTTGCAGGACGATAACATCAAATAGGTCGACGTTTCAACTTTGTTGTCAGGTGTTTATAACGCGAGAACATCGATGCATACCTGGCCAGGCCGACGAAGCGTACCGATGCACGCGGAGCCACGATAGCAGCATTCATAGACGAAACAGGAACGCTGACTTCGAATCGATTTTCCTCGCCTGCTCGCTGTTGCATTCGGTACAATGAGATTGTTCGAAGGAAGTGATCAAAGGGAGCCCCAAGTAGACTGCGAGGATATGAAATTTTCATAACGAAATTACCTTCCTTTTCGTTTCTATCTCTGATGCAAGAAGTTGGGTTCTTTTTTCTTTCGTTCGTTCTTGGCAATAGTTGGAAACATTATCCGAAGTAGATCGCAAGAACAAGCGTGGAATAACGGTTGTCGTTCATGGAACCGAGAATAAATTAGCTCGAGTTCTTGCCAAATCAACCAGCGATGCGTTATCTCGCATTATTTGCGCAAATATGGAAATCCGGTATGGTTCATGCACGAATTGGCGAGATATTTTTCACGGCCGTGTATCGCGATTACGGATTCTCGGTAAATTATGACGAAACGGAAAACCCAGTATCGTTTGCAAATTAATACAATCGTAATTGTACGAAATCACCGGTTATTCCCGTGTTTAAATAGTAATTTATCATTCAGAATTTTATCTTAATTATCCTTCGTTTCGTTTCCTAGCAATTAACCCTGCGCAAAGTACTTCAATATAAATCGTTCGTAGTCTTGTTCCCCTAATAATCGTGTCTGCGTTACGAGACAAACAGGATAGCTTCCTCAACCCTTGATCAGTGTCGTGTTTTCGAGCCTTATCTAGCATCGGCCGTGTGTCACACCGTTTAAACGCAATCGACCCTAGCATCTATTCGCGTTATGTTTCTGAAAGCCAGCACATTAGCCGCGAAGCAGTAGCAGACGAGTCTGAACCCAGACGTGTCGTGACGCGACGTCAATTAGCGCTCGGAACGAACCCCTGAATGAATCGAGACATTCCTGAATGAGACAGACCGCTTCGAATAATCAATTACACCTAGCTGTTCGAAAGCAATCGCGAAATATATCATCTGTCCTTCCGAATCGATCGATTTTCGTATCATAATCATGGAACGATCGATTCGTCGTCCTTTTAAACATTCGTTTTCCCGTTCGCTCGGAATTGAACGAAAGCTTCGAAAGATTGGAAAAATAATTTCTCAAATTGGCACAAGTTGCGGTCAATGTTCGATAATACGTCTTCGCAGACAGAATTTCTCTCGACGAGGAGAGTGGACCGATTATTTCGACAGAAAGGGTCGCGATGATGACGAGGGTTGGTTCGAGTTCGAGTATAGTCGGAAGGCGCACGGAGAAGTTGGTAATTGGCCGCCTCCCGCGGTTCCGTTCCAGTTAAGCAGGTATTATAGTAGTTGAACGTCACGATCGCGTTGTCCGCTGACTGTTTTAGCGAGCACGATGATTGACATTAATATCCGCTTACAGTTTTGGGTATCTTTAATGCGACGGTATATAATCGTGTACCAAATTAGAAGTTGTGACTTGGAGATTATTTTTAGATGGTTTCGAGAGAGGTTGCAAAATTTTTTTTCATTCGCAATCGCTTTTTGTAATATTTATGAATATTTAAAAGAAGCGACTTAACTGTGTCTCAACGAAGATTATATTTTACTATATTTTCGAGAATGCGGTAAAAAAAAGAACAAAAAGAGAACTTTGCTTAAAAATTATTTTGCACGATACAATTTGCTCCAAAGTGGTAAAAATAGTTGTTTAACGGTAATAAACGCGGCGGAGGAAGTTTTTGTTCGTGCTGACAAATATATTCGTATCGCGAACGAGGATTTGAAACGATGATTCGACTCAACGTTCGAAAAATAGGGAACTAATGCTTGGATGGTTCCTTCCGTGTCACGTAGCGGATTTAGCAACGTTCATTAACGGCTCATCAATATGAAAAAGCACGATACGATCCACTGTTCGAAATGATATTGGCCATCGGCGAATTATTGAATTCAGCCGATTTCCGTCCGAGTTGGACGATAAATTATTTCCCGCTTCCGGAGCCGCGACGCGTAAGCTCGAAATAGATGCTCGACCGCGGATTGGCGCAAATCAAATTTGCATATTATTTAAGCAACCCCATGATTGTTGAACCGTACACAATGCTCGTATACGAGCCGGTTACGAACTTGTAAATTTTATAGTCCACTGCATTTGCCCGTGACCATTGTTCCACGCCATGAAAAATTATTCCAACGTATGAAACGTTATTCAATGTATTCTCGGAGTTACGAAGCGTTCGTTCTAAGCGAGGATAAAATTGACGAATCGCTTAAACCGAAAGAAATTCGTAGAATTTTATTATCTTTCGGAACATTTGAATCTTCGATTACAAATTAAATTCCGTTCAATTACCATTTATCTTCTATTAATAATTTCCTTAACTCGAAACGTTAAAGCTTTACCGTGCGAGAAATTCGGTGCACCAAAACTAGACACCACAAGTCTGGTCTCCCTAATCGAATCCTAGAGTCTGAAATCTGACTGGTGCCAACATAGCTTTAAATAACTTCTCGCTTCTCTAATACCTAGCACCTGTCCACGGATACTTAAAATACCTCCAAACAATCGTTCCCAAAGATCCAAAAAACTATCATTGACCAAATGAACCAAAATCTACTTCGAACCGAAACAACCGAAACAACCGAAACAACCTAAACAAGTAAAGCTTTGATCGAAATAGCACCAACTGAAAGAAAAACCTGATCGAACTCGTCGGACAACCGAGAATTTAAGCGAATTTCTCGCATTGCATCGCGAGAAGCTCTGGTAGCCGAACAATTTGGCGTGTTATTGCGATGATCGAGGTGGCAGGGACCGACCATTGGTCGTCTGCGATATTTGATTTAAGCTTTCACGAACAAGCGAAGAGGCTGCTGCAACGGCGCACGAGAACCTGGGCATTCACCCCGGCAGTCTCAGAATAACTGCATACCTATTTGCCCCGAGTAAGCAGACAGTGGTGCACACGCGAAATTATCCCTCGAGGAAGCTTCGCGATATCGCAAGCACAAAGAACGAGCGATCGAAGCGTGGCTCCTGTCTAAGAGAATGTTCTACGATTGTAGTTGGTGAGAACCGCTGGCGTTGGCAAGGAAAGGGTGCGAGAGATTATTTTTACTGTTGTTTTTCTTGCGAACTACGTATCAGGGAACGCATCCCTTATTCGAGACGCAATCTTCTTCGTTGGTGGAAGATTTGTTTTACGCGTCGAGGTAAAATGAAGTAGAATCGTGGATCTTGGGGTTTTAATAACGAAGGATCTTGTTAAGAGATTATAACATTTTTTTCTTTTTCTTTTTTAACTTCAAATTTTTAATCTACGAATTATCAGGTAAAAGACATTAAATCCTTGGGAGGATTTAATACTTCTGTAAGACGGAATGACTTCCTATGGTCCTCAAATAAACTAACCCCTTCGCACATACGATGGTACCTCGACAAATATGCGGTTCCTTTCGAAAGAAAAAGTTTCCAGTCCGGAGTCGACGTGGACGGTCACGAGCTGCCGAATAAAATGCAACGGAAGTGGAATCATGGGAGCGGAATGGAGTCGAAGTTCCAGTCGACGGGGGATGATACCGAGTGCCGAAGGTAATGAAACGCGGTTTCCGGTGACACAGTACGAGAAAACTTTTGTGTAATTTACTGTGCAAACGGGTCACGTGTTTGCTCGTGGAAAATTCGCGGGATAGAATAACGCATTTCGCTCTAGAAATCACCTCGACCGGGTCCCCGTCGTTATTTGTCTTAATGAAACAACCGGTCCCGGTAATTAAATCTAATTTGAACGCCCCTGGATGCGTCGCGCGCAAAATGCTTTATCGTGTTTTCTGTGGAACACACGAATAGACGAATCCATTGCTTGACGAACAATTCGTGGTCGGAACAATAGAGCTACAGAGCTTTCCGTGTGCTCTCGGTAAAATCAAGTCCGCCATTTTGTTTTCCGACCGCGATCGGTCGTACTCGATGGACTGTGCGTACGAATTGTTTAAACTTAGCGAGAGTAACGCGAATTAGACGCGGTTGGAGAACATTGGAATCGAAAATGAAAGTGTCAGAAACATTTGGGAAATCGAGTGGAACGATATCGGAATTATCTAACAGGTGACAGACTATAGATGGGAAAATAAGGGTGGCTGGTGAAATGCCGCCACGCTGAGAACCGTTAGCGCTAAAATGACCACGTCGAGCCTGTCATGGACATTGCTTGAGACGTATTTGAAATACAATGCAACGACGGTGTTCGAAAAGCAGCAACGTTGACACGTCTCGATACGTGAGAAACGAAATTGTTTGGAACATCTGACGCTTCTCGAAGCTAACGTAGAATCGTTTCTTAAGGGTTAATTGTTAAAAAAAAAAAACACAAGAATGCTTCAAAGAGATACTTTTGAAAAGTGTGAAAGTAGGGTCTTCGTAAAGGGATCGGAAAGATTGTTCGAGCAAAGTTTGTCACGAGATCAGCGAAACATTTTACTTACAATTTCTCGGTAGGGTAACTTTCGAGTCGAACCGGTGTATCGTGAAAATCTGAAATTAGATTTCTCCGACTTTAAGCAATTTATTAACAAGCATGGATGAATATCCAGCTTCTGGATTGTCGGCAACTACAGTCGAGTTTTCTTCATTCATCAACCGGGGCCGAGAGCCCTAACGTTTGCTGCCTCCCTCGTGTTAAATACACGCGCGAACTTTCTTCCCTGAACGAGAACTCAAATATTGGTCTTGGAAGGAAATTCGTAATTGAATTTTCAAGATGCTGCACGAGCAGCAGAGAATCGTGAAACATACGTTTTGTAATGTATCGACAACGATCTTCAAAAAATCATTCCAACTCTAGTCTATTTGCTAGCTTCAAACGTAACATAGTATCTTTCGAGACTTCATTATTGATAACTACATTTTCCAGGACCTCAAATGCAAAACCACGCGTGTTAAAAGAATACAGCACACTAGGTACTGCGTGCTCCCTTAAACCAAAATCCACAAACTCGATATGAGTTACAACGACAACGCACAACTTAAGCAATAGCGAGAAAAGATCTCTACAACCGACTAGAGTCTACTCACCAGAATCTAGAGTCTAAACAAAGAGCAAAGAGTGGTCAGCGACACAGAGCTGAGAGCCTCTGGGAACTGTGAAAATGAAATTACAGCCAGAACATTATGCACAACGCGTTTAAAAGCATTACGAGGCACGGCGACGGTCTAAAATAAGCCGCTTTGCCCGTGGCCGAGATCGTAAAGCTCCGAGTTGAAGACCGCTGCCGCTTCCGCGGCGCGCGACTCGCAACGATATTGCTCCGAGCGTATTTCAATCCCTGCCGTAGAGCACGCGTGTTGCGTGTACGCACCCTCCAACGAATTTCCGGAGTGGTGTCGATAAACTGGCTCCAAAGCGCAACGCTGAGAACCTCTGGGAGCTTACCAACGATGCGACACGACAGTCTGGGACGTTATTCGGGACAAGTTCGAAGCTGTCTCGACGTATCGGCCGAGGAGCGTATAATACGCATCCGTGTATCGACGAGTTGCTCGTACGGGGGGATGGAAAAAAAAAAAGGCAGAGGGAAGCAACGTTGGGGTGGAAGAGGGAGAGACAAAGTTGGTGCGAAATTCACGAGATGAGAACCAGCGCGAGATAGGGGCGAGGCCAGGAAACGTCTGCGATATTATTCGCGACGAGTACGAGGCCGTCAAGACGTATCGGCGATCCGTGAAACGGTGAAAAATCAGAAATCGAGGCACGTGCAGTTTTCACCCTCTCGTATCTTTGTGCGTCGAGAGCCGCCGCGAGCGAACGTTACATACGCGCGACCAATGCGCTAACAAGGGGAGCGTTGCTGGGAACTAATTAATCTTCGAAGGTCGATCGGTGAATAAGTACGGCTGAACGATCTATATAATCAGTTTTCTGTGTTTTATAATATACCGTACGAAACATGGCGTTTCCTTTTCCGTTCGATTCGACCAATTTGCGTCGCTTCGCGATGCGTAACCGTGAAAGAATCGCGCACACCCAGCGAATTGGTTATAATAAGATGTTATGACTATGCACGTGTAATAATCAGAGGGAGAAAGGAGTATAATTTCGTTCGTCTGCAGTTCTCTGCCAATGACATCAGCGACGAGGAAATAGGCATGCCTTCTGGCGTAGTCGCGAATAACTCATCCCTAATTACGTCATTAAGCGTGGGACACGGGGGCTGTGGAACGTCTTTCGGTTCGTGATTGCGCGATCGATTTTGCTTGGTAGTCGGACGCAAACCCGACTCGTCTACTGTTCTACAAATCTCGGTATGTTCTTGTTACTTTGATTATTAATCTTTCGTCGATATTTTAATGGATAACGTAGCGCTACGATTTTTTATGTATCATATTCTTCGGTTTCCGGAAGTATCTTTTTTTCGTTTCGTCTTTGCTTTTAATGGATCTCGAGTTGTTTTAACGATCAAACTATTTTAACCGTCTTTGCTGGAAAAAAATGAATGATAAAAATGATTTCTATCTTCGTTAATAGACGTTATAGACAGTTTTTATTTCAAAAAATTCAAAGGTTAAACCGATCGCGAGTTTGTAAATGAACTCGCTAAAAACATTGATTTCAAGATCGCGCGGTACACGTTTCCGATGAAAAGTCAACGGCTGTTCCACGTTCCTCTCTCGTTTGCCGCGGAATTCTTAAACGTTTGCGTCGGTCGCGCTGAATACTAAAGATTGCCGCATCCGCCGCACTTCCCTTTAAATTCTCGCGTATTCATTTGGGGAGCTTTGTTTAGTGTCTGCGCAATACCGTCTACGCAAAGCCGTGTATCTCGCCTCGTGCAAACCTCGTGGACCGTGAATACGCGATTCCTTTTCAGCCTCGACTCCGCGAGCAAACCGCGAGACGCGTGCACGCGTTCACGCTTCCAGTCGAAGCACACTTTTCCACGGTGTTACGGTTCGCAACTTCGTTCCTGCACATGTTCCACGCTCGCTGCAGACTCTATTCATCTTACCAATTCTAAGGAACAGTCCGACTTGGATAGATCGTTTATGGATTTTGCAAAGTTTCACAGACCAAAGGGTGTTTCAACTATGTTTCTTGGAATTGCTTCGGTTTTTTGCGACTGTACGTACAAGAAAATTTAAATTCCGTATTTCTATACGATCTATATTATGTATTTAAATTAACGGCAGAGGCACAAATGGTGGAACAAAGGAATTTTCGGATGGTTCGCGTCACCGTGACAATAGAACTTTAGGACAATGGAATGTTCGGATATTAAAGTATTCGAACAATGGATATTCGAACAGGAGACGCTCCACTGTACTTCGATTTTTTTTTTATATCGTTAGTACACAGAGAACGGTCCGTTGGGTAAAACGAATTAAACAGAGGAACCGATGTGAGAGTACCTTAATTATTTCGTGTACGTGCTCGTGTACGCACTACGTGACTCAATACCCGCTCCGTTATGTGCAGTTTGCTTGATGCACACGGTGATTCACAACGAGCCAACCGTGATACTTTTAGATTCCATAGCGCAGGGTTATATTCGAAACCCGCGAACAAGGAGATCAGCGCGCGTATAAAGCACAAAAGATAGATGGGGACTGGCGAAACGACCTCAACTTTCAACCACGAATCGAGGACAATAGCAACACCGCGAAGAAAGCTCTTCTTTATCCCTTTCACGAAATTTCTCTCGAAAGTGCTCGCATGATTTTCCGTGTCAAGAACTGAATCATCGTTCGCAAGAAACGATCTAGAATCCATCGGGGAGATCTGGTTTTTCTCGGTCACGAGGGACTCAGCTGTTTTACGGAAAACAAACATTCCACGGTCTCGCGGCCTCGTATGAAACGACTTCTTCAAAATGGAAAAATTCTCAACCTCGAATCGATTCTTCCTCGATAAAACAAACAATCGAGGATCGTGTAAATTCACGAGTATGTTGTTTCATTACATCCCCGTAACGAAATGGTGTCTCGAGTGGAATACGTAGACACGAGAGTCTAGTAACCAAACCGAGCGAAGGTTTTCTTCTTTCGAATCTCTTCGAGACGCGGTCTCGCCAGACGTTATGGTTTCTATAAATGTTGGCTGATTCATTAGATGGTTCATAGTTCACGGGAACGATCACGTCACTGGGTGAGAATTGGTTCAACTCGGCGAACTCATCTCGAGCGTTAAGTGCCACTGCACCCCTCTTATCCGCCCCTCTCGTTACCCTTCCAAGTTCCTCTTCTTCCCTCCGGTGCAACCGTCTACCGTCTCTCGCCTCTCTTCTTTTTTTTTTCTTTTTTATCCTCCACCCTTTCCTTTTTGTTTCTTTCCTATTCGTTCTGCACTTTACTCCCCTCGTTTTCACAGTGAACTCCCACCGACACCTACTCGTTATTTCTTTCCTTCTCCTCTATCTGTTCGCGCTTTTTCTCCCGTCTCTTTCGCTTCGTCCGCCTCTAACCACGTCCTCCGTCACGGTTTCAGCGGTTTCACGCAGCAAGAATGTTTACGACGATGCCAGATGTCCCGGTCTGGCATTGACGCATCGCCGTTTTTCTGATCCACGATATTTGGTTTCCGTCCGAGAGAGAAAAAAAAAAAAGAAAAATTGGTCCAGCGTAGGTTCCACGATGTGTACGCGTAGACGAGGGTCGTCGAGAAGCATCATCGAGGATGAAGAGGGACACGGTCGATCGAAACAGAGGCGAACGTTGTGGAACGAGCGCGAGACGAAAAACGAGCGGAGGAGTCGAATGAAGATGGATGAAAGGGAGCGGCTGGTGTAACGCGCGTTGTACTTTCCACTGGTCGTTTCGAGCCGCTCCGATTAATTACGATTCCGGTCAACGTTGAGTCGTACGATGACTCTCACAGATCCACTTCGGGATGCCTTGTGATTATCGATCGAGACATTAAGCAGCGAGAATCGCGAAATGGTAAACTAATATCCTGAGAGAAGGAACGAGGTACAAAAGGGGAATCAATTAGAGGCATTAGAGAGATAGAATCTTCGTAAGCGAGTCGCGATAAGGGATCAGGGTTAAGTGGACAGCGACCTAATTGCGACGGCCATCCAGGATTTTACGATTCCACCGGCCAAGCATTGAGCGTACTAGCCGATCTTTCTACGATTGCGAGCAGACAGGAAGATTCTCCTTTACGAGGGTAATAAAAGTTGCGATGAGTGTTTCCTGACGCGACCTGTGACTAATGAAACTCGGGACTTCAAAATCCAACGGAACAGTCGAATTCTCAGTGCTTCTAAACGGAAGATTGCAAAATTGTTTCCTGCGTATACACGTTAGGTTCGTTAATTTTTTTTACACATTTTATGAAACAAGTATTGTTATCATGTTCCACGATACAAATCGAGACAGAGGATAAAAGCTGAAACGACTCTACTAGGAAATACGCTAACAGTAATTAATCGACGACTAACCCGAGCGTTTGCGTTGAAAACGCGAGCAATGCGAACAGATGCCGAAAGGGAAAGACCGACATCCCTCTCTATTGCTTCATTATGGTTGGAATTTGATTCGAGGCCTGCGCCACGGGCTTGTAATAACATTCCATCGAGCCGACATAAGCGTTCGCGGGTTCAGCGACGCCATAAAATAAAATCTCGCTGATCGAACGAGAGCTGGACGAACCTTTTCAGCGACTCTCGATAAGACCGCCTCTCGACGCCCTTAACGAGATCACCGGGAACGAATTGTATCGGTGCCTCTAACATCGTGTTTGACCCCGTAACAGGTATCGTTGGCGAGGAACTGGAGGCAATTTTATCCTCGTCCGCTTCGAACAGGACGATCGTAATGAGGATCATAAAACCGATAATGAAGTCCGTTACCTAACAACAGAGAATCAATTTTATGGAGATCTCAATTATTTGAGAAAGTCGAGACGAAACGTGGAATAGCGTGACACGACACGATGAAGCATCGCCGAGGGAAATAACGCCGGCCAAAGTTGATCGATCATCCTGAATGGTTATACCGAGGGAACAAACAAAAATTCTGGCGCTTTAGAAAAGAGTGGCCAAGGTAGACGGGGAATCTGTACGGTTCCGTGTGTATACTTAGAAGATTGAATTCAACCGGGTTCGCTTCGAAGGACGGAAGCGATGTCTACTTTTTACTTCAACGTAGGAGAAGAAAAGAAGAGGCGTCTGTCCCGATCCAAGGACTCGTCGAGGATTCGAGGACTTGAATCGCCAAGCGGTTTCGAGAAATCGAAGTACTCTTTCCTAAGGGAGACGAGAAAGCCATCTTCGCGTGTGGATCGCATACAAACCCGGCGTAGCGAGCTTCGCGAATGCGATTTCCTTCCTCGATGGAAAGTAGGCGAGCAGTCCGTCGAGTCGTGGAAAATGAATTATACTTTTCAACAGACGTCGCTGGTAACTTTTTGTCGGCTCTATTTAGATAACTGTTCGTTCAACGAACGAACGCGACGCGTTCGCGGTGCGTCGAGCCAATTGCGACTCGAGGTAATCGCGAATGTAAAAATATTGAAATTAAAACGGGCCTTAAACTGGGTCAACTATTCGGACCATTCGATGTTCAATTGCTTGGTGTAATGTATGCAAGCGTGTCACGATCGATCGGGTAAACGACTTGCTGAACAGAGAGAGAGAGAGAGAGAGAGAGAGAGAGAGACTTGTTCGTTGAGGATAATAAAGAAATACTTGAGGAATTACGAACTCATAAATTTGGTAACGCTGATAAATCACGTTCCTGATAGCTTTTAATGCCCTAAGAAGCTTCTTGTATAAAAAGAAACATGAAAAAAATTGCATCCTTGAAATCTTTATAGCTCCTTGATAGCTTTAATCCTAGATTAGTCTTCCTGCTAGAGGAATCAGCAACGAGATGAAAACGTGGTGGATCTGGACCAGCTTTATGATCGTTCTGCATATCACTTTTTATGAATGCGAATGTTATGGTTGAGAGAGGAACACAGAGACAGCATTCATCTGCAACCTCGCTCCGAGTTACCTTCGTCGACCCGACGTATCGCGAGACCACGTTCGTGGCTGCGAACACTTAATTGTCGAGCTACTTCGTAACTCGTACAGTTCTGCTTATTTGTACTCGACGAACGGATCGATTAGCGTAGCCTCTCACGACTCTTTAAGCTCCTGCGCTTCGTTAATTGAACGTAAAACGGATCGTTTCGAGTACGAATACTATTTGGAAAGAAACGTTCTCCATCGTGACTCCATCTGTTTATGCGTCCGGTTGCATCTATCGTAAACGAACGAAAAGTGGAGCTGAATTTACTCATTTTTTCAGCTGCTGTTCATTCCCGTAGGAAATAAATATGTCGAGGATCGAGCGCTGGCAAAATAAATCATATGTTTTCGCTTCTTCCTGTGTAACTTAAAGCAAACTGCTAACGAGTAAACCGAAACTAAAGCGCAGTAGGTTCGTCTATAACTTCTATGATTATACTCGTGGATTTAAATTTAACGCTCCACGATGCATACAGCCAGAAATGATATCTATTCCGTTCCAGAAATTAATTACCCCACTGGTTACGATAAATCGACGTGGTCTCTTTATCGAAATTAATTAATGACCCTTTTGTAATTATCGCTGACGAAAATCGATGACCATTCGGAAAGAAGAACGTCGAGGACTCTGTGATCGAGGACGCCATCGTGAGCCCATCTAGAGCCTATCTCGAGCCACCACGTTGGAACCTTTCCGTCCTACCCCCACATTTCACCCATAAAGACGAAATTTAAGCAGTTCGATGCTACTGTCGAATATCGACGGAATATTTAACGATCCAGCATAGTCCCGGTATTACAAGCCGGTTCTGCATTCGAGTCACGCGCCACCGAACATCCGGTCATAGTTTCCTGCCGGTGTGCATCTCAGCCACGATTGGCGCTTATTTTTGTATTTCGCTCGGCGACGGTCTCGCACAGCAGCCTCGAAGGGCGATTCTCAATTGTCGCGAGCAACCACTCGACGCGCATTTCAACGATTTCTTCGTGGAACGAACGATACGTGTGCTCGCGAGGAAAAACAAGAGAACCATCCGACCGCCAACCAAGTCGATTCTTTATCGTTGGAAACGAGCGTCCCCGTTTTCGCGAGCAGACCTTTAAGAGAATCATCGTGTGCCACGACTAGAAACATACTGAAACATCTCCCCATTCACGGACGCTAATTGTTACGGACAGAAATTCACGGCTGCGTTGATTCCACCGACTTTTCCTCCCGATTCGGATATTTGGGTCGCGGATGAAGGGCTGTGAGAGCCTCTTTCGCGGTGAAATCCTGAGAGACGCGCGCCTATCCGGTGGCAAAAAAAAGAAGAAAAAAAATTCGCGTGCTGCGATATGGGACGAGGATATCCATGTTAGGCGAGAGAACGGTGTTCCGTTCCGTGGAGACGACGGAAACTCGAACACGGAATTTATGGAAGCGTAAGAACGATTAATGTGCGTGTTCCATGGAAAACCGCGGAATTGAGAGGACATCGAAGCGAGCGTAACAAATTGCCAGGAATAATCCTTGAATCTTAGTTTCCTTGAGCTAAAAGAAAATCAATTTCCACGAAACTTTCGTGTTGCTTGTACAAAAATTGCATCGGAAGTTCCCGGAGTTTGTTTCTGTTTGAAAATCACGAGACGAGCCAAGCAAATGTGGCGTTTCGAAACTCGCAGCACCAATTCATCAGCGTGGCCTCGCGCGAGAAACACGCAGGCGACGGTTTGTAGAAGCGTTTCGCGGAATCGCGATGAAGATGGCCGAAAAAGACGCGCGATTAAGGTCAATTCCGGTCGCGCGGTTTTAATAAACGAGACCTTGTGCTGGCACAGGTTTTAATGCACCCCAGAAACGCGCGCGCTTAATCGGAATGACCTGTATTTCAACGTCATTTCTTTCTGTTGTTTCTTTCTCTGTTGTCCGCTCTCTCTCTCTCTCTCTCTNAGAAGAACGTCGAGGACTCTGTGATCGAGGACGCCATCGTGAGCCCATCTAGAGCCTATCTCGACCCACCACGTTGGAACCTTTCCGTCCTACCCCCACATTTCACCCATAAAGACGAAATTTAAGCAGTTCGATGCTACTGTCGAATATCGACGGAATATTTAACGATCCAGCATAGTCCCGGTATTACAAGCCGGTTCTGCATTCGAGTCACGCGCCACCGAACATCCGGTCATAGTTTCCTGCCGGTGTGCATCTCAGCCACGATTGGCGCTTATTTTTGTATTTCGCTCGGCGACGGTCTCGCACAGCAGCCTCGAAGGGCGATTCTCAATTGTCGCGAGCAACCACTCGACGCGCATTTCAACGATTTCTTCGTGGAACGAACGATACGTGTGCTCGCGAGGAAAAACAAGAGAACCATCCGACCGCCAACCAAGTCGATTCTTTATCGTTGGAAACGAGCGTCCCCGTTTTCGCGAGCAGACCTTTAAGAGAATCATCGTGTGCCACGACTAGAAACATACTGAAACATCTCCCCATTCACGGACGCTAATTGTTACGGACAGAAATTCACGGCTGCGTTGATTCCACCGACTTTTCCTCCCGATTCGGATATTTGGGTCGCGGATGAAGGGCTGTGAGAGCCTCTTTCGCGGTGAAATCCTGAGAGACGCGCGCCTATCCGGTGGCAAAAAAAAGAAGAAAAAAAATTCGCGTGCTGCGATATGGGACGAGGATATCCATGTTAGGCGAGAGAACGGTGTTCCGTTCCGTGGAGACGACGGAAACTCGAACACGGAATTTATGGAAGCGTAAGAACGATTAATGTGCGTGTTCCATGGAAAACCGCGGAATTGAGAGGACATCGAAGCGAGCGTAACAAATTGCCAGGAATAATCCTTGAATCTTAGTTTCCTTGAGCTAAAAGAAAATCAATTTCCACGAAACTTTCGTGTTGCTTGTACAAAAATTGCATCGGAAGTTCCCGGAGTTTGTTTCTGTTTGAAAATCACGAGACGAGCCAAGCAAATGTGGCGTTTCGAAACTCGCAGCACCAATTCATCAGCGTGGCCTCGCGCGAGAAACACGCAGGCGACGGTTTGTAGAAGCGTTTCGCGGAATCGCGATGAAGATGGCCGAAAAAGACGCGCGATTAAGGTCAATTCCGGTCGCGCGGTTTTAATAAACGAGACCTTGTGCTGGCACAGGTTTTAATGCACCCCAGAAACGCGCGCGCTTAATCGGAATGACCTGTATTTCAACGTCATTTCTTTCTGTTGTTTCTTTCTCTGTTGTCCGCTCTCTCTCTCTCTCTCTCTTTATTTTTCTCTCTGCATCTGTTGGAGCACCAGCTACAGTTTTTATTAAAGTCCCTTTCCGATCCATGTCGCATAGCTCTGCCGCGTAAATAGCGTCGATAAGAGGCAGGCACTCGCGTCGAGTTCGCAAAGTAACCCTTTGCGTCTTCAAACGACCGTGTTCTGGTTTGCGAAGCGAGTCAGAGCGATGCAGCATCGAGAAATGGAATCGATCGAGATACGCTCCCTCGCAAATTAATCGTGCCTTCGTTAGGGCCACCTTTTTCTTTCTTCTTTTCTTTTTCTCTTCCTTTCTTTTTTTTTTGTTTTACACCGATCGCTCGAAAGATCGTGACACGGTTCTTTTGCCGACGTTGCGAGTTGTCGAGAGTTCTTAGGAGAGGAATTTCAATAGCGCAATTTTTCTCGATTTTTAACAAGTTCACATCTGTTTCATCAATGATCGATATCGAGTTTCTCGTTTCAGTCACGCGAGTGACCGACATTGCACGGTTTAATTAAAAAGTTTCGTGAAACGGGTGATCTCACTCCTGAGAGCTATCGGAAATGATAAAACGATGCATCGAGTGTGAAGCGTTGTTGTATAAGGCGTTTCAGTTTGATAAATTAGAAAAAATAGTATATTTATAGGATTGAGACAGAGTTTTCTATAAAAAAAAAGATAATTCCATGCTAAAGTATTACTTTCCAATTACAATTACATACTTGGTTTCATTTTCTCTCGAATCTCGAATCTCGAACATCGAATATCGATAATGTTCGACGTCGAATCGAGATATCGAACTAACGGGGTATTGGCGCCAAACTTTTTAATGGCGGATACACGCATACTTCTAGGTTACTCGATTACAATCGAGTATAGCTAATATTATATTCGAAAGAGCTTCAACGGCGCTCGAAAAGAGAAACGTCCGTGATTACTCGGACAAAACTGTTTGTAATATTCATTTCGCGATATATTATAATCTCATCGATCGATTAAACGCATACGAATCGTGTACGAATTGCATACGATTGCATATCTATTGTATCGATGTCACGTATTTTGAAATAAACCGCACGGTCGGCATGGATGCCCAAACTCGGTCAAGAATTGGTAGTCGCGTGCTACGTTGACTTATCCAGCGTGCATAGCGAGAATTATTCTTACCTCGTTTTCAAACTGCCCTCCAGCACGTCCACGCCTTTATCCATCCCCGCAGCCGAGGAATTCTATCATGGAAACTTGAGATCGTACGTGCGTGAAAACTTGTCACTCGCATTTCATCCTGAATTTCATATCGTTCGCACAACAATAAAAGTACACTTTCCTCGTGTTCTAACCACATATCGCCATTTCCGAGCACAATTGAACACACTACATCGCNAAAAATATTAAATCTAGCAAGCGAAGCTAGGCGCGACCCCTTCAGGCTAGGTCAAATATATGTATATTTATATATATATATATATATGTATGTATATGTTTATATTACTATGTATACCCTTAATGTATGCAGCTTTTGGAAAATACGTTCTCTCGGAATATTCTCTTCTCGATTAGCTTTATCTACATACAAACGTTCGAACATCCCTTTCGGTGACGGCCAGCGCTTCCTTCGAATGTCCTTTTTTTTTTATTTTATTTTTTGTTCTTTTTTTTATTGTCGATAACTTGTAAATAGTTCGCGTTAATTTATTGTCGATAAATAGAAGACATAATTATGTATATAGCCTACTCGACAGGCCGTGGCGATTTCAGTGCCCGGATGCGTTACAATTTTTGTCTTGCACATATATATATATTTTTTTTATTCCTTAACATTGAATTAATGTCTCTCTCTCTCTCTCTCTATCTCTCTTTTTTTTTACCATTTTCTAATATCAAATTTCTCTCACTTCGGCGACTTCTGTTACTCTTACAAAGATAGATCCCAATCCGCACATTTACAAGCAACTGGTACATGTATACACAGACGTATACGCACATACACACGCACACACGGTATACACAGATACAAATATGCATACGAACGCGCGCGTGATGCGGGCCACGGATGTTTTCCAAACCGAAACCTTAATTCGAACCATAATCGAAAAAGAGTGATCACTTTTAAAGAAACTCATCGAACCAAATTTGTCGATTGCACTTTGCCCGGTATACACCTTCGCGATTAATTGGAATAAAAATATTTGCAATTATTCAAATTATTAAATCGATCCAATTTTCATCGGTTTTCTTTTCTAACGAACATTGTTATGTTACTCCCTGTGAACCCATTATACCCACCACGGCCTGCATCAAACGACTCACGGATTCTCGGAATCAACCGCATAGCTACGCGTGCATTAATACGAATTTTAATCCGACTTTCGACTCGCTGATTGCTACGTCTAAGGATTACGATAATACCTTCAATTCACGAAAGTGCACAGTGCAGATTTTTTTTTTT
>SMSQ01026143.1:0-19479 GCA_019453375.1 Ctenoplectra terminalis | reverse complement strand
TATATATATTTACATGTACGTACGTATTCTGCGTGCTCTCAGAGAAGGCACGTTGCACGGAAGAGCATTTTTTTTTTTCTTTTCTTTTTCTTTTTTTCTTTTTTTTTTTTTTGCTACAACGAGATCCTTTTTCGAGTGCATATAATCCGCAAGAATTCGTTCGATATAGTTTCGATAGTTATGGAAAATAACGTATGCTAATTTAATGCGCTTCTTGGTCAAAATATCGTTCAACGTTTCACAAGGCAAATCACGAAGATGATATCTAATACAAATTACGTAATTCAGTCGTGTCGTTTTAAAAGAGATCTTATCCGCCGACTTCGTTCGATTTACGATTATATATATTTTCTTTTTTTTATTTTTTTTTATTTTTTCAAGTGAGCATAAAACTGGTCAGAGGGAGAAAATTAACATTGAACGTCTCGGCTGCGTTCTTACGAGTAACCGCTATTAAACTTTACCTCTATCCTAGATTCATATAAATTGTTCCTTTTTTGATTAATCGATACAAGTCTTTAGAATGTTAGCTCAAGTTGTTCGGTGAAGATCGTTGGTAAAGGAGACTCGTTAGATCCGTTCGATCGAACTTGCTCGTTATTTTTCTGACCAATCTTATACACCAGCTGGTGAATTATTAGATAATCCATATTTTACCTCTATCGACTCGTCAACTGAAAGAAATTGTATCAAATCGATCAAAGAACTTGGTAACCTAACATCATCGCAAATATGATCCTGCTCTGACAGAAATATAGACGTTTCGATTCCCTTTGATATTGCAACAAAAAAAAAAAAAATAATAAAAAGAAGAAAAACAATTATCGATACTCCCACGCGAAAGATCGGCGCTAATTTTGAATATTTAAAAAAGAAAAACCTTCAAGTACTTGAATACACGCTACACTTCACGAAAACAAGTTTCCCTTTCGCGTCGATCGAAAACATAATCTCAACAATACCTACATCGGAGGAACGAGCTTCGTAGAAATTAGGTCACCAAGCCTCCTCAATATTAATTTACAAAGCATAGCGAGTGTACGATAATCCTTCATCAAGGAACTCCTCGACCGGTTGTTGGTATCGATCCTATCACGTATCCTCGTGCATCACAAGTAGCACGTTTTATAATAAATGAAGGCGACCGTGTCCTTGCCGAACGTCCTGCATTCCCTCTCATAATGCACCTGGCCGGGCTCGTACTTGCCACCCTGTGGATATTTGTTCAGCCTGGACAAACTTCTGTATAGTCTGAGATAATCATCTTCGAGTTGGTCCTCTCGATATCTTCGACGTCGGTATCCATCGTAGAGCAACCTGTCGTTTCTCCAGTCTCTACTGCTCGACGATAGAAAAGATCCAACGCTGGGATCTCGTATTCTGTCGTCGAACTCAAGATCTGAGAGGTCCTGCAGGCTCTTCGGGTAACCGCGGTACGATCCGAGGGAATTGGTCGGCTGATCCCTGAAATTGATGGTTCTGCTTCGCCTGGGCAAGGTCGAGCTGTAAAGCCTCCCGCTTGTTCCGTGACTAATTCCGTTCCTCAGGATCGGCTTAGAGCCGTTTAAGTCGCTCAACCCGTCCCTCCAGCTGCTCCTTTCCTCGTACATGGCCGTGTAATCTCGTTGCCTAACTCGCCGAGGCTGCATCTCCGTGTCGCGATCGACGTAATTGGCGTCGGTGATTCTTTCTCGGGGATACACGTTCTTCGGATAGGCAGAACCGTCTCGATGATTTCGCACAGCTCGACCGTAACAATGGCGATCCTCGTCGCGCGCCACGGCTCGTTCGTCAAGGCGATTGGAGAATCGGTAGTCGTTCCTAATCACGTCGCCGTTGATTCGGTGAGTAGTCGTGTTGCTGCTGCGGAAACTTTCATCGGTGGAACGACGCGCAGCGAAGAATCCGCGGGACTGCATGAAACTCTCGACGTTTTTTCCGATCCTGTTCGTTTTCTCGGCGAAGATGTTGCAGTAATCGGACAGCTTGCGATGATTGCTCCTGTAGCCGGAGGATTGATGCGAGGCGACCGGAATATCGGTAGCTGGATTCGCGTTGTACAGTTCCCGTGGATCGTGCTGATTCGGATAAGCACCCGATGGTAGGGGTTTATTGGACTTCTCCAGATTTGACAGTCCTCCTGTCAGAGAGGCCTTATACTACCGTGCCTGCGCGTAGTCCGGGTTCATCTCGTCCAGCTGTTTCCCCTTGGTCTCTGGCACGCAACACACTACGAAGCATAGTCCGCATACCGCGACTACTGCATAGAACCAGAAGGCTCCGTGTAGACCGAACGTCTGTAACAGATTTCAAAGATGTCAAGTATTTTGCGAATCAACTCGATATTCCGTGATCGAAATTATTTAACGCTGTAACCGCTTGGCGTTAGATACGCTGCTTTGATGCTGCACGATTAAACCATCTCACCTGCTGAAAATCCATGAACAGTTTAATCCCAACGAACGCGCAGAAGTAGCTAAAGCTCGTGCTGATGCTCGAGCCGAGGCCGCGATACTCCAGGGGAAAGAGCTCGCCAATCAATAACCACGAAATTGGCGATATGCCCAAAGCTAGAGCAGTTGTAAAGACGAGCACGCAGAGCAACGGTATCCAGTCGTGTTGGCCGACCACAGCCGCCTCTGGATAGCCCAGATTTTGCGTTTGCGACACGTAGTAGGCATAACTGCCGAAACCTGCTAACGCTAACGACATGAACACGGTGCTGGCTATCAGAAGCGGTAGCCTGCCGACGATGTCGATCAGGAATCCTATGAGCAGGACAAAAAAAGATAATTGAGCAATTNCGCTGCTTTGATGTTGCACGATTAAACCATCTCACCTGCTGAAAATCCATGAACAGTTTAATCCCAACGAACGCGCAGAAGTAGCTAAAGCTCGTGCTGATGCTCGAGCCGAGGCCGCGATACTCCAGGGGAAAGAGCTCGCCAATCAATAACCACGAAATTGGCGATATGCCCAAAGCTAGAGCAGTTGTAAAGACGAGCACGCAGAGCAACGGTATCCAGTCGTGTTGGCCGACCACAGCCGCCTCTGGATAGCCCAGATTTTGCGTTTGCGACACGTAGTAGGCATAACTGCCGAAACCTGCTAACGCTAACGACATGAACACGGTGCTGGCTATCAGAAGCGGTAGCCTGCCGACGATGTCGATCAGGAATCCTATGAGCAGGACAAAAAAAGATAATTGAGCAATTAGAAAGTGGTACTCGTTATGTTATTACGTTTTTCATTTACGTTACGATCGAATGTATCGTTCGCTGGATCGAACGTGCAGAAAAGCATAAAGACGTTTATCGAGAGCACTCGTTTGATGAATGCCCTCAACATCGAAAGGCTCGGGTTACTGTACCTGATAACAGAGAAGCCAATAATTGAACGAAGCCAATTGCAATGGTCGCGCCGTGAGGATTCATGCCAGCCAGGGTCTGACGGAATGTAATGACCGCGTAATAATTGAACGCATTCGCCCCAGAAAACCGCTGGAAGAACATTAACCCACACGTGATGGCGATCGGCTTGTACAGTCGCGGCGTGAACATGCTGTTCTTGAACGTCAGCTCGTACTGCTTGGCTCGCGAGGCGAGAATGTTCGTTTTGATCACCTGCAACAGTCGTACGGAGTTTTATGCACCACGTTGGATCATTTAGAAGGAAAGAACTACGTGGACTTCTGCTGAATCGCCGTTTGATTACAAAGTAATACTGTTCGTTGCACGGCAAGGAGGCAGCGTCGTCTAATAAAAGAGCTATTCAGAAGGAAAGTATCTTCGTGAATTACCTGCAGTTCGTGGCGTATGTCGACGTGATCACCGCGCAGCCATTGCAAACTGCTGGCAGCCTCGTCGTCTTTGCCATTCAGAACGAGGTACGACGGAGTCTCGGGTATAAAGAGGGTTCCCAAAAAGAGCATCGACGGTGCTATGGCTACCAGCAGTGCGCTTTGCCGCCAGTTCAGGTACGTGCCAGCTATGTACGACAATAACACGCCGACGTGACCGAGCACCTTCAGCATCGCCGACAGGCAGCCTCTGATTCCCGGCATCGAGATTTCTGATATGTATACCTGAGCAACGAAACATTTGCCAGAAACTCATCGGAAAATCCGAACGTATCAACGAAAATGAATTTGAATAAGATTAACCGAGAACCGTGCAACTATGTACCTGTGCAACCATAGTGATGACCGAACAACAAAGGCCTCCGATGAAGCTGGTGACGTAGACCAATTCCACGCAGGGCGCGATGCTTGTAAGGATCCAGACGACAGCCAGAGGCAAAGATGTGACACGGAGTGCCAATCTACGACCCCTTCTCATTATCCAATCGCCGATCATAGCGCCGAACCATGCGCCCAGCATCGACAATGACGCTACCCAAGAGGCTTCTTGTTGCGTCACCGAGAAAGCCGACCTGCGACAAATGGCAATAAGATTACAAATGACGGGAACTAACGTTATGCGAGGACCTAATCGTTCCCTAATACCGGACCGCTAAGTCTATGCGTCTAGGACTGTGATTAAGCCGCTGAACACGATCGATCGGCGCTCGTAACGCATCGATCCTGGTAATCGGTTCAAGGATAGCCGACCAGTTCGTTGTGCTCCATTCCGACTATTTGCTCGCTTGTCCACGGAGAATTTCGAATCGATACGTTCTCTCGTTCACCGATGAATTAGCTTGGATTTCGCGTTGGTTATTTATAGTTGGTTCGATACGATTGGAGAAAATCGTGTACCAGGGTATCGAACCGGAGAGAATTGGTACGTAATGATTCGATTCGTTTTTCAATCGGACATCAGGCGTCAACTTGAAACACAGACCAATAGCAGATTTACCGGTGTTCAATTAAACTCTAAAGCAAATTGTTCGTCGTAAATCTTTTTTTTTATTTTTTTTTTTATTTTTTTTTATTTTTTTTTATTTTTTTTTATTTTTTTTTTTTTTTGTTGCGTAAAGAATACAGTCAAGGGATATTACACACGGCGGATCGATGTATAACTAATGAGAAACAGTTTCTCGATAGTTTACGCAGCATGCTTCCTTTATAGCGCGACGCGATAAAACCGAACCACTATCGCGGAGAAAGTGTGCGACAGCCGGTTGAAAAGGAACGGTGTGACGTTAATGCATTTGTTAAGTGAATTATCTAAGATATTCGCCCGCGCTTTATTACCGTCCGGCTTAATATCTTGTCGAGTTTATTTAATTTGCTTATCTACCGACCGACGCTAATCGTTACCGGACACGACACGTATAACTTACAATTACTTACGAAGTTTCACTTTTCCTGTTCACACTACACGCCCGTGTTACGCCGCTGACTGCGTCGTTTCTTTACGCGGCAGCTACCTAAACCGTGTATTGAGCTTCGAGCGTGAAAAAATGCTTACCAGGTGTCGTTGTTCGAAGTCTGATAAAGGTGAGGTGGTTCGTTATCTAGAATGGAGTCCAAGGCTGGCGAGGTGTAACCCTTTGCCAGACCTGAGGACAATGTTCCCATCGATAGTGCCAAGGTGGCTAACACCTAGATAAATATGCAAAGTGGTATTAATGCTGAAAGTTATGACACGAGTCGCTAAAAAACAGAGATATAAATCAGAAATATATTTAGAATCGGAGAACATTGTATCAGCAGGATCGTAACAAAGAGGAATTAAAGAAGACAGCCTTGGCAAAGGGTGCAAGTCCGATTTCCACTTGGATTCTTAATTTTTTTTACGGCTCCTACATTTACTTGCATAGTTCAATATGCATTTGTTTGGAACGAATCGTTCCACGATAGGAAGAGATCGTAGATTTCCCAAGTTAGGTAGACACGGAATCGCGAATTCCTTCATCGACAAATATAGGAATGCCTGCTATGTATATCACGGGCCTGCATATTGCAGCTTGCAACCGTCGGACAAATTGTTGGCCGCAAATTGAAAGCCTGGCTCTGCCCTCGCAAGGAATACTAAACATTTGGCCCAAGCTTATGCACGCATCCTCCGCAACGATCGTTTCGGAGCGTCGTGTGCATCGAGCGCACGTATTCCGCCGCGTGACAATGGCCGAGAACGCTCGAGTTCCTCGTCTGCAGAAACCACCGATTTCATGGTGCACGGAGCCGAAATTACGGCGCGATGGAATCTCGTGCCGAGGAATGCGAAACGTTGTTGCAACGAGTCCCTCGGTGTGCGTCTCTCTTTTGCCGTGCATCGTCGAGGCTTTTCGATGAAAGACGAGCAGCTGCGCGTTTCGATGCCACAAAGGCGAGATTTTCCGTTTTCCGAGAGGAAAATTCTTGGGAGACTGGAGTGCGTGGTCGGAGATTAATTGCAGAAATTTAGGTACTCGAGACCGATGGATTTGCGACACGGTTGTTGTACGAATTGCAAGTTCATCGTGCAACTCTAGGCGCCACGACTGCTTTTCACAATGGTCTTTTCTTTGTTTGCGACATCGGATTATGGCTCGTTCGTATTACTGCAAGCATTATGGCATGCATACGTAATCAGTGATCTCATTGGAACCCCTGTAGCCTCTAATATCGTCAAATTTTTTTAGAATTTCCGGGTCTTACGTGTGTTTCCAAGATTTTTCGTATCGTCAAAAATTTCGAAACATCCTAAAGGTCGGTGAGACCGGAAAAAATTGTAAAATACATTTTACATCGTCAGCATTTAATCTTACAAATGTAGGTTCCGATGTCGTAACGATTTTTCTGTTTTTATTTTTTTTATTACATCATATATAATTCAAAGGCGATTACGCTTAAACAACGAATACTATTATTCCACTAATGGAGTCCGTATCTACTTCATTGGTTTTACTATTTGCTGAATGACATAAGAAACTCACTCAACCGTGCAAATCACTCTCTCGCTACTCGAATAAAGCTTTTTCCGCGCGAAATCTAAGTCGACCGCCGGTATCCACGGTGGCAGGTCGATTTACTCGCTTCCAGTATCGCTTGAATGAGAAATAGAGATGACATCAACGCTCGAACCAGAAACGATTTCAATGAAAATATTCTCGTCGAGGCATTCAATTTTTCCCTCCTCCCCGCCACTTGGCGAATTTTTCCCATCGTATGTCGGTCAGTCCCGAGAGAGTATAATTATTTATGAGCTATAATTGTAGATAATGCAGGGTGTGCCTGCAATTATTGTGCAATTTCGCGCGATCCTGTCGCGGCGAGGTTGCTTCGCGTAAAATAAATTGCCACGCTTAAAGATCGCGAGATAAATGCATTAATTCATCGTGAAAGAGGACAAAATTGTCTGGTTATTGAATTATGGCCTCGAGATAATTCAATCGGCGCGTAATGCAGTATTGACCACGATTCGATTCCCGTGTCCAATTATAGAAAGAGGCGACACAGGCTCAATTTCGGCCCCTCGAAATCAAACGTTTAGCACTCTTTGCCGATAAATCGTTCAAACTGAACAACGGACAACGTTGGAAGCAGCCCGATAAGCGTGGCAGAAAAATTGCAAATGCGATCGTCGGTAGTGCGTCCGGCCTTACACCGTGCAGCTTTGCCGCGAAATCCGTAAAGCCGCGTCACTCGCACCTGTTGTAAAATCCTGTCGATATTTTATATTAAACTCCCGCCAGCACACACGTGCCACGACCACCTTGTGTTCTATCGGGCTTCCATGCCGCGTCTGTTACGGTTTCCCGTGCTGTTCCACAGGAATTTTAAAAGACACGCGCGGCGCCGATCCCACGTAAATTTGCATACACTTTCGATATCTCGCACCCACCGGTTCGGAGACGCGAGCCGGAATATTACAAGCTATTAAACGCGACTCGGTGCTAACCTTTCCTCTGTCGTGCCACAGACGTTGATCCTGCGTCCAGGAACAATAATGCGTGGGCCGCGATCCGCTTTCCGAACATTTTTATCTGACCATTTAAACCGTGCGAAAATTATGACTCTGCTTAAATACGATCTTGATTGAGCGATCGATCATTAAGTCGTTGGACAGTGACGTACGATCGCCTTTCTGATATTAACTCGAGGTTTCAATTTTGAAAGCTGTTTTCGATCGAAAAGAATCACTTTTTACGAAGTCGATCGCACTCTATCGGAGTCGATCGGAGTCGATCCATGGTCAAAGAGTTATTTCAGCAGAAGGACACGATAACAGCGTATCGGATGGATCTGGTAGCCGGTTTCTCGTGACCGCGGGTTAGTCTCGCGCACTTACCCGAGTACGAAATCAGGCATCGGCATAAAGAAGGAGCAGCGACGTGACTCACCAACGGTTTACGCCATCTGACAGTGCGAGACTGTTGTAAACCACCGATGGGTCGGGTCGCTGTTTGCTGGTATTGCGTTCAACCGGTGACCCAGCTTGGACGCGTTTAACCCTTTTGATGTTAAACTTGCAACGCGACACGCTTGACGTTTAAGGACCGTTTATAGTCACAGCACGTTGCACTCGTCTATCAAACCCTCGCCGTATATATCTCCGATTCTGCTTCGGTTTACACATCGGGCAGTTCGAACGGGAATTAAAATTAAGTTCTAAAGTTCGATCTGTACGAGTGTGTTGTAATTAGGAACAATCGTGCGAGGCTCGTTCGTTGATAATGGAATGAAAAGCTCCAAGATCCACGATGTAACGAAGCAATTCGGTTTCTGCTCGAAATTCAATAACACGGATACCTAGTTACCGTGCCGGATGCGATTATATTCGCCGACTAATTGGTGTATAATGGACAACGTCAAAGTTAGAAACAGCGTGAACGGATCCTGGTAATTTCAGGTCGGCTGTTCCATAGGAACAGGAGGGGTATGGGGGTACGTACCCAGGGCGGTGTTCCGTTTTGATGCACGACCTGCATTCGATAATCCTGAAATCTAATTCTCGTCCGGGCGGAAGAGGGAGGTAAACGGATTTGTATCGCCCGCGTACGTTCGGTTTGTTCTGCTGTGCAAATATTGATGGCGCCGTTAGAGGCTTGAACGATAATAAAATGGCGTTATGATGGCGTGCGAGCCTTTTATCGGCCGCAATATCGGCCGACCGTTGATCGCTGCAAGATGCGGTCTAATGGAAATCGCTTTAACACCGACCGACCACTGTTTATAATCCGGCCAATAGATTGTACGAATTTTGGATCTTCTTCCTCGGTTTCTTTCCAATTTCTTTCTAATTTAATATTCGATTAAGCGAACCAAGCGGTAATTTGAAACCCTTGGAACGTGTTGTAAAATGTTTTCAAAACAAAAACGAAAAGAATCTCTAGTAAGTGTGGAGATTTCGATCAACGGGATACCCAGAATCTGAAATTCCATAAACTTTAACAAATTCCACGGCTGGCATTTGCAAAATAGAGCGAAACTCTCCGTGCAAAAGCAGGTTGCACTCGTTGTTGGAACAGTATACTACTCCGAAAGTTCAAGCAAACGTTCCATGCCAGGAGTATGAATTTCACTACTGTACGTGCAGCTTCCCCATTCGTTTCTTCTGGTACGACGTTAAAAGCTCGTTTGCGCGGCCGAAGGATGTGCCTCGAGTTAGGTCGAAGTTAACCAGGAGAACCATTAGCTTGAAAATTGTTAGCTGATGTTGCTTGAGCGAGAGGAAAGCCAGAGGAAAGCGAGGGGAGAAAAAAAAAGGTGGAGGAAAAAAGGAGCTTTTGAAAGTCTTTAGAGTGGCAGTATTATGAAAATGGCTGGTCAGTTCGAGCTGGTAAAGTGCACGCCGTTGTATACACGTTGCAAAAGGGGTTAAAAGAGGGAAAAGAGAGGGAGCTTACGTCGAAAGAGTCCGCTCGATATGCATTTTAAGCCAGACCACTCAATTAAGCTCGCAGCTATCTTCGGTATTTGCATATCAATATGGACCTATGCCAAGAAGGATTCTCTCCAAAGATTCTCTCCGCTCGCTGGATTTGGATTATTCGAGAAGCCACGGAGTACACGTCGCTGAGAGATGTAAATCGGTGAAACGGGCACGCGATAAAGTCCGCCTCGGCTGCTAATAATTGCGGTTGCAGCGAATTTCTGGCCACCTTCTGGCAAGTGTTCTTTTAAGCACACGGATGGAGCAGGGAATGGCTTTTATAAATACATGTAGTCGAGATAGGAAGATGGAATCTATGGTAGAGGTAGATAATCGTGAGTTAGTAAGAAAGAAAGAAAGAAAGTAAGAAAGATCGATACCTGTGACATGTGCTGCGGTCGCGTCGCCGTCGAAGTCATGTGTACAACGGAAGCCCTGGGCATTTTAAAGCTGTTCTCGCCCTCGTCCGGCACAGTTGTTACCTGCAACACAGCAAAGATAGCGATGATACTCGCGATACGAAGTTTCCTCAACGATATATTCCTACACAGCATCCGACGAGAAAACATTAGGTTTGCTCGGAGAAATTTCTTTCTCCGGCTCTGTCCACTCGAATCTTCCTCAAACAGACTGGCTTATCGCGAGAATTTGATTTTCCACTTTCGACCGACAATAGATTCTCCGCGACAGCGAGATTAGTCATGCGTCCCCCTGTCGCTGAGTACCATTAGTCCAGCTCTCCGTTATCTTTTCCCCTCTTCCAAAAGAACGCGACCAAGTATCGTCTGGGCATACATTGTTTTCGCCATTTGTACACAGATATTGCCACAATACCTCATTGTTAGCAATGATCCGGCGCTCCAGGGACGACCGTAAACTTCCGTTTAGCTTTCTCGATGCTCGCCGAACGGATAGCGAACGTGGCGTAATTGAATGCTACGGGAGGTGACGGCGAGAAAAATAACGGCAACCCGAACTTTACGAGCTTCCAGAAACTACAAAGGGGAGCACTGGACGTGTTGTAAGTAACGCGACCGGCCCACGATAAGACTTTCCGTGGTTTACCATTGTCTAGAGGAGCCGGACAGATAATTGTCCTCGGTTCTACGTCCAATTGTGCCGCCCACGCGGTATTCCTGGCTACAGAAAACGGTGACTTTTTACGCCTGACAGGCCGTCAAGTTGGTCGACCAAGGACCATGTTACATCTATATCCTCTCTTGGCGACCAGTCTTGGCTGCCTGAATGCGAATTGTTGCACGGCTGGCGGTCTGTTTATTTACCATCCACCTGACCAGCAAAGCGGAGCCGGGAGTGGTTTCTGTTTCGCGATTGTACCAGCATTCGCTCCCATGGTAGCCGCTCGAATCTGTCACACCAGGGGCGTGTGCGTTTAAACGATATTGGATAGGAACGGTTAGGTCCTAGCCGCGTTTCTGGCCCTCTTAGATATCGAATGAACGATGGTAACGGTTGTTCGACTTGTCCGTTCCGTTCACGCCTTTCGTGATTTACAACGAACTGGTTTCACCGGTGACAAAATTTCGCTCTCGCTCCGCCGCCACGCCAGACACGCGCTCGACAGGCTGCTGCCTTCGAACCCAAAGTCGACAATGGCGAAGAGAACTACTCTATCTCTCTGCAAACGTATCGTTGTTACACCGCGTGGAACGGAACGTTCTTCTCTATCGGACCGATTTTTTTCCTATGATTTATGCGACGATCGTCCGCCAACTACATAGTATCGTTCTACCCTTAGGCGGCTCGGTCGCGTGGGCTCTGATAAGGAAATTTAGGAGGCGTGTACTCACGCCGACAGGACTACGACGCGATACTCCCTCTCGAGCTATCCGGTCTCGCGTCGCAGACACGAATCTTTTTATAAACGTTGTTTATTACGATAGGTTCGAATTCCTGGACTTCCTCCGTGATACCCTGTGAGGTCGGATAATTATAGGCGAGCGTTCGAGGGGCTAGATACCTCTTATAATTGAGATACCGCTTCAGCTACGAATGTTCCTTGCTCCTTCTCACAATAGACGAAGTAAATCAACCGGCGTGCGTTGTCTACCTCGACCCACGCCGCCTTCCTCCTCCGCTGAAGACTTTCTGATGGTTCACGACGATTGTCGAACGCATCAGCGAAAACCGATGAGAAAAAACGATCGCTGCGAATGATTCGATGGATTCGACTTAATTCCATTATTTAGTTATTTCTCTCTAAATTATCACTTTTTTTTTTCTTTTCTTTTTCTTTTCTTTCCTGTCCGACTCGAACACTTTGTTCCTCTGTCTTTACTCCGACTCGACGACACTTTGTTCCTCGACAGTTGGGCTACCAGAGACGAACAGTTTGATTTTCAATAACCGACCAGATAGAAGATAAGCTCGCTGGCTCCCCTCACTTGCGATTTCTCACGTTTTCTCCCTTCGAGCCATCCTCGCCCGAGGGATTTATCCCTCGAACACTCGCCTCCAGGTTTGTGGAGCACCGTGCCTCCGAATCGCGGCCGAAATCAATATCTTCGGAACGTCGGCAAGCTCCGTTCTGAACGATCCTATAGAAACCGATTTCGGTGACTAATCGAACCCTCTCGGGACCAAGGGTTTCTTACTCGTTATTGTCGTCGAGTGTTGGCTCGCGGGGAATCTTAATTGAAATGCTTGGTGTTTCTTTCGGGTGGTCCGAGGGATGCGTGAATTTGGATTTGACACATAAAATGATGAGAGTCGTAAAGTAATACTCGAAACGTTATAATGCGCAAAGGTTAATTGTACTCGAGCATTAATGCGTATGATTACACGGTGCTGTTTACTCCTTTCTAACTATAATATCCATGAAACTAACCTCTCGCTTGTGCCATCGTATCGTAACACAGTTAACGAACAGACTTTCAATCTCCCCGATCAACCAATAAGATGAAACTAATAATTTTAAAAACTCCTTCGAGAAAGCGTTACCATTTACCAGCAAGAGGCGAAGGGTCACACAGATGTAACGAGCGTATCGTGACAAAAAATGCATCGAGAAGAGAAACTTTACGTACGGTTAATCTTATCGCGTAAGGTTGCAGAAAATAAAAAGGAAGCTCGAGATTTTATACCCCTGGAGAGGATAGGGTTCTAGGGGGATTAATCTGAATAGATGAATCTGAATTGGAGGGAGTATTCCAGGGCAAGGCGCGCGTGCATACAGAGCACCGAGTTGGATAATATTTTCCCTAGGCGTTAGCCCCGGATAAAGCCGAAGTATGTGGCCCGAAGGATCGTCGACGCCACGATAGTGCACGCTTAATAATAATTTCATGCCGAGATTTAATAAGAGATGCCACGAAGAGAATGGCTGCCGCGAGCCAACCGGGGGTTGGACGGTGTTGTCTTCGAATCGTTCCATCGGCCGCCACACCAAGGGAAACGTAACTTAATTACTGATTTTCCTGATAAACAAAAATGCTTCTCCGAAGCGGAGGCAGAGGGTTAAGTACCTGTCGAGATCGTGCTCCTTTCCTAGGGAAATAAACTATAATCTGCGGTTCTATTTCTAGAACCAATTTAACAGGCCTTGTTTCTCGTCGTTTCCGCGAAATTTTCATTAAGATTAGGTGTATCATTTATAATTCGTGTTAATACATCTATCGAAAGAAATATTATCGACGATAAATTAATGTTAAAGGTAACGACCGTGGTCTATGCAAATTAAATTAATAAATTAGCAAATTAGACACGCGATTTGCACAATATTGCTACTCTTTCACCCACTCGATTGCTCAACGGGTATACCAGGCGCCACGGTAGCTTTGCTTTCAGACTTTTTGTTCTTCGACACACATTTAACCACTTTGAATACACTGCCTCTATCTCAGCTACTCATTTATAATCGTAAAAGAAGTTCGTGTAATATATTACCACCTAACGTGTCACGGTCGATTGAATTGAAAGATCTCGACAATAAAATGTTGCTCATTAACTCGATAATTCCTACTGGCTTTCCTATTTTCTATTTCGACGCGACGCAAAAATCCACGTAGCAATTATCCATTTATCCGTCTCTTCCTCTTTCTCTGTCGCTCGATTACCAAGAACGGATTACCCAATAACGAGCGTAACGCGAACGCGTCGAGCAATCGACAAGGATTCGAGGCGCTATTAATTATATCGAGCCTCGGCGAACGAAATAATTCGTTCCCTGTCTCGTAGGCGGAGCCTCGCGAGCACACATAGCCAGGTTGTCGTAATTTCTCGTAATTATCGCTCGCAAATTAGTTTGTCACGATGAATCAAACGGTGAACGAGAACAGAATCGTTGGATAAAACGCGAAAGAAAAGCTGTCTCACTCACGGAAATACAGTTTTGCAACGCTGGCACCGATCGCCTAGCGAATTTCTGCGCTCTCATCGCGATCTATCCTCTAAAATTAATCACGAGTCAATTCCGTGTGTTACTCGGAGGATCGATCGTTACGTTTGCTCAGCCTCCCATAGCTCGACTCGTATGCAAAACGCGAGTTTCTGCATGCGAAGCGTTGGCCACTTTAGAGACGCGGTCGTTCGTTCTCTTGTTAGTTAGAGTACGGCTTGAATATTTGATCGGTCCGAAGAGCGGCGTGCTTGAAAAACAGGGTACTTTTAAAATACCGTTGGAAGCTCGTAGACTGTTTCACCGTCGACTCGTTTTCATTCACCTTGCCTTCGCACCTGTTCTCTCTGGTCGTTCGTTGCGCGTTCCTTCGCGTTTGTCAATCGCTCAATCAGGCCGGAAAGACTAGGCTTGCCACGGTCCACGGTTGTTGCATACGTGAGTGATTTTGAATCAGAGTCATTGATAACGTTTGCTTTGCCTCGCTTGTATTCTTTCAAGCCTTCGGCCCGTGGTTTCTCTGAAACTCCATTCTCATCGCTCACTGTCCGCTTCCTAAGAGCACGTCATCCTCGCGTTCGTACGCACACGAAGCTACTTACTACGTCTCTCTTGTCAGCCACTGTCGCGTGTACGCGCATTCTCTGGTCTCTGACTTTTCAGATAAAACAGCCTTACTGGTTCTACTCGAACGATCTCCGTTCGTTCGCTCTTTTTTCTCCCGTTCCTCGCAGAGACAAGAATCGAAAAAGTAACTCGCCGGTATTTATAATATCCCTAGATTCCAGCGTACAACCGGCGAAACTGCTCGATCGATTAACGTAGAAGAGCTCTCGCAGCAACCGGACAGCTTTTAATTTCCAACTCTTTTCCTTTTTTCCGTCTGCGTCTTGCTTGACTAGCGAAGGAGGAACGCCAGCCAGAACGGATTTCATTAGCGAGAGCAGTCTTTCTGTCGTTAACGAAAACGCGAGCTCTAGGGGAACGCGGGATCGTTGGTTGGTTGCTCTTTATGAAATTACAGCCGTGTTTCGAGAAAGAAAAAGAGAAAGAGAAGGAGAACCTTCGCCTCCCGTCCAAGGACGCTCGTTTAATTTCCATCAAACGCGCGCCACCGAATTTTTCTTCGTTCCAGAGTCTTGTTAACGCCGAGCCACCCCTTATCCGAGCGATACGAGGGCAGACATCGGGGAACAAAAATCTGATAATTAATATTCACGGTTGAATTGGCATGAAATCTATCGAAGGTACCAGTTTACGCGCTACCGCGACGTTAATTAAATATTGTGAATATTATCAGTGGTTGTGGTGCCATAATTCTTCCCGACAAGATAATATCGCGTTTACTTAATCGCAGCTCGCCTTTAAACTCGTACCAATTAATTACCTACACGGCCGCGTCTTTCTCTTCCTTTCTCTCTTTCTCTCTTTCGCTGTACGTTCGATTAAACCCGACGTGATCGTGGCTGATTTATCGTAAACTTTCGTCCGTGCTCGCGCCAGTTTCTTCTCCCTCCTCCCCTTCAGCTACTAACGATCCTTCTTTTCTCCACGAAGAGGAAACAGTGTCGTCCGTTTCCTCCGCGCTGCCGAAAATTCGGCTCCGTTTCCTACGACGTACACTTCCGTGGCCGATCGATCGAGCCGAAAGTTCCGGCAGCCCCGCTTCGCGATCGTTTCTCAAGTTTTTCCGTCCAAGTCGGACCAGAATTCTCCTTCCCTTTCTTGAAACCGTGTAAAAAGAGACGTTGAGATGTGGAACTACGGTTTTGGGACTGGATAAAGGTGCCGTGGAACATTGAGGCTAGGTTACCAAGTTTGTTTATTTTAGAAGATACTGATTTTAAGAATTTCGTAGAAATCCACCGAAATCTTGATGCTCGCGATAAAAAGAAATTTATTAAGAAACAGAATTTTTCTTTGTAATATATATAAATGAGAGAAGGAGAAAATAGAAGATTGTTGCGATGAATTATTCGCAATAAATTTCTGAGACGAATTTTCGCTCGGATATCTCGCGTATCCGTCGTGTTTCGAGTTCCAGCGATCGGGATCGAACTACCAGGGGATGAAAGGAAGAAGGAAATGGTCAATAGAGGGGAAAGAGCGGCACGAAGGGAAGACGTATCAATTCGAACGAAGGAAATGCACCCCGTGCACTCGGTCGGAGTAATGAAATGCAGCTTACACCCCGTATTTTACGTTTTATTAGGCTTCTCCCTCCCCCGCGTGGCTGCATTTACCGTGCATTCGGGTCAAGTGGCTATGAATATCTGTATCCAACTGTGGCCGTCTAAAGCAACCAACCAATTTGTCTGCCATATTTCACCGCCTTCCCGCCGGTGTATTTCCCCCCTTGGTCCTTTTTTTTAAACGCTCGTTTATCGTGTTCTTTCGCGCGACGCTCGTCGTCGCGGCGTTTGCGACAAAAGGAAGTACAAAAGGAGAAGAAACAATCGTGGAATAAGCTATTTCCTTGCAAAATAATCGAACGGATGTGCTTTGAAGATAAAAATTATATTTCTACGATTAATTCAAAATTTCTTCGCAAGAATAACTCGTCGATCATGATTTAATCCATTTCGGTTCGATCAGCCCCCATAAACTTTTATTTGCCAGTCGAACACGTCTTCGGCGAACAATTAGCGAGCACCACCTCCGAGCACCGATTTTGCTCCAACTTTGTTTCTCGAGCGAGAACGAGGATCGAGAAAGACGGAGAGAAAAAACGGCGCAAAGTTAGGAGGTCTACAGGCCGGTAATAAATTCTCGTGGAATTATGAATCGACGCGGCGTGGATGATTCGATATACCGAGAGGGTACATTTACCGGGCGATCCCCGAGTGGCGCGATGCATTTGGGCTGGAACACGATGGGTAATGACCAGAACTCGATTTAAGTCACGATCCAGGGTTACGGGCCAGCCTTTCCTTAGGCCCTTTCAGCCTTTGCCTCTTACGATCTCTGATGTCCCCTTTGTATTTCCTCGGTCGTTCGAGAACATCGAAAAAACGACTCTTAAGAAAGAAGAACCATCAGCGGGTGGAAAATATTATTAAAACGGACTCCTTGCTTATTACGTCTTCCTTCATTTTTTTTCTCTCCTTCGTTTTGCATTTTCCGGTCCATTTAACGAGCAGTTTTGGTCGCGCCGTTCTTAAATGTCCCGTTTATCAAGCGGTCGAGCATTTGTTAGGGTAATCGATCCGAGAAGAAGCAGCCGCTGAAACGTTCGTCATCTCGCATGACTGTACGGTTTAACGCTCGCACTCTCAGCCAGTTTCTGCGTTGGACGCCTTGGATTATTCTCGACACACCTTTCGTGTACGCGACGCGCTCCAGAATACAATCTCTGTGTTTCATGCTCCTCTCTCTCTCGTTTCTCCCGCGATACGATCACCATTCGCATAATCCCCGATCTCGCTGCATACGGTTAATTTCAACCTTTGGCCTTGAATTTGAGCCAGACGATGATATATGAATAATACAAGCTGCGCGTCTTTCCAGTATCCTCGGGTTCGAAAAAGAATCGGGCATAAATCATCGTCCGTAACTCTACCCTTTTCATCGGCTCTATTCTCGGTCTGTTTCGGTCTGTTTCGGTCTGTTTCGGTGTGTTACGATGTGTTTCGGTGAGTTTCGGTACTCTTGGCCAAACATCATCAAGATTCCACGATCATTCACCGAGTCTCGAGCAAGAGTACGCTCTCGGGTCTGGGGGAAAATAAATAAATAAATGCCCGTTTTTCATGGCTACCGGTACTCCTTTTTGGACTCGGGATGCTTCGGTTGCACTTGGTCCCCCTGGTTCACCGGCAGCAGCCTTTTGTTCCCCTCCCAAAAAGAAGCTGTGCCGCAGAAATCCGAGCCAAGAATAGCTNGTTTCGGTACTCTTGGCCAAACATCATCAAGATTCCACGATCATTCACCGAGTCTCGAGCAAGAGTACGCTCTCGGGTCTGGGGGAAAATAAATAAATAAATGCCCGTTTTTCATGGCTACCGGTACTCCTTTTTGGACTCGGGATGCTTCGGTTGCACTTGGTCCCCCTGGTTCACCGGCAGCAGCCTTTTGTTCCCCTCCCAAAAAGAAGCTGTGCCGCAGAAATCCGAGCCAAGAATAGCTTGGCGGTGCCACGTGCCGTGTTACTGTTCTACTAGTCGCCTCTAGACAGCTGAAACTTCTGCAAGCACCGGTACCGCAGCCACGATTTCGCGCTCTATTATTACGAGTTTCGCGAGACTGGCCTGTGAATACCTAACGATCTTCGCCTTTTTGCCCACCATGATCGCGAGGGATAACCTCTTTGATTATCACGGATCGTGTTTCTATAATTTCGAACCATAGATCTCTTCCCCATGATAAACGCGCGAGGAAGTCTTCCTGTGAGATTCGCAATTAAATCGCGTGATAATTACCAGATAACCACGAGATAATCACTGGATAATCACGAAATAATCATACGATGACGACGATATCGACGAAGCAGAATTTTCTGGTTCGAATAACCAACGATCTGAATCATCCCCAATATGTAACGCGTTTTCATGTTACAAGACGCGTGAACGCTCACGTTTTCCGGAGCCACGACAGCTCCGAGTGCAATATTTAACTCAATCCGCTTGGCGTGCACACGAGACTGGTTTCAAGGCAAGACACGAGAGCAGGCGGCGGCGGAGAAATCACACGTCGGAGCCGAGCTGACCGTAGCGAAGAATTATCCGTCCACGTGGCTCGTGATCCATGAATAAACGGCCCGGTCTAACCGTCCCAGTCGTGGACGTCGCTTTGGGGACCCGGTGTCTCTTCCGTTGATAAGTAATCGTCAGTCCACGGCGTGTGTGCGATAGAAAGAGAGGAAATACTTGGCGTGGTCTCGTTCGTCTCGTCGATGCATCGATGCTGCACTTGGCTGCACCGCTACTCGCGCGGAGAGACGAACGAGTCGCGTGTTGATAGTACCACCGATCGGTTAATTAATTATCCACGAGAGACGGCTCGTTTTATTGCGCCTCTTGTTTTCGTTTGTTTCTTTGGATTTTAACTTATCCTGGAATTGAATGCTCGTAGGACGCCCAAGGGTATCGGGTTCCGATGCTAATTTTAAGCTGGATATTCCGATCCTTCTGTCCGTGCTTATAACTCTTGTTCGGGTCGTTTATGGGTTCGTTATGAAGATCTGTGTGGCGTATAATACAGTTAATCGATTGTCAAATAGTGAACAAACTATAACATTTCCTACGTGACAAAAGTGACACGGTATTCTCTTCGTTAATCATATTCTAAGAAACAGTCATTGTTTCATCTTGTACGTGCTTGGAC
>SMSQ01026142.1:48846-59070 GCA_019453375.1 Ctenoplectra terminalis | reverse complement strand
GGCCTAATTCCTTAGGTGGTTTTGTGAACAAATGCATGTTCTGGTTTATTTAAAAACTGTTATTCTAAAATTCAATATAGTTTAATAACCTTTTTTCATTATTTGTGTATTTGAATATTTCGTGGCATACGATTATGATAATTCGAAATTAAGAATAAAGCGCCTAATTTAAGGTATTTTATTACCGTTATTTATTCATCTATTTATTATTATTTGTTTTTAATATTGATACTGAGGAAATTTTAAGTTTCTTTTTCTTTTTACCACTGTATTATATTTCTTTTTTTAGGATTTCAAATCCCACGTATCAGTGCAGTCGGTCAACAACTATCAAGGTCGCGATTATTTTATTACCGTTATTTATTTATCTATATATAATTTTTTTTTTTTAGAATTTTAAATCCCATGTAACTGAACGGTCGGTCAACATCTATCAGGGTCGCGATATTTGAAAAATAATCTCGACGGAATCTGATAAGGAGTAAAAATCGCAGTTGGATTAATCGATAAAAATCATTAACCCATGGAAATTTTCATCAATGACGAAAGAATACAGACATATAGTCAAAGATTCGCAATGAGCGGTAAGAATTAAATTTACAGAAGTCTAAAAAATAAAAACTAAAAATATAAAAAAGAAACAAACCTTGTGTCATCATTGGTATCCCGGGTTGTGCCATTCCAGGTTGCGGCATTCCGGGTTGCGGCATTCCGGGTTGTGGCATTAGAAATGCACCCGGTGACGGTGCGCTTGCAACGTGTTGCATCGTTGGAAACGGTGATTGTAGACCGGAGTAAGGCGAATTCATATCCATTTTTTCACCTGAAATAAAAATTATTTTGTCGTTCACAAGAATATTTTTCGTCCAATCAACATGAATTATGAATATTTCAAAAATCACATCCTATTTGAATTAAAAAAAAGAAATATATATAATCTAATGCATGAATCGAACTTAATTTTTAAATCGATTAATTAAATAAGTTTCTAAGTTCTATGTATATCGAAATCCCTCTAAAGTTCAATGACGCACGATTACAACATTTTCAGTGTCCAGATTATTTTATCATTCGCATAGGAAACAGTATGGTGCTTCGTTACGAAAAATCGTGTCGCATAGAATTTTCTTAAGTTCTTAACTTACTGTGCTGCGTAAAAGTTGAACGATGTGACGACACATAAAAAAAAAATCAAGCATCGAACAATTTTTCTTCCGTTTGTTTACTTTTTGTTTCGATATCTAGGTTATGTATGACGAGATCCCTCGATCGGTAACGGTTTTCCTCCAACGACCGTTTTTATCGACCAAGCAGTTGCGCCGAGAATTAGTTACGAAAAGGATCGTACGGTGACGAAACTCTAATCGTAACACTGTTTATGTTATTGAAATTGTCAGGTCATTGTCCTCTCGTAAAGGTCGTTGTAACTTACGCGAGGATATGAACTATATGAACTATAGCTGATAACACCGCATTTTTTTATTGATAACAATCCTTTGTCTCTCGATACGTGTGATCGATAACTCGAACGAATATTACTGACTATGTACCAATTCGATCGTACAAGAAACTATACCGTTACACGTTCGATTAACATTAGAACTACCAAACCGGTCAAAACGATTTAATCGTTACTTGTAAAGAATTTTATAAAATATTTCAATAATTTTATAATGATAATTTTATAATCTACTCTGGTATATTTTTGGTAATTTTTCATATACCTTTTCTGTTCTTTCAATTCAAATTTTCATTGTTTCTTATAAATTTAATTTTATTTAAATTTTATTTTATTAAATTTTATTTTATTAAATTTTATTTAAATTTTATTTTTATTAAAAATAAGTACAATTAAATCCTCGGTAGTTCTAGCGTTAAATTAAACCGCACGAGATTATAGAAATCTGTTTCTATTCACTATTTTGTTTCGTTTTACACGGTGAATGATTCATATCGAGTGTTACAAACTGTTATCTCAAAAACTGTTAGAGATAATGACAAGATTCTTTTTTTTTCATATTTAACTTCATGGAAGCCTTCCGTGGTATGCATAGGGTACGATTCTTAGCTTTGCTAGGGATATTCCATAAAAGGTCCCAATAAATCATTAAGACCCAAAAAGGAATTTTCTTACCGTCCCAAATAATTCTCAAGATAACAGCTTTTAACTCTTCGCATCAGATATCTTACATAGTTCTTTCAATGATTCTATCGGGTTGCCCGAAAGTTGGTGCCGACTTTCGGTAGGTGCGATTAGAACAGGTCTGAATATGTCGGAATGATTGAAAACAAATGACACGCGTACATATTCTAAAGAATGACGCATCGGGAATCTTTGGACAAAAGTTTAGTTAGGATATATTCATTTTCGTTAGTTTCATACGCTATTAACAGTTGAACTACCGACGATTAAAATAGACTTATTTGTAGCAAAGAAATCGAAACGATAAGTACTTGAAAAAATACTTATATCAGGGGTAATAATTCTTTGCGCGTGTTTCGTTTAAAAAATTATCGAAAATCCCTGAAAATGCGCAACTGTAAATTTATAAAATTTCGGTAGTTCTAGCGTTAAATATGGAAAGGTTTTACGCCGAAAAACCTAAGAAGTTTTGGAAGGATCGGATATTCGAGTTACGCGAGAGACGGAGAAAGATTATAGAACAAAATGGAACATATATGATTTAATAAACGTACAAGGAAATTTAAATGTGTTGTGTTTGAATGTTCTTTAAAAATCGGCACCAACTTTCCGGACGACCCAATAGATCTTGAAGCGAGACGATGACAAAAGAAATGTTGTAAAAATGGTGGGAAGATCGGTCGGTAAAGTAAACATGTGGTAAAACGTACACGTAGGAAAGTTTATTACGTGTCGAGAGAAAAAAAAAAAAGAAAAAAGTGACACCTTAAACTAGTTTCCACCTCATCGTATGCACTACTTTTTAATAGCCTTGAATTAGATCTCATGAGGCCTAATCGATGGTTTCCTCGTTCGTTGCGAACAACCTCGATAACTTTTCGTTCGTGCATTTTTTCTTTCTTTCTTTTTTTTTTCTTTTTTTTCTTTTCAATGCGCGCGCTTGTAACACGCACTGATTACGCTTTTCACGGTGAACGAACGACAAATTATACGAATTAACGTTTACACGATCGGGGCTGCAACGAAGTTTCGGCGTTGCCCCAATTAATGACACCGAAAATCGTTGATAAGGACGGAGATAAGTGCACGTGCATTTAGAGAGATCTTACACATTGTTTCGTGTGTTCAACGACAGCTGATTCGATGCTTCGGATAAATCGTTTCCTTGTTATTAAAATATCGATTTTATTCATAGATCAAACATTAACGCTAAAATATATACATTTGGTTACAAATGTACCCGACCACTTTAAGTATTAACGTTATTTTTTTACATACATTTTCTTCTATTTAAAAACTTACATATAACTGCAAGATAAAGCGTTCAACTTTTCTCGTAAAAACAGATTTTCATTTTTTTCTTTTTTATTCTCAAGCCTGCAATTGTACACAAAATTCATTCGACACCTAAAATGGCCAGATACCTTTTCAACGCATATCACTATAAATATATATATAATATTTTACTATCAATGCATTGTTATTGAATCACTCTTTTCTTTTTCTTTTTTTTTTTTTGGTAAAACAAATTGGTCGAGAGTCGCTAATAACCCACAAGTGGTTGATGCGACGATAAACAAGAAATAAAAAAAAAAAAAAAGAAAAAATTGGACGAAAGCGGAAGAAGTGATTTTCTAAGAGATTAATGAGAATTAGTCCCCGATGGTTAATTACCATGGTTCGTCACCAAATACAACGAAAAAGTGATACATTGTTCAGTTATGTACACTTTCATCGGATGATGTCATCGTGTCTCACGTGTGTCTGCGTTCGCATACCACAAGGTCGTCAGTGTCGTGACTACTGGAATGACGTATCTACACAAGCACACCGATGCAAAAGAAACAGGAGGTCCTGTGTAAACCGCAAGATACGGTAGCAAGCAACATGCGCTTCCGGTTTTTCAGAAAAGTATGGTTACGCCCTTTTGATGATGGAAAATGAAACATGGAACTTACGTGTTGCTTCTCTGACTATCTCTCTCTCTCTCTCTCTCTCTTTCTCTCGACGCGAGAGAACGAAAAGAAATGCTGGATAGGCGCGTGAAAAAATACGATCGACAAAAATCGATTTTTCGCGTTACCGACACCGTCTCTTAAGATTTTTCCTTATTCGTCTATTTTAAGGATTTACGTTTATGCGGTATTCTCATGTAATGTAAAATTTCGTACAAACGTGCAATACTTTTCGTTCGCTCGAAGACGACTCGATACGATCACTTTCTTCCAAGAACGATTAAAATTGTTAACATCGTGAATTGGAACAACGCGTATACGATAAATCGTTGGATTAATCTTTCGATTTACACTTGTGCGTAGAATTAAGTTTTTATTCGAACACGAGGCGTGCGAAGCGTTAAGTCATGTGACATTGTTAATAAATAATAATGAGAATCCGTGAGCATCTCGTGTCATTTTCATTAATAGAACATCCCAGTGACGAATGGGTAATGCAACATCTATCGGAAAAATAAAAAAAAAAAAATATACGAAATACATGAATCTGGATCGAACATGATTTTAAGGAATGTTTGGTAATATTAATAAAACTCACTGAACGCTCGGGAGCGTCGAGGTCGTGGATAGTGCTGTCTAGAAGATAAGAGAATGACACTTGCATCCGGTAAAGGGAGTTTCCGTGATTCCTCTCTTACTATTTTCTTCTGGCATGGTTGTACCACAAAGAAAGAGCCAACGTCAGTCTCCTCGAGCGGCGCTGCGATTCGTCGGACTTTTCCAACTCGATCGGTATACACCAATGGTAGAGCGGCTCGATGGTGGAAACGGAAAAGAGAAAAAAAAAAAAAAAAGAAAAAAAATAAACGGGAAGAAGAGAAACGTTGGAAAATTTGGAAACACGTCTTGAAAGAAAAATTTTCTGTCCTACGAGATAACCGTCGTAAAGATATATATTAGATGCGCTTAAACTGTCCGTGGGTCGAAGCGATAGAGACGGTGCTCGATGTTCGCTCAGGAGGTTGAAAGAAAATTCAAGTGTGATAAGATGGCGTCACGCACGTCAGACCTAGGGAAGAAGTGAGAGGGGCAGAGGAAAGACAGGAAGGAGGCAGGCCAGGCGAACGTCGCCAGGGGACTGCGGTGTGTGACAGAGAGTTCGAATACGGTGCTGTCATGTCTTCTTCGAGCCTTAAGAACGGCTTTATTTCGATCACAGTGAAACCTTGTGCACGATTCATCGTCCATTAGCATCATCGATGCCTTTGTTCGGCAATAGTAACTGTTCTCGTTCATACAAAATCGTTTGGACGACACGGAGAAGCAGTTAGTATCGGTGGTAAATTTTTCTTTTGTCGTAGAAATAATAAAAACGTGCAACGATAATCTTGGTGGGCAATCGAGAGAGAGAGAGAAAACCATCCTCTCGGTCCTGGACACGTCGAGGAGGAGGAGGAGGAGACGGAGGCGAACTGCCAAAGAGATGCGCGAGTTCAAGGTAGTCGTCCTCGGCTCGGGCGGGGTAGGCAAGAGTGCACTCACCGTGCAATTTGTTTCGGGATGTTTCATGGAGAAGTACGATCCAACGATCGAGGACTTTTATCGGAAAGAAATCGAGGTGGACAACTCACCGTGTGTACTCGAGATCCTCGATACCGCCGGTACCGAACAGTTCGCGAGTATGCGTGATCTGTACATAAAAAACGGCCAAGGTTTCGTCGTAGTTTACAGTCTTACGAATCATCAGACCTTCCAGGATATAAAGGCGATGAAGGAATTGATAACGCGCGTCAAAGGGACCGAAAGGGTGCCTGTATTGCTGGTCGCGAACAAGCTCGATCTCGAGCATCAACGCGAGGTTGATACCGCCGAGGGAAACGCTTTGGCACAACTATGGGGCTGCCCGTTCGTCGAGGCGTCGGCGAAAAGTCGCACGAACGTCAACGAGGTATTCGCGGAGATCGTACGCGAGATGAACTTCAGCCCTGAGAAGGAGAAGAAGAGCTACTGCTGTTGCAGCGTCCTCTAATAATTAATCAAAATCCTGAACCGGGCTAACCGAGCCATGTTAGGTAAAGGAAACGCAAATAGTGGCTGATCGCAGTACACCGGATGATAAAATTGTTCTCATCTGGTGTCTACGCGCTCTCTCTCTTAGGCTCAACGATGGGCTCGTGCTGTGAATTCGCCAATCAGTAAGACTAATGTTACGATTGTACACCCTGGATTTTTTGTGAATTCGAATATGTCAAAGACTCATGCCGTCTCTTGGTTCTTTTTCTATTGGAAAATCACAGTCCGCTGTTCGGCTGGCTGTTAAATATTTTAATATACATGGATAGTATTATGTGTAATATTATTGTAATATATAATAATAGATGTAAGCGGGCAATTGAAAGAGGTAACTCCGTCGGCAAAAGGACCAATACTCGAGAGGAAGAAAAAGCGAGAGAGGGTAATAGCGAAATGGAATAGAGAAGGACAAGAATTGCGTCAAGGGTGACGACAGAACTGCCCTGCGGTGGTTGTTACTTGTTAACAGCGAAACCAAACTTGATATGTCTAGCTTTCTGCTCAATCTAAAAGAAGCACCTGTTGCGTATTTGTTCCAGTCCATGAACCTCTATTACTCGCAGGTTAGATGCTGATTAAAAGAAAAAAAGCATCCGAACTATTTGCAGATATTGAAGGAATCACTGTGGTGGTCGGCCGTTTGAAAATAGTGAAACGAATATGGAAAACATCGGAATATATGTTGTTTACAATGTACAGTCAAAGAATTGGGAAGAAGACAGATAGTCTTAGACGCATCGTGCAATGATTTCCATTAACGATATATTACCTGTGCTCAATCGTCAGAGGCTGCGGTAAAGAATACATTGTACAGAGGGCTCGAACAATGTGTCGTTAATGGTACTGGTATTGATTGTACAGTTCTAATAGTAGAAATAACATTTTATTAAGACGAACATGGAGTATCAAAAAATGGTCGTCAATGGGTAGAATTTTATATTTGAGACCATGATATTCGAGCAATTGTGTTCTTATCAGATTTCAATATGATTTCATTTCATACCAGATATTGTCTGTATTCTTATTTCGATAAGAATTACCTCGATCCGAATGGAAACTCGAAGCACAACATGGAGTGCTTTAATCAATCAAGGCGTAACGAAGAGGAACGGAAAGAAATGAAAGAGAAAGGAGATTACAGTAATATTACAGAAGAACATTAGTGCATAACGTCAATCTTAAACATAATTATAGGATTTATATGGTAAAGTGTGTACTATAGAAACGAAAATACAAGATCTTTATACACAATTCGAAAAAAGTTTTATAGCCAATTTAAAAACGAAACGAAAAAAAGGAAAAAAAAAAAAAAAAAAAAGATAATACACCAGCAAGAGGAGGTGAGACTTTGAAATGTGCTTTTTCACAAAGGCGTGCTGGTACATTGATCCCTTCAACTGCAAAATACGTATGTGGTACTCGTAATAATATTCAATATATCCATTGCTTTGTACGAACCGAAAGAAAAGAAAAAAAAAAATATCTCCTTTCGAAACCGATTATCATTGAGTTCGTGAATGTAAACAGATAGATGTAAAACAAAACAAAAAAAAAAAGAAAAAAAGCAAAAAAAGAAGCAATGGACTCCCTTATAAGTAGCAGTAGGTCGTGTGTAATTTTTCTCGTGTGATCAAAAATCATATTATCCGATGTTAAATACCGCTTTTATACCATAACAGTCATTACATTAGCTCGATATGTTATTATTTAACGCCACCATCGAAGTCATTAATTTCCGTGTGATTGCTGCACGACGTACCTTAACAACAGTAAGGGTTGTTCGATCAATTATTTTCTCTTTTTTTTTTTTTTTTTTTTTTTTTTTTTTTTAATGAATTTAACCGAAGGATATTATTCCTGATTTCATAGAAAAAAAAACAAAAAAAAAAATCGTGTATTTATAGTTTGTATAATATCTACTTGTTCGTCTCAATTACCTGTCTTTCGGATCGATTACGAATAGTTGAATTGTACACGATAGATATCGCTTCCCAATTCGAACTCGTCGAAGGACCACAAATGTCGAACTGAAAAGTTTCAAACGAACTGATGTACAGTATTTCTATCATTGGTAGTTAGAGGAAAAAAAAAAAAAAAGTGTCCAACGATACAGAATTGTTGGGAAGCGTTATCGATCGTACATTTAATTCGTTCTTTCCAATAATTGTCGGTGCACTTTTAGAAACGTCATTTTCGTAGCGAATGTGCGTGGCCTGATATATTTTTTTTTCTCTCTGACTTCTCAAACCATTTTTCCAAACCAAATTCACTAATTCTCGATTAAATTCAATAACTTTGTTTAAAACTCGGATTAAATTCAATAACTTTGATTAAAATAATTTTTATTCGTAGGCTAAAGATATTAGATTTATTTTTTATCCTAATTAGAAAATATTAGTATTTATATCCGGTACGTTAAAGATAATTGTATATCAGATATGGCAAGCAAAAAAAAAAAAAAAAAAACAAAAGGAAAAAATAAATACTTAAATCAGAGAGAATTTGAAATAGCCTCGCGTGTTCGACTAATGAAGGGTGCTAATACGTTTCGTCAGTTTAAGATTGATGAAGCGTATACCGACGTAGCGAATCGGCCAACCATTTCGTTACTGTACTCAAGTATATAAACAGGCAAGGAAGAAAAGAAAAAAAAAGGAAAAAAAAAACGGGGGGCAACAGATATAATTATTCGTATCCTCTATTTTATCACTCGGAAAATTCATAGTCTCGCTGTGATCCCGTAGATTATAACCGCAGTTTTTCTATTAAAAGACGACGATAATAACCGCGCATAGAAGCCTTTCAACGGCGAATCAAAGGGCCTCTTTGTGAAACGTGTAATCGCTCTCGCTCTATTATCATTACATTTTTTCGCCCTCCTGGGTTTTTTGTGCTTCGCGAAAACCATAGATCGGCAAAAAAAGAAAGAAGAGAAAAAGAAGGAAAAAAAAAAAAGGAAGATGAGAGCGGGAGGGAAAAAATAATGGAGGAAAAGTAAGGACGCTCATTGACTGCCCATAAGGATAGCTTTCTAAGCATTATATACATACACTGACGCATGAAAATGGAATAAAAGGAAAAAAGGAGTTTCTATATTTGTATCGCTTCTGAACGTTAACGCACACGTTTCTCCGACGCGAGATCGAGTTTTAAGAATATTTTTCTAAAGAACACGCTGAAACTTTTGTACACGAGAGAGAAAAGAAGAAAAGAAACTAAAAAAATGAAAAAAAGAAAAAAAAAAAACAAAAAAATTGAGCTTCGTCTGAGTGAGCATATCAAGTGTCAAGGACCAGGTTCGTTTCGTTTCCTTCCTTGTTTTTCGGCCAGCAAATCCTTTTTTATTCTTTTTTTTTTTTCTTTTCTTTTTTTTTTCTTACAAAATAGAACAATTTAGGGAAAGAAAGCACAAGAATTCACCACCTACAAACGATTCGCATACGATTTTATAATTAGATATAAATAAATGAATGAATAAATGAATGATATAAATATAAATATAAATATAAATATAAATATATATATATATATATATATATACAATATATATGTATACAGATTTGTTACGCAACTGGGTCACATTAATTCGAGAAACACCACGATTTAGATGTATATCGGCCTTTCAGTACTACCTGCGTATGATATTGAGTACGAAATACGTTATATTTTTTACAATGTGAAGAATCTGTAAATATTATAGCGTCGAATTATATAATAATAATATTAATATTAATGAAGGAATAAGAAAAAAAAAAAAAAACAAAAAATAAAGGAACTACTGATCTGACATTCGAAAAGACAACAAATAAGAATGGCTTACAGTAAAAAAATGTGCATTTCATTGACAAACGACGCTCGTGAAACATTACTTGTGTTTCTTTGTTGTGTTTTTAGCTGTCTTTCTTTGGTTCGTTGTTCTCTGATCGGATTAACTACGTTTCAAGCGATAATATCACTTGGGTAGACGCGAAACGGATACTCGAGACACTCGTAAACGACACCATCTGCGAAAAATTGTTTGCTGGTAATTCGAATTTTTTTTTTTTTTTTTTT
>SMSQ01026142.1:23003-42276 GCA_019453375.1 Ctenoplectra terminalis | reverse complement strand
TACACCTAAGTCTGTTTTTACACGGTCTTTTTGTACACGGTTTTGATATAACACGGTTTGAAAATTGAATATTTTTAATTTTTTTACACGATTTTATTCCATTTAGCACGATTTGAAATTTTATGTACTTAAATTTTTTTTGTCAAATTTAATTTTTGCGAAGTAAAAATCATTAATTACTATGCTTGTGAAAATAAGCATTATATATTTGAGTTAATAAAATAAACATGAATTCTTGTTCTTAAAAATTCTTGTTTTTCACTAATTTTAATAGGTTTTAGAGATTAGGAACAAATCACCCATTTTTGTATAAGATCAATGTCTTTTTTTACACGGTTTTTTTTTACACGGCTTCTTCTGGAACCAATCTACCGTGTAAAAACAGACTTAGGTGTACATTCTTTTACGATCCAATGAGAAATGTACCGGCACCGGATCGTTTTATCATTGAGGTTACGTCATTAACGAATAACAAGTATACAAATTACAATTAATTCGTACAAAATTTGTTGACGAAAGAAAAATGGTTCGTGCGTGGTACATGGACAACAGTCAAGCCGATCAACGATTGGAGCATCATAAAGAACCAGCCGAATATATTTCCCTCGAAGGCTTGTTCAAAAAAACAGGTGTCGAATATTTTAAGGTTAGATCTGAAACCTTAATATTTCATTGAAATATTTTTTTTATTCCAACATGTCACTCAATTACAATTTTATAATTATATTCTTCCCTTTATACTGGACGAATACTCGCTACGGTGTCAACTAAAAATTTGTTAACAGAATAATTGTCTAATTTTCACTGTTTACCTGTATATTTAATTCAACGATATTAACACAGGTCGATTACAAAGACTATAAAAATGATGATACATTGAAGGAATTGAAAAAGAAACGTGGTTACACTTATGAAGATGAAATAGAATGTTCTAAGGAGTGTCTTCCAAATTATGAAGAAAAAGTAAGTTTGTATTGTTTCAATGCATTTTAATTGTGATCTATAGGAGATACGCTTTCGTGTACTTCAAATTTTTTAGTTAAAAAATTTCTTCACCGAACATCTTCACACGGATGAAGAGATAAGGTTGGTGTTGGACGGTTCAGGATACTTTGACGTTAGAGACAAAGATGATCAATGGATACGTATCGAGGTGAAAGCTGGAGACTTGATTATTATTCCCAGTGGAATATATCATAGATTCACTATGGACATTAATGTAAGCATCATTGTACAGGTTTAAGTTTAACATAAACTTTGTTTTATTTTATATTTACTTTTTTATCTTACAGAATTATATAAAAGCAAAACGTTATTTCGTGGGAGAACCTGTTTGGTTGCCTTACAATAGACCGGCCGACGATATGCAGTGTCGTCAAATTTACCTGAATCGTTTAAACAACGGTTTTCAAGTGGAGATTGTTTAATACCTATTATAAATATTATATTTCGCAAACGTATACTCCAAAGATACACAACATCGATCTGTGTTCAAATTGAGATTTACGTATCTAACAGTGTACAAAATTTATATGGATCAATGTGGTGTACAATTACATGATTTATATTTACATTCCACAATGTCTTGTAAAACAATTTTCTCTTTTTAATCGGATTGTTGTGTAAACTGAAACAATCAGTTTGTATAAATTGTGTATAGATTTATAAAATTTAACATGAATTGTTATCGAAACGCATGTTTTGTATATTTATATTTTTCATATACGTAGTTGTACAATGAAAAAGTCCTATAAAGTTCTTACACCCTTTTCAATTAGTATCTATTGCTTACAATAAAATTCTTTTTTAAATAAGTTATGTACATATAAAAGCCTTATAACGAAATACTGATCTGTCGATACAATCTGAATCGTTAAATATTTTTCTTTTCAACACGGATTTTCATGTATCCTCTATACAAATTTAATTTACACATTAATTATCAAAGTTCTCAACTTCTTATCGCTAATACACGCTTGTTTCAAAGCAAGCTTACTTGTATGATTCAATAATATATATCTAATATTTTCATCCGACAGGTAGCAATACGCGAGACAATGTCGCAACTAAATATACAATACACTATAACTTCACGAGAAGCGTAATAAAAGGAATATATCCCAGTTGTTATTGGATTCTAAATGTCATTGTCAAAATGTAAAAATTTGTTAAAAATAAATTACAATTATTAACACTAAACCTACCGACGATTAAACTACACCCTGCTTGTATCAAAGAAATTACGATAATAAATACTTGGAAAAATACACAACGCTGGAGAAACAAATCTTGAACCATATATTTTACAGAAAATCGCAAAAAAGTATTCAAAAGTGCACCGTTTTAAAAAAAAAAAAGAAAAGCAAATAATAAAAAATATTTTCAATGTCTCAGAGAGATGCGACTTCATCTACACAGACGTAGAAATAAAACGTCCTTATCTTGTAAATAAATAAGAATTAACTTAGAACAAGTCATGTACTTAATTCTATCTGTCTTGAAGAAAAAGAAATAGTCAAATTTTCTATTACCTTTATCTAGTATATTAAAAATCAGCATTGACCGTAAAATTGCTTTCGATCTTGTTTTGCATTACTCCCCACTTCTGATACTCTCCGACCTTTTTCTCGAAGAAGTTCGTCTTACCTTCTAAAGAGATGTGCTCCATAAAGTCAAATGGATTTTCAGACTTATAAATCTGGAAGTGAAGAAACATCGTATGTTAATACGTTGTTCAAGATTATTTTCAAAATTATAATACTTATTCGATCGAACCTTCTGACAGCCTAACTCCACGAGTAATCTATCCGCGACAAATTCTATGTACTGGCACATCAGTTTACAGTTCATGCCTATCATTTGAACAGGTAAAGCATCGGTCAGAAATTCTTGTTCGATTTTAACGGCATCCTTAATAATCGACGTTACTCGTTCATTCGATGGTTTCTGTACAATGTGTTTGAACATTAAGCATGCAAAATCGCAATGCAATCCCTGAAAAAAGACAATGAATTAGTCTCGAACGTTCTTCGATTCTCTACCCCCTTGTCCCATAAGTTAGTTTCTTTATTATGTATTTAACCCTTTGCGGACGGCGTGATTTTGAGTAAACCGTACCCGTGGGGCCGAGCCGCTACCGCGATAGTCACTTAACACTTTACCAACCGGGAGTTTATTAACCCTTTGCGGACGAGCGCCGCATATATGCGTTTTACGCAAATCATCAAATTGGCCGAAGAACTCATATATGCGTTTGGCGAAAACAGTTGATAGAACTGAGAAACGCATATACGTGTCCCACCTAAATGCATGTCGATGGCCGAGGAACTCAAATATGCGTTTAGCGAAAACAACTGATAGAGCCGAGAAACGCGTATACGTGTTTCTCACTAATATGATCGATGAAGCTAACGTTTCATTGTCAGAAGAATTCTTGTATCATTTATTTATCCTGTGGAAAATCTGTGTATATACATATAATATGTCCAGAATTTGAGTTGGAGTGCTATGAACGAAAACCGCGGTTAAGCGGAAATATGCGCTGGCAATTTTAAATGATTATCGCGGCAGGAGCTCGGCACCACGGTACGGTTCACTTCGAACCGTCCCGTCCGCAAAGGGTTAATCGGCTTTTTGCAAGCAACGCTCAGCGACCGAGAGCCTATCAATCGGTTTTTTACAGCCAATGTTTATCTACCGCTTGCTGCTTAATACTACATTATGAAAATTAAAAACTTTATTCAATTTAATTAGCCTACAATAAGAGAAACGATATACCAAGCACTATCACGAATTTCGATTTAAAAACAAAGTTGCAAGAATAAGAGCTTATATTTCCGCACGATATTAATTCGAAAACATTTGGTCGCCAAATAGTTAAGAATTTANTGATGTACAGTATTTCTATCATTGGTAGTTAGAGGAAAAAAAAAAAAAGGGGTCCAACGACNTGTAAAAGTTTACAAAGGAAAGTGATATCTTCGTTTAATGTGATTTAACAGAACTCGTTAATGAATTTATAAGGTATTATTTTTTTTAATCGATACTGCCAGTTGTCGGAAATCAACGATGCCTGAACGAAAATTTCAACGTCGGTCCGCAGAAACCGGCGTGGCGTTTAACGCGTTAAATAAGATATAATTGCATACTAACTTCATCTCTGGAAATAAGTTCGTTACTGAATGTAAGTCCCGGCATAAGACCTCGTTTCTTCAACCAGAAAATAGCGGCGAAACTGCCACTAAAGAATATACCTTCCACTGCAGCGAACGCAACCACGCGTTCAGGGAAGGTAGCGCTTTCATGATTTATCCAATCCAACGCCCAGTTAGCTTTCTTTGCGACACATGGCAAAGTTTCTATCGCGTTAAATAAAAAGTTTCTGTAGGCAAACGGTATCAATGTAAATAAAAATTGTACATTTAACAACCGACAAAGAGAAAAGTATATATTTTACTTATTCACCTTTCTTCGGCATTCGCAATGTACGTGTCAATTAACAAAGAATACATTTCCGAGTGCACATTCTCCATGGCCACTTGAAAACCGTAGAAACAGCGTGCCTCTGTGACTTGTACTTCTTGACTGAATCGTTCCACGAGATTCTCGTTAACGATTCCATCAGACGCCGCGAAAAATGCCAACACATGAGATACGAAGTGTTTCTCAGTAGCAGTCAATCTATCCCAATCAAATATATCCTGAAAAGATTAGACACCGCATATTAACTGACGCATCTTTCTTTAATTACAATTGTTCGAACATTGTAAGAGGCAAAAGTTGTACCTTTGAGAGATCCACTTCCTCCACTGTCCAAAAAGATGCTTCTGCTTTTTTGTACATCTGCCAAATGTCGGGCCATTGAATGGGGAAGACAACGAACCTGCGTGGATTTTCTTTCAGTAAGGGTTCTAACTCTGGATTAAATTTGTTGTCTTTCAGCTGCACCTTTCTTACAGCTTTCGCTTTCGTTACCTAAAGATACAGACAGGTAAGTATAATTGAAATTTTTTAATTAATACTGTACCATAGAGATATAAAAAGAGACTACTTACGTCATTTTTTGGACCGATCTCCTGAGAAATAGCAGGAGTAGTACATAACTTTTTCGGAGAAGTCTGGAAACAAAGAAATCAATGTTAATACACAAAAATTGATATATAAAGCTGTATGAATAAATCTAATAATAGTTATATTAAATATAACAAGATTTCTCATAAATAAAAATAATTTGTTTGTTACGCTGTGATAAAGTTTAATGTTTCACTTACAGAAGACTCGAAGAATTTTCTTAATAACATTTTGAATAACGAAGATACGTGGAAAATTATGAAATTGAAGATCTCAATGTATTGCATAACTGCATGCAATATCAGGTGTACAAGTCATAATAATATTCGATGAAAAACACAAGGAACAACCATGATAACCTTATAGTGCATAAATAGAATTTCTGATGTAATTCAGAACTCTAACAGGATACTGTGACTAATGGAGCTTTTATAGAGCAGATGTTACTTTTTTCAATGCCTATATCGTATCATATCAAGCTCAATATATAAACATTATGTTATACATTTATAAACTTCAGAAGAGATAATGAGCACATGTAAGGTTGCCAAAAATAATTTAATAAGTTTAACAGATTATTCAGTTATCTTTACAAAATTACATTCTTTTATGATAAAAAAAACAGAAATACTCTAAATGCTGTATTCCACATGTAACAAGGTTAGATCTATAATTTATTACAAACTAGAACATGCGGTTTCAGAAATCCGTAACGAATTAATACAATTTTATATATCGAACTTTTTACATTCTGGTGTACGAAATTATCCGAAATTAATAAAAATGGAACCAGAGAAGCAATAATATCTTTAACAATATTAAGACCCTACAAATTACAATTACATTTCCTACCGTACCAAACAAAATTAGAACTCGCAAAAGTTGACAGAGATATATTAAAAAATTGTAAAAAGGTATTTTTACAAACAGTATACATAATTTATCTAAAACCTAATACAATATACTATAAGATACATATATATTTCTTCTCATCCGTATCCGGAAGCGAAATTAAGCAGTAATCGATCAACCACTATAAAAGAAATTTCAGATCAATTAAAATCACAGAAAAGTATCAATAAACTTACCTTATCTACCAGAGAAACATTTTCCAAGTGTTTACGAATGTTCTCCTTTGTTGAAATTTGAAGCGGCATTGTAAAATGGAACGATTGTCGCACAAAAGGTGGATGAGAAAACGTTTCGCAGCAAGGTATCAATAAGAATACCGTACTATACGGAACCTGGACGCTCAAATACCGAAAGAATGATGAAAAAGATATTACTGATTGGACCTAACGCCCGATCTTTCGCGCCAAACTGCTGTCGACCAATCAGCTGATCACATTTTCCCGCCAAAACGTATTCGCACGCGTTATACCGAAACGAGTGCATATTTACCAATGAAATCTGTTTGGAAATTCTTCAAAATAACCTTGGAGGTCTTTTCACCGAAAATAAATTTAAAAAATTATAACCCACCCAGGTATATTTTCCCGCGTTTTTCTCGAGATTGCGCATTTCGCGGGCGAAGCGTTACTCGGACGTAAGGGATGATCTTCAATGGAAAAGGTAACTTAAAAAAAGGATACTGTATCATTTGAAACGCGTAACTTATTCGTCAGCTGATTCGAATGTTTGCTCACACCTGATTTCAGACATGTCTCTTTATTTTTTATTTCAGCCAATCATCCGCACGCTTAATTGTCGCTGTATATATTAAAAATTTTTAACTCGTTATTGTATGTCAATAATATTTTTGGTACAAAAGGTAATTTTGTTGGTGATAAAATGTAAAATAAAGAAATATGAAATATTAAGATTGTTTGAAAATATTTAATCGTATATGTTTATGAAAATTAAATATGCGCTTGTATCTCTCCGATTTGTTATGGATGAATTTTATAATTTTCGATCTGTATTGTAATTGATACGAATAAAAATTAATAATATATAGTATGAGTAAAATTTCGGGAAGACACATTTTATTATAAATAATTGTGAACTTTTGTTAACATTATGTTCGCGTTATTCTGTATGTTTATTGATATATTGTTAACATTTTTTCGTATCAACGGTAACGTTCAATTAATTTTGTTAAGAGATAATTGCTGGCGATAGTACTAAAATGTCAAATTTAAAAGAGCGCCATTTTATGTTATCATAAAAGATTTGGTTAATTCTATATTCTTATGAAACATTGTGATTTATATATTGGCTTTTTTTTTAGTTAACATTCGCAACGTTAACTATTCTCCTTGGTAATGCGTTTACCATGAGAGAATAAATTTTCGCAACTTCCAGACAGATTACGTGGAAAAGCGGTTGCGTTCGGAACGCTTCGGATTTTGAGGTTAGTACCGAAATCTAAGTGATCATTATATTTGTGTGTAATGTTTATATTTATGAAATTATGTCACAGTTAAATGTATATTAATATTATAGTTATATTGTAAACCTTGTTTTATTAAAGATTATAATTTAGTTTATTTATTTTATTCTATTTTTATAATTTTATTACTATTTAAATCACAATATTAATTTCAAAATTATATTATTATAACAAGTACTGTCTGGTGTACATTAAATATTAATTACTTTTAGTAAAATAAAAAGGAAAAAAATAGAAGAAAAAAATGGCGTTACATAGCGTACCGCCGAAAAGAAAAGAGATCTACAAGTATGAGGCGCCGTGGCCTCTGTACAGTATCAATTGGTCTGTAAGACCCGATAAGAGATTTCGTTTGGCTCTTGGCAGTTTTGTCGAGGAATATAACAATAAAGTACAAATAGTTTCACTGGACGAAGAGACCTCTGAATTTAGTGCCAAAAGTACATTTGATCATCCTTATCCAACTACAAAAATCATGTGGATACCGGATAGTAAAGGTATTCTTCCATCTGTATATTATTACTATAAGTTACAGTTAAATGTTAACATTGAATCGTTGTTTTTTTCTTTCTTCCTTTTTACCTTCGTTTACATTTTTAATTTTATTACCGTTTATAGGATTATTTCCGGATCTCTTAGCTACGTCCGGAGACTATCTAAGAGTATGGCGAGCCGCAGAACCAGAAACTCGCTTAGAGTGTGTTTTAAATAACAATAAAAATTCTGATTTTTGTGCTCCTCTAACGTCCTTCGATTGGAACGAAGTGGATCCCAATTTAATCGGCACTTCTAGCATAGACACAACGTGTACTATCTGGGGATTAGAAACAGGCCAAGTTTTGGGTAGAGTCAATATGGTCACCGGCCATGTTAAGACACAATTAATTGCTCACGACAAAGAAGTATATGATATAGCGTTTAGTCGCGCCGGCGGTGGTCGAGATATGTTTGCGTCCGTTGGTGCGGACGGTTCTGTAAGAATGTTTGATTTGCGGCATTTAGAACACTCGACAATAATCTATGAAGATCCACAGCATACACCACTCCTGAGACTTGCATGGAACAAGCAGGATCCCAATTATCTTGCAACGGTTGCGATGGATGCCTGTGAAGTCATTATTTTAGACGTCCGCGTCCCCTGTACTCCAGTTGCGAGACTCAATAATCACAGGTATGTGTCACTTGGATCTGTTTCAATCAAATTTTTTGCACCTTTGACGTTCAATTTTTATTTTTATCTCGCTTCTCAGAGCAAGCGTTAACGGCATTGCTTGGGCACCACATTCGTCTTGTCACATCTGTACGGCGGGAGACGATCATCAGGCATTAATTTGGGACATACAACAGATGCCAAGAGCCATCGAGGATCCAATTCTCGCCTACACAGCTGCGGAAGGAGAAGTAAATCAAATTCAATGGGGTGCTACGCAACCTGACTGGATCGCGATTTGTTATAACAAAGCAGCAGAAATCCTCAGGGTGTAAAAAAAAGTATTTCTCATTAGGTTTACGTCTATCTACATGTAACAAAGTTATTTTTTTTTTTTTTTTTTTTTTTTTATTCCTTTTGTACCTGTAAAATAAGCATTTACAAATACTAGCTATTTTTTTTATCGAAAATTCATAAAAATTTTTTATGAAATTACAAAATTGTAAATTTATATAAATCATTTATTGATGTATCAATTCGGTATGGTTCTATTGATTCTATGAATTCAGATTATTGAATTAAATTGGGCTGGATCGATCTGAAAATATCCAGTACGTGTACATGTTAACGATAAATACAATGTTTTATCATTGTGCCACTGATATTTTACGTATTTACCGTTCTCAGGTTTGTCGAACGATTTGTTGCGTGACTGAGAAAAGAAATTATACAAATCTAAAAAAGAGCTCATGGAATAATTAAAAGTTAAGCAGTAGCATAAAACTAGATACCGATGAACCACATGTATATTTATAATAACGTATATGATCGTAATCGATGTATTTTATTTTGTGTCGGTATGTACACGTTCGCTCAAAAGTCTTAGAACACCCGATATATTTTATAAAACTCTTTTTTTTCGCGTGGACTATGAAATTTGGACTTTGTTCGCTTTTTAGTAAAACCGTTAATATATCAGTATCGAATCAAAAATAACATTTTTTAATATCTTTTAACGGTTAGATTTAGAGAAAATGTTATAATTGTCCTAAGACTCTTCAATGGTGGTGTACAAGATTTAAGAAATAACGAATCGACCTATTAGGGAAATTCTAAAATATTTAATAAACACTTGGCCATTTTTTTTGATAAAATGGAACAAAATAAAATATATCAATTACGTTATACAATTGTATATATGTCTATACTTACATACTTACTTGGTTTTGTAGAAAACGAAGATAGAATATAATAATGATAGGTTTTTCATACGTCTTTTCATTATATTAGTAATACGAATCGTTGAGAAATATACGCAGAAATCATTATCGTATTAAACTGTATTCATACTTTAATAAAAGAAAGAAAGAAAGACGGTCAGGTTCTTTTGTTAAAAAGAAAAGAAAAGAAAAAAAAAACGTTATAGCGGTAGCGCTCGTGATACTAGTATTAATAACGAAGTAACTTATGCGATAAAGTGTTTACTAACGAGCTTTCAAAATTGTAATTGAAAGTGGAATCTTTTGTATGTTAATTATTTAAACCGATAATTTAAAGTGACAAATAGTAGAGATCTTAATTAAGAATCATACCTTTCCGTACATCGAACAAGGTGATAGGATTCGTAATTAATACAATTTATGTTTTAGAAAAGCACGATTTTATATTGGTACTCAAGGGTTTTATAATTTATAACTACATAATAATGAGCGAGATGCATTATTTACAATAATGAAATGTGTATGCGAGTCAGAATATTAGCCAATTAATACATTCATTTTCTACGATAATCTACAGTTTGTTTTCCATCGAATATCCGATAACTTCACACAAAATATGATTAGACTATTATAATGCTATAACTACTTCAATAAATATTAACTCTGATACAGAGCAAGCTTTTTCACTACCTATTTATTTAATATAGTCAATGATCTTGCGTTTATACCTTTCCTACATTCTCAATTTAACACCAATTAAATATATTTTTCTTACAAATAATTTACATTAAACTTTGGCAAGACTTATTTTATCTTGTTCTGTCCAATAATTAAACGTTTCAATTTTGTATATATTCGCTTAAAAATTAAGGACTAAGGATATGAGTTTTACCTCACTCTAAATGGTATATATATATGTATATATATTTTTTTTTCTACTAGTTCCACAATTCATTCATTCCTTAGACCCAGTGATTCTCTTACATTTTAGAGGCACACGCACGATACACAAACACGCACATTGCACGTTTCTAGAGGAAAAACAATATAGGTGATCAACGACAAAAATCTAACTATCTCACAGTTAAACATAAAAGGTTTACATTCATCGCTGTTCATATATCATTACATTTTTATTATAATTAATGCATCGCGGTAATAATAAATTAACAGATCATGTTCATCGTTTTACAAGGTTCCATAAATGCTTTCTTAATTGGTATGGCTAAATTTCACTAAACACTTGTTCTACTGTGACATAGATCAAGCTCAGTATTTATCCATTCCTCCTGAACTAACATGCTAAGAATTCTAAAGATGTTTTGGAGTACTCAATTCGTTGCTTTATGATCACGTCCATCAGCTTTACGACTTGCTCTTTTTCTTTCTACAGAATGCGTCAGATACCTCCATTAAATATCTTCTGTACTCAGAAGCAAATACTAAACGACATTAAAATTTCCATTCGCATTTCTTGCTAACAAAACAGTGAAACTTCAGCCTCTTTATACTTGGATGATTCTGATACACATATATTCAGGAAAACTCGTACTTGGAGGACCAAAGTTGGGTTTTTTAAAGAACGCACAATTTATTGGCTATGTAATGGAGATGTAGAACTGTACAACCCATGGTCAACATGTTCCCCATTGCTATGTACACATGGACGCGTCTAAAGGCTTGATGAATCTTCAAATAGTGGGGGCAGTGTTTCAGTGGGCCAGGATTGTGAACACCAATCTCGTTGCCGACACCAGCGGCACGTTCCAAAGTGTTCTTTTGAACTATGAGTCGTAGAAGAGGGGGGGTCAGGTAGAGTCGTATCAGTAGTTCTAGAAAAAAAGCACTGGCCATACCACCCACCTGAAAAAAATATATTTTTGTCAGTTAGTGAGATGAAACAAAAAAGAAAAAAATAAANAGTTTTTTTTTTTTTTATGATTCCTTTTGTACCTGTAAAATAAGCATGTACAAATACTAGCTATTTTTTTTATCGAAAATTCATAAAAATTTTTTATGAAATTACAAAATTGTAAATTTATATAAATCATTTATTGATGTATCAATTCGGTATGGTTCTATTGATTCTATGAATTCAGATTATTGAATTAAATTGGGCTGGATCGATCTGAAAATATCCAGTACGTGTACATGTTAACGATAAATACAATGTTTTATCATTGTGCCACTGATATTTTACGTATTTACCGTTCTCAGGTTTGTCGAACGATTTGTTGCGTGACTGAGAAAAGAAATTATACAAATCTAAAAAAGAGCTCATGGAATAATTAAAAGTTAAGCAGTAGCATAAAACTAGATACCGATGAACCACATGTATATTTATAATAACGTATATGATCGTAATCGATGTATTTTATTTTGTGTCGGTATGTACACGTTCGCTCAAAAGTCTTAGAACACCCGATATATTTTATAAAACTCTTTTTTTTCGCGTGGACTATGAAATTTGGACTTTGTTCGCTTTTTAGTAAAACCGTTAATATATCAGTATCGAATCAAAAATAACATTTTTTAATATCTTTTAACGGTTAGATTTAGAGAAAATGTTATAATTGTCCTAAGACTCTTCAATGGTGGTGTACAAGATTTAAGAAATAACGAATCGACCTATTAGGGAAATTCTAAAATATTTAATAAACACTTGGCCATTTTTTTTGATAAAATGGAACAAAATAAAATATATCAATTACGTTATACAATTGTATATATGTCTATACTTACATACTTACTTGGTTTTGTAGAAAACGAAGATAGAATATAATAATGATAGGTTTTTCATACGTCTTTTCATTATATTAGTAATACGAATCGTTGAGAAATATACGCAGAAATCATTATCGTATTAAACTGTATTCATACTTTAATAAAAGAAAGAAAGAAAGATTGTCAGGTTCTTTTGTTAAAAAGAAAAGAAAAGAAAAAAAAAACGTTATAGCGGTAGCGCTCGTGATACTAGTATTAATAACGAAGTAACTTATGCGATAAAGTGTTTACTAACGAGCTTTCAAAATTGTAATTGAAAGTGGAATCTTTTGTATGTTAATTATTTAAACCGATAATTTAAAGTGACAAATAGTAGAGACCTTAATTAAGAATCATACCTTTCCGTACATCGAACAAGGTGATAGGATTCGTAATTAATACAATTTATGTTTTAGAAAAGCACGATTTTATATTGGTACTCAAGGGTTTTATAATTTATAACTACATAATAATGAGCGAGATGCATTATTTACAATAATGAAATGTGTATGCGAGTCAGAATATTAGCCAATTAATACATTCATTTTCTACGATAATCTACAGTTTGTTTTCCATCGAATATCCGATAACTTCACACAAAATATGATTAGACTATTATAATGCTATAACTACTTCAATAAATATTAACTCTGATACAGAGCAAGCTTTTTCACTACCTATTTATTTAATATAGTCAATGATCTTGCGTTTATACCTTTCCTACATTCTCAATTTAACACCAATTAAAAAAGATATTAACATATACGGCGACATCGAATCAATTTTTTTTTTTTTTAATATTTTTCTTACAAATAATTTACATTAAACTTTGGCAAGACTTATTTTATCTTGTTCTGTCCAATAATTAAACGTTTCAATTTTGTATATATTCGCTTAAAAATTAAGGACTAAGGATATGAGTTTTACCTCACTCTAAATGGTATATATATATGTATATATATTTTTTTTTCTACTAGTTCCACAATTCATTCATTCCTTAGACCCAGTGATTCTCTTACATTTTAGAGGCACACGCACGATACACAAACACGCACATTGCACGTTTCTAGAGGAAAAACAATATAGGTGATCAACGACAAAAATCTAACTATCTCACAGTTAAACATAAAAGGTTTACATTCATCGCTGTTCATATATCATTACATTTTTATTATAATTAATGCATCGCGGTAATAATAAATTAACAGATCATGTTCATCGTTTTACAAGGTTCCATAAATGCTTTCTTAATTGGTATGGCTAAATTTCACTAAACACTTGTTCTACTGTGACATAGATCAAGCTCAGTATTTATCCATTCCTCCTGAACTAACATGCTAAGAATTCTAAAGATGTTTTGGAGTACTCAATTCGTTGCTTTATGATCACGTCCATCAGCTTTACGACTTGCTCTTTTTCTTTCTACAGAATGCGTCAGATACCTCCATTAAATATCTTCTGTACTCAGAAGCAAATACTAAACGACATTAAAATTTCCATTCGCATTTCTTGCTAACAAAACAGTGAAACTTCAGCCTCTTTATACTTGGATGATTCTGATACACATATATTCAGGAAAACTCGTACTTGGAGGACCAAAGTTGGGTTTTTTAAAGAACGCACAATTTATTGGCTATGTAATGGAGATGTAGAACTGTACAACCCATGGTCAACATGTTCCCCATTGCTATGTACACATGGACGCGTCTAAAGGCTTGATGAATCTTCAAATAGTGGGGGCAGTGTTTCAGTGGGCCAGGATTGTGAACACCAATCTCGTTGCCGACACCAGCGGCACGTTCCAAAGTGTTCTTTTGAACTATGAGTCGTAGAAGAGGGGGGGTCAGGTAGAGTCGTATCAGTAGTTCTAGAAAAAAAGCACTGGCCATACCACCCACCTGAAAAAAATATATTTTTGTCAGTTAGTGAGATGAAACAAAAAAGAAAAAAATAAAATAAAATATATACAGTTAATTTCAATTCTATAAAAATAATTAAAATGGAATGAAATAAAGATGTCTGTTGAAATAATTTTTTTATGATCCTTTGAAAATTTGTCTACAATTAAAATAAAAAATATTTTAAATATTCTTAATGATACAAAAAATATTTAAGAACAAAGGATCAGGTTTGAGGGTAATTTTCATTCAGAATATCAAAGATTCTTTTATTCTTTTTAAAACTATGATCTTTAAATTGTTTTATGCGGTGCAAAGCTATCATGAAATTTTAGTTGATTGTTTTATAGACCTGAATCGCAATTTCGGTGTTCCAAGTATGTATAGGATGATGCTTCACAAAAATGATGAGCGTGACAAGACTGAGACACGCGTTGATGGTGAAGTATCTAGGAAACAGGATGCGCTGCACTTCTCCAAATATGTGTCTTGGCAATGCAAAATATAAGGAAAGACCTGTGTATGAAAAGAAAAAAAAACAATTTGTTAATGTTCAATCATTTATACCATTATTTTTCTGTTTATTCTTTTAAGTATGATAATTTACCTGATACAAAAGTCATCCAGACTTGGGAACCAAGATGCATCACGAAGGAAGATAGATAAATAAAGGACGTTGCTCTCGACTGTGGATGGCCAACGTGCATTCTGTCTGTGGTTGGTACAAGAGCCGATGTGACACAGAGGACTGCTGCTATCATAATTACATGGGCCGGTTGTGTTGTGTAAAACAAAATTCTGTAATAAAAAAAGAGAAACTATTAATTTTTATATTAATATTAAGGCTGTAAAAAGTTTTTTATTAGGTAAGGTAGTTTTTTACATATGTAATATGTAGTTTAAAGAAATTAAGATAGATATTCAAATAAAAAAATAAATAATTAGAAATAGGTAATAGATTAATTTTTTTATTTCTCACTTCTATGTGGACCAATTACTTCATAATTCTGTAAATTATTTCCAAAAAGAATATTTTGTAATTGCATTGGTAGTTATTTAGTAGAAAGAGAGAAAACACAGGTATAATAATGTACAATATATTTTACTATTATTCAATGAAACAATAAAAAACTTAAGTCCCATTATCCACGGTTACAAAGATTTTAGTAAATAAATAAAATTATTGAGACACGACTCCCCATAGAAAGGTAGAATTTGTTTCAACGCTTTCTCCAGGTGCTAAAAAGATTTGTTCAGGTTTAAGGACCAAGGATCGTATCGATCGTTACATCATTCTCGGATTAAATTTAGGAGTGCAAGGATGACCGTTAACATTATTCCCATTATTCGTGGAAAGCCATTCCATTAATCAGAATATTTCTAATTGGTATTCGAACAACGATCGCTTTACAAGCCGAGTCCAAGAAACCTTGCATTTGAAATTCCACACCGAACATCATTAACTATGACAGAAAGATAAACATATGTAAAAATTGATCATCACTTTTTGAAATAAAGAAGCTTATTTAATTAACAACACTTATTTAACTAAAAGTGGAAATTTTCTAATTTAAAAATTTCTAATATTAAAAACACACGATACGATTAAAAATATTATTAAACAAAATTAACAATATCTGTATAATTAATCATTCATAAATATTAAACATAATTTCAATTATTAATACCTGAATTAAAATTTAAATTACGTTTAATATGTATGAAAGATTAATTTTACATCTACTGTCAGTGTTTTTTATTAAACAACAAAAAATATCCTTGTAACACTTATCTCTTTCAAAAAGTGAAAGAAAATAGTTATAGAAAAAAAAATTATTTTTAAAAGAGACAGTTTTGTCATTTGCTTACAGAATGAAAATTATTCGCAAATACGTTCTTCGTTGGCGTTAAAAAAAAAAAAAAAAAAACAAACATGGTAAGATTGATTCGAAAATCAACGAACGACGCATGCGGCAGCCTCATCATCGATACAGTTTACACGACTCGCGTGACCACATCTTATTATCGGATCCGGTTTGCCGTTAAGTCAGACTCACGAGACTTACGCCGCATCATCATCGTCGTCTCGGGCGCCAGACGGTGCCAGACGAGGTTGTTCCAACAAATAACAAATTCATTCAGTAACTACCGCTTCTTAATTAAATCCAGTCGCATATAGATAACGAAAGTTATCCAAACAGATCGAAGAAAAAAACGAACGAGAATTTATGATGTGTTTAGGATGAATAGGTTGGCTCAAATTCTATAGATAATTAGGGTAAAATTAACCCTTCGCGCTCCGTACGATTCTTCATCGGTGAAGAAAAGAAGTTTTATTTTGAACGGAAAAAATTACCATTGCTCGTAAAAGTGCTTGTTTTTATTCATTTTATAAATATCCTTTTTCCTCTCGTGAACGAAACATAGATTTTTCATTTTGTAAATCATCATTGGTGATATCTTTGAAAATTGAGCGCGATCGTGTTGAAAACACAATGTCTCCGTAGCGGAGCCAAAGGATAGGCAAAGAATATAAAAACTCGAATATTCCAAAGGACTGGAATATTTGAAAAAAATCCTAGATCTCGAATACCAGAAGAATTCTAAAATTCGAACATTTGGAGCGCTTAAGAATTCGACTATAGATTTTTTAATTTGTAAATCATCATTGGTGATATCTTTGAAAATTGAGCGTGATCGTGTTGGAAACACAATGTCTCCGTAGCGGAGCCAAAGGATAGGCAAAGAATATAAAAACTCGAATATTCCAAAGGACTGGAATATTTGAAAAAAATCCTAGATCTCGAATACCAGAAGAATTCTAAAATTCGAACATTTGGAGCGCTTAAGAATTCGACTATAGATTTTTTAATTTGTAAATCATCATTGGTGATATCTTTGAAAATTGAGCGCGATCGTGTTGAAAACAGAATGTCTCCGTAGCGGAGCCAAAGGAGCGCTAAGGGTTAATTACAGTTAATTTTACACATAATTTTAGTTAAGATAAAAGAAAATAAAAATTAATATATCCTGCAAAAAAAAAAGAAATACAACAATCTACATATTTATATAAATTGAATAAAAGAATTAAAATCAGTATATTTTAAAAAAGTTAGATAAAAAAGATCCATACATGGTAACAAAATTAAATATATCAAAAAGAGATAAAAAGAAAAATCAATATATCTAAAAAAAAAAAAATTCCATAAGATAGTATTCGGTAACACAGTCATTTAAATTTATCTCTATCATGTTTTGAACGATCGCCTAGAATATCTTTTATAAATTCTAAAGTAGCCACGGTTTCTGATCGTCAGATTGACAAATTAGGATTAAACGGTTTGAAAACAATATTCAAATGACAATTCTGGTCTCACGTGTTTCTGATGAACTTTCTTCCTCTTCGATCAAATACACGCTTACCATTAATGACGAATTTGCTTCTAGATAACATCGAGAATAACATTGCAACATCTTACAAAACGAAAATAGAAGATACGTAAGAAATAATCGGCGTATCGGTCTTAAAAAGTACAACGATATCTAGCGGAAATAAAAATGCGAATAAACATTTCGAAAATACTGTAAATTGAAAACATATTTGTGCAAGAATCGATGTGGCACACGGATTCGAGAATATTCTATATACACTGCGGTGCGTAACTATAACACCGCCTAAATTTTTAACTGTTCCAGAATTTAGATTGAGAATACAGAAAAATTAATTGTAAAAATTGAAAGTGTATGAAAAATAATCAACTTTAAATTAATTTTTATTTAAATTCTCCTTTTGTACAATATGATACAATGAAAAGTCTGAATTTTCACTGTTGCCTAACAATAGCACCGCATCAATAAAATCAATGATAAACAATTTTAATATTTCGTAGGACCACCTTTTTTTCTAATTAGCTCGAAAATTCTGTCTGGAACGCTATCAGTAAGTTTCCGAAATATATCTCTACTTATTTCGTTACTTATTTTTATTATTGAATTTCTAAATTAGTAAATAACAAAGCCGGTGCTATAGTTACGCAACAGTTGAAATTCACATTTTCAACCTAATATAAAAGTCAAAGATCTGACTGATTACCGACTAATTAGGATTCGAGTCCAACACTTTGGTAGTTCCGGTGTTAAACGACTCTTTTCAAGACTAAATTATAAAAGAATTTAAAGTCGATATCCGGTGTGTGATATACAAGTCAAAGAAATCTATCGAAAAAATAATGGATTTCTTTTTCCCCAACCTAATATTTGCTCCATGTCCACCATATCGATGCAATCAATTCGCACGTAGGCAATAGAAGCGGTATACCGTTATACGTCGATGTTTCGCCACCGAGATTGCATACTTGTCCAATACCACGTGATAATTATACGAATTGCGAGAAGTGAAGCATACGGGGATACCCTGGAATCTTGTAGGAAATACACGCTGGAAAAGGATTTGATTTAAATTTAAATATTTCAGTTATTTCGCCGAGATCGCAGAAATTTAATCAGCGTATACTTTTAGATTCTTGGAATAAATGTTTCTTGTAAAAGAATTTCATATTAAAATCATATTCTTAATCTCCATGCTTATTTTTCCTTTAATCTTGTGAAAAAAAAAATGTTTCCCGTGAAAGAATTTTATATTAAAATCATTCTTAATCTCCGTGCTTATTTTTCCTTTAATCCTGTGAAAAAAAAATGTTTCTCGTGAAAGAATTTCATATTAAAATCATATTCTTAATCTCTGTGTTTATTTTTCCTTTAATCTTGTGAAAAAAAAAAA
>SMSQ01026141.1:117754-128433 GCA_019453375.1 Ctenoplectra terminalis | reverse complement strand
AATAAATAGTGACTTAAGATCGATTGATAAAATATTAAAAAGATTTTCTAGGGTAGTTTGTTAACCCTTTGCATTTCATTGATATTGCTATTACTATGTAATTTCCTTCAGAAGTTAAATTTTGTAAAAAATTACGATTGATTACAGTTTTTCACTCTGATTTGAAAATGTTTTAACTAATAATTACTGTAGATGGATCGTGGTGTAATCAAATTTAATAGTGCGGCGATAACTAAAGAAAATTAATTTTTTAAAATATAGATACATCAGTTTGTAACTTTTAAGTCACACGGTCCCATAGAGGGTTAAAAAACTAACCCTTCGCACTCGAAAGACACATTTTTGCGATACTTGTCCCGAGGATCGGAGGATTTTGACGAGTGCTTTCTAAAATATTTCACGAATCAAAGTTATCAAGCTTAACACGTTAAGCTCCACGCCGATCCCTGCCGACCGACGCTGAAATTTCCGTTTAGGCGTCGTTGGTTTCTGAGTACTGACAGTATCAATTTTAAAAAATAAATTGAACAAAGGTACAACTTTCCTTTACAGGCCTCTACAATTTTCTTCTTAAATTCTTATCAATTTTGCAACCAAATGTTTTTCAATTACCATCGCACCACACAGCCTAACGGAAAGTCGACCAAAATCGGCGTGGCGTTTAACGTGTTAAGATTCAATATTAAGTCTTGTATAATGTAAAGATACCCGAAAAGTTGAAATAAAATAATTATATTATACGCGATTCGAGTCGCTGCATTAATCCAAGTGGTGAGTGAGAGTCACCTCTCGAGTGCGAAGGGTTAAATATTTTTCGTAACCCATCTTTCTTTCTTTCACAGAAATTACAGATTTCTTTCCTATCGAAATTATTTTTCGAATATTATCTTTCTATTGATCAAGGTATTGTATTTACAAGTATTATTGAGTACTGATTATTTTTATAATTAGCAATTCTGTTGAATAAAATCTAAGGTATGATTGATTTATAAATATTCAATAGAGGATATTAAAAATCCTTTTTTTTTCTTTAGCGTTTTAATTAACATATTTCCAGAGATTCATTTGATTCTGGAAAAGCTCATAAATACGAAATTGCGTTTTTCAATTTAAAAATGACAGTTTAAAAATTGTGCACTATTAAGTCTAAAAATTATTCCGAGGGAAGTAGAATTGCTCCGTTTTAAAACGCGAGGGAAGTAGGATTGTTGGGATCACGTTGTATGCCAACGTTCGTGGCTTAATATCACTATTTTTAGCTACTCCAGGGAAATTTGTCACAGGAAGTGGTAAGACGGTACAGATTTGGCTGCAAGCTTCGTTACGTGACACCAAGAAAAAGATGCATCCGTTGTCTTATCTCTTTCGTTTCCGATGGCACGCGAGTAGGACATTTTTAATCTCGTGTGCCACTTTCAAAACACTTTGACCATTTCGACTAAAATGCTGTGGAATATTCAGTTGCGATCTACAAACGGTACTCGTTTGTACGGTTCGTTAACCCTCTATGGGACCGTGTGACTTGAAAGTTACAAATTGATGTATCTATATTTTAAAAAATTAATTTTCTTTAGTTATCGCTGAACTATTAAATTTCATTGCACCACGATCCATCTACAGTAATTATTAGTTAAAATACTTTCAAATCAAAGTGAAAAACTGTAATCAATCGTAATTTTTTCTCCGATAAGCAGACAAAATTCGGGCTTAAAGGGTTAAAGTAAGCTATCCTATCAGCAAAGTGAAGTTTTCATCTAATAGCCTCGATCGCTTTGACTAAATCTACTGGAAAATAATACAAACGAACACGATGTTGAATCGAATGACGACCAGCTACGATAATCGAATATGACCGAAAGATTCTTTGGACACAGTATTGCCTAAACGAAGAGCTTAAATTTGTTTCACGAATAAGTAAACCGAGTTAGTGCCATCATCGTGGAATTAACTCGAGAGAAATTAAGGCGGCCAGGATTCCGGTGTTCCGTCTATTTATTTCTTCTTCCGCGTCTCCAATGTTTTCCTCTCCTTTTTTTTTTCTTAACTCAATTTTCCTACCGTCGACTTCGATGATCGCGCTGCTCGAGGCAACAGCACGAAAGAAAAACATTTGCTTCCCGTTCCGCAAAAATGCTTTCAAACGGCCGATAAAACCAACGAAATGCAAATAATTCGCACGAGCGGTAAAATTGCCGGTAACGAGAGTCATTCGAATTTAACCAACCTAACAAATGTCAATCTGTACATTATTAAACGATAATACTACTTTGGACAACTTTGGACTACTTTTAGAATTACCAATACTGTAGGAATAGTTGTGGCGAGGCAGAGCAGTGTATTAACCCTTTGACTACGGCAGATTTTGAGACCCGCCGGTCGTATCGCACGGGTAAGAGTTCATTTACAATGTCTACAAGAATTCATTTGCAAGATCTATCGGAATAATGATAGATAAAATATTCAAAGCGCTTATATGCGCCCTCCGTGTGAGAAAACCAAAACTGTGTTGATCGCTTGTATGCGTCCTACGTGCCAGAAAACCGTACTGTATCGAGCGCTTATATGCGGTCTCCGTGTCAGAGAAGCAAGATTTCTGAGCGCGTATATGCGGCCACAGTAGCCAAGGAGTTAATAGTAATATTAACTTTATAATTTTTAATAAACCAAGTAGCCCTACGTGCCAGTGTTTGGTCATTTCTGACAAACCCTTCCGAATATTGTAGTGTCAAGTGTCGATCTCTTTCACTCTACCAATCTCTTTCTCTCTCAATTCCGCTTACACAGTGTCGGGATGAATTACGAACGGCTAAAATTGATCTCGAACGAAAAGAGCTGCGGCGCGAGATAGATAAGACACGAATAGGTACGTTCTCTTTCTCTCGCGATTCTTTCGTGAAAAGTCCGAGCTTCCAGCGAACAGTGCTTCTAAAATTAGTACCATTCTACCCCGGCTTCATCCCTCTTCACCAGGCCTTATTATCTCCTACCCGTGGATTCAAAAGTAGGATTGCAGAAGTTGACCTGGTATCCCACAATGTTCCTTTCCAACATCCATAAAAACCGACACTCCCCTGCTTTCGTATTCTGGTCATCCAGGACGATCAATCACCAAGATTTGATAAGGTTTGATAAAGCAGTAACGATATCGGTCCCTCGACTGTATTTCATTTTAGAAATCTTTCCGGATTCAAGTGATATACGAGGAACATCGGTATCGATGATTGAACGGGATCAATTCCTTCCTGTAGGCTTCGGAAATAAAGAAATTATGCATTCATACTGCGAGAACGTGTTCGATAAATCTTTCCGGGGCGACGTATTTTTTACAACCTTCTTTTTTTTTCTTCCCCGGCAACCCTTCAGGATGATTTATCGTCGGGTATTTCCATTATTCTTTTTAAGAAGAATTAATTTGAATTGATACGCGCGAGGACGAAAAAGAGGACATAACTTTGGAAACAGGAATGTTTCAATTTTATTTATGGCGTGTATATTTTTGTTTTTTTTCTTTGTTTTGTTTTCTTGTATGCGTGGACTGTGGAAGGAAATAATTGCGAGTAGGATATCAATGAAGCAAAACTTTGAAAGAAGGTTCGAAGAAACCACGAAGGGAGGATCCGCGTGAAAAATGAGTTCAACGAGCGACGGCGAAGAGTTTCGAGAATAATCAAGATGGCAATCTTTCGACGCTAAATTCTTCACTGTCCTAAAAGTCACCTTATATCACTCCAGCATTGTATTTCATTTTCGTTTATTCTTTCTTTTCTACTCTTGGGTCACCTCATTCTAGTTATCAGACGGAACGTAAATCCTTTCTAGTATCCTCCACCGCAAGGCGAAATTGGACGATAGAATCTTTTTCTTTTCTTTTTTTTTTTCTTTTCTGCTTGATAGAATTGTGTTACTTTACACGGATCTTTTTATGTGGATTACCTTCCACAGGTGGATACAGTGAATTAAAAAAAGGAAAAATGTTATCCCGTTACATAAAATACTGGGAATATTGATTTACTTTTTACCGATACCTTTTTTATCCCTTAACGTGTTCAAGATACCAGGTCATTCCATAAAAGTATCTTTTCTCGTTCGAAAAGAATGCAACAAATTTATTTAACATTAGATTTATTTGTAGCAAAGAAATCAAAATGATAAGCATTTGAAAAATACTTATATTACGGGTAATAATTCTTTGTGCATATTGTGTTTAAAAAATTATAAAAAATCCCTAGAAATGCGCTACTGTAAATTTATAAAGTTTCCACGAGAAATTACGAACATTTTGAAGTGTTAAACCTATAAATCGTCAATATTATTTCCCGCAAATTCCTACATTCTTTCAACTTCTGAATTCTTGTTAAATTCATATTTTTAAGAACACGCTAAACGTTACGAGTATTATAATTCAGGTTATTACGCGTAGGTTAAACTTTTGCACAATATGTATCGCACATAAATCTACAGTCTAATTAATATGTTAATACCTACGGTATAAATTTCCAATTAATAAGAAAATTAGCCCAGGATCCTTTATGGCAACAAACCAGAAGCTTCCAAACTTCCGTCAGCTGTACATAAGCCATAAAAGTAGAAATTTCAAACTGATGGTCTTTAATTTACACACAGTTGCTCTTTAATTTAATTACTTTGCGAACAAGATGCGGAAACAACCGCGCTATCTTCAAGATCTCATCAGTGTCCCGTTCAACCCAGCATCACCTTGATACGCATCCCAACGACTACATCAATCTTCTTCTTGCGCGTCTATGAAAAAGCACCGAGTATTGATTTTAGCCTAATAGTTTCGAGAAATCTCATTAAACACGCGGCGAAGTTGATTACGCCGTGTGTCGAAGAAAATTGATCCTGGCATGTAGGTTGACCCTTTTTTTACCCGCATCAACCAAACAAAAAAAGAAAAAAAAAAAAGAAAGAGAAAAAAAAAGAAAAAGGGAAACGTACATAGGTCACGCCAATTTTATTTATTTTTTTTTCTCTTTTTTTTCCGTGATACTCATGATTAGATTACACGACACGCCCAGTAACACGTCCAATTTTTCATCTGCCTTGCTGACAAAATAATTCCGGCAAATATCGCGCTTTTCCTTGGACCGTGAAGTTATATGAAAGATAATATGTCAATCTTGGCGTGAAAGGGGATGTAAAGGAACACGGGGTCCCTGGGCAATTTTCAGACACAAATTCTAATAGAGTATGGCGCGTGTGTTGGTAAACATCATTCGAGAAATTCGCAATGGAATTTGTATCCCTGACAGATGCTTCGGAATTGATCGAATGGTTTCCAGGTTTCGATAACTATCGAGGAAAATTATTGGAAGAAACTCGTGGACGCGTTGGAAATTTTTACGAAATTTTATGGGAATGTTTCGCCTGTACGGTATGGATAATTTAACTCTTTACCGGTTCGAAGTATTCTCAATTGCAGAGAGTTAAAGCGTCTCGGTTTACACATTTTCTGCGAAATCTAATCTCGAGTGTCTGCACTGATCCTGATTTATAGCGCGGCCCTGTTCCTTTTTAGCACTTCAACGCGATCTGATTTCTGGCCGTTTCCACTTTCTGTGTCAAGAATTTTCCGCCTCGCTATCTGCAGCCTGGCACGAGCGTTTGAATTTAAATGCGCCGAAAAATTATGCAGTTTAACTTTCTTCGATTCTAACCACACCCATACGACGCATACGACACCCTGAATAATTAAGAATGTTTTATCAATTTTTTAAAAATTCCTCGATGCACTCAGCGTGTAATATGTGCAAAAAAGTGGCTGAAAAATTTCGTACCGTAGGGTGTTAGAAATAAAGAATGTGCGAGACGAGCGAATGTTTAGCCCAAGCTGAAAGAAGCGTGAATGCTAGCTGTTCAAGTGCGTGTGGCCGTCTCCTCGCGACGGGACGGCGCCAGTATGTTTAGGGAAAGTGTGACTGGGGACAAAATGATTTCGAGTGGTTGAAGGGATGCGAGGAAAGAATGTTTGGAACCGAGTGATCGAACCGTGTGAATCAAGTGATTGGGAAAACTGTATACGTGACTGCGAGAGTTTGGACCGTGGATGCAAGGGAGAAAGGGTGCGTGTGAGAACAGAGGAAAGAATGAGCAGAGAGAATGATAAAAGTGTGAATGAGTTTAGCGACGAGGCTAGTCAGTCAGAGTCAGTTAAGAAGAGTCAGTCAAGAGTGAAAGAGTATAAAGTGTATTAGAATTAGCATCGGTAGGATTATAATATTGTATCTTAACCCTTTCACTACTACGGGTGACTATAGTCACCCGCCACAAAACGACACCCGCACACGACGGGTGACTATAGTCACCGGTCACAAGGTGCCACATATACACGACGGGTGATTATAGTCACTCGCTCCAAAAATGGAACCAAAAAGAACGATAAAAGCAGTCAAACGCGATATCAATGTGAGAACTATGATGTTGGTCTTATAAGTATGCGGAACACGTCTTCATTTTCGCTTTGGAGGCGTTAATTGAGTCAGCATAGTTCGGACATTTCTTTCTTTCCGCCCAAAGTTAGGTGGCCCATAAACGATCTCGCGTGGTCTAATGAAAAAAGTTCCGAATCCCCTTAATTCAGGCAAGCTGCATTAGCATTGATAACACAAAGGCAGAACGCATCTCGGGAATACACATCTACAGGAACCAATTTTACCAATTTCACCAATTTTACCTATTTTACAAATTTTACCAATTTTACTAATTTTACCAATTTTACTAATTTTACCAATTTTATCAATTTTACCAATTTTACCAATTTTATCAAATTTACAAGTTTCAAACGGAAAAAGAGAGAAAACATGAAACCTATCTAATAATTGCGAACAACTTTTCTCGTCCAGACGCAAAGCGGGAAGCGTACGCTGACTCAGAGATTCAGTCAGCAGAAATTCTCCAACGAGAGGGAGCTAAATTCCCAGAAGACATACATCTAACGGTGGGAGAAGGTGGTAAGAGCAAGGTACAAATGGATATAACATTGGTACTATTTGTCGAATAAGAAGACCAGCTTTCAGCCCGTTCTACAAGCGTTCTCGGATGTCGTTGTGAGACGTTAGCGCCTCGGCCAACTCGCTTCCATCAGAATTTCGTCCCTTTTTCTTATCCTGCGAAACCTTCGGGAGCAGTTCACTCGGATGTTGTGCACGCTTCTGTGATTTATGTCCGTACCTATTCTTCAACCTTCGGGCATTCAAGCTTTAACAATGTAAGTTATGTCGTGTTGTATCGGTAAGGATGAAGATCGTGAGAGAAGAAGCTCGAGAGTAAGTGAAAAAAAAGAAAAAAAAAAGAAAGAAAAAAAAAAGGGAAACGAGTCGTTCGAGTTTATTTCTCCGGTGGGTGAAACAAAGGTTCTATGTTTCGCCAACCCCCAACGGTACAACTGAAGCTCCTGATGCTTGCTACTTCGCGGGAATCTTGTAGAGGGATCAATATTAAAAAGAAGAAAGAAGAAAGAGCCGAGAAGAAATTCCGCGCACGATAAAATGGGCGGAACAGGGTCAAAAATATATTCATTTTTTGTTTGTATCCAGTGGAAGTACACTAGGAGACGTTTTGTTTCTGATACGCGTTGAATAAAAGCATTGGTTATATGTCTGGATACTTTTTAAAAAGTATTTGATGCGCGGAAATGCGAGGAACAAATAAGGAGGCAGGAAGTAAGCTAGAGAATGAAATGTTAAATGTCGGCCGAGGATGGAAAACAGAAAGACGAAACTAGTTCACTGGAGTTTATTTTTGGGAGAGTGAAACGGAATACGCATTTACAGTGAGCTCCACTGTGCACGACATAGATGTATAATAAAAGAAGTGGTCGAAGACAGTAGCGTTGCGACGATGATGCGTAAAAATTAACCGACGATGAATTTTCGTACGGACGCGATTAACGTCACTTTCGGATACTATGATAGATCGTTAATTAAAAACAGCCGCCCTTTTATTGTGAAATCAATCGATGGTTAAGGGAAATGTAAAACATGGAAAATATTCGAACGAAAAAATTCTTAATGGAACGGAAAGTAATGTGTTTAATTCCTGTTTTCATGCAACTCTTTTTTTCTGAATTAATTTGACGATAAAAAAATGTAGTAAGTACATAAAAAATAGTTGAATCGGAGACAACTTTGGTACGATAACAAGTAAAAAGATTTTAATTCCACGAAAGTTAGTATACTTAATTATACAGTCACTTTTAATAAATTATACTTACTATATCTTTATTTTAATAAACCAAGCCTACCGTATCTATTCTAAAAATATTGGAATAAAAAAATTCTTAATGAATGTATTTAATTCCTATTTTCATGCAACTCTTTTTTTCTGAATTAATTTACCGTTAAAAAAAATATAATAAGTACATAAAAAATACTTGAATGAGAGACAACTTCGGTACAATAACAAGTAAAAATATTTTAATTCGACAAAACTTAGTATACTTAATTATACAGTCACTTTGACTTAAGATAAAGAGTTATCTTCACTTTAATAAACCAAGTCTATAGTCTCCATAAAAAAAAAAAATTAATATTCATGAGAAAGATACGCTAGGATAAAAACAATTAACCCCACACAAGAAGTTCCAAAATTCGGTCTCAATTTCACCCATCTATTTCACCTCTGAACCGATTCGTAATTAACGCGAGTGCTCGCATAATTTCGGTTTCGTGCGTTCAACCGAGCTTTCGTTTGTACTCGCGAACCGTGTAAATACCTTTTAATAAAGACCGTTTACTTTGCAATGGGAACTGCAAAAGTGTTTAATACCAACGATTCCATGGTTCAACGAGGAAAAGGAAGTTTGTAATTGTACTCATCGGTGTGGAAAACTTAGCGAATCAAGCGACTTTCCAGCTTTCAATGTTTCGAATCATATTCTCGGACGTATGAATTTTCATAAAAACAAACGGTCAAGCGATTACAACGAACGCGAACGAAACTGTGATCGGCAATAAAGCGATGCGTGCAGGTTTGCTAAACAGCGAGAACATGGAGAATTTTGGAAATTCCACTCGCAGCGAAACGAGTGTAATTTACAGCAGCGAGGGAGCGAGGTCACTGTAACCTAGACGTTCTCACGAGTACAGCCTAGATGGCCTTGCGTTTTCAACTCGAGGATCTACGCCTACAGCGATACAAGTAGCGCCTGCAGAAGCAAAAGAAGGAAAAATAAAAAAGAAGGAAATGTGTTTTCAAAGCCTCTGGGCTCGTCCATCGAACAAAGGAAGTTTTTCCGGAGGTCGAGGAGCGACTAAGGTAAAAGATGCGTTTCGCTCTCCGCCCTATTATGAAGGGCTAATTGCATGCGAAGAGCCAAAAGCGGTAAAACCGTGACGACTATAAAAATGTACAGTGAAAAAACTCACCTAAAGGATGTCACCAGTGCTGGCAGCTCTCGTTGTTTTCGTCAATGGTCCCAGTTGTCTGTTCTGATCTGGTCGGGGCCTGCAGTAAATAATTTTTCGAAAAGCTTTCCGAAAGCTGTCACTGAGGAAGGCGTAGAGAATAGGATTGACACAGCTGTTCGTGTACGCCAAAATGTGACTCGCTATTTGCACCACTATCGTCACCGATGTCCATTGGAACACGTCGAATGATTTCGTCACTAGGATTACCTTTTGATGAACAAAAAATGGAACAAATTTTGTTACACGCTTCGGATTGGATTTATAATAGGATAAATTGAAAAAAGAAAAGAAAAGAAAGAGAAAAAAGAGAAAAAAGAAAAAAAAGAAAAAGAAATGTAACAGAAAGTTTGGACAAATTAACTCTTCGGGGCACGCTGTGATTAACCCTTTGCACTTCTATGTCGAGCTGGACTCGACATTCCGTTTTGCTCCATTCTCCTCAGTTTTGTAATATAAAACACGTTCCTTTTGATTAAAAATAAATTTCATCGATTTTTATCAATGTATACGTGTTACTAAATATAAAAGTAAATATAAATATAAAAGTATGAAAATTAAGGGAAATTCGATACACCTGTTGGAGATAGCTTATTAAAAATGAACCGGTTGGGATAAATTATCGCGACTCGGAGTGCAAAGGGTTAAAAGTGTTTCACGTTTTTGATGCACATTTCGTGGTGGGACATTTTTAGTCCTACCTAGACTTAAGGAAAAGGATGCGCTTTAACCCTTTGCAGTCGGCTGGCGCCGCTATGGCGACATGCGCAATTTTTTTCAGAGATTATGTTTTTAATTAAATTCTATATTTTCATCGATTCAAACATCGCTGTTATTTTAAAATGAAAGTAAATTAACCAAGTAAATAAGAAATCGTAAACATTTATAATTTTCTTTTTTTCTTTCCAAAAAAATACTCTGAGCTTCCAACAATAGTTCTTTGAAACTTAAAAAAGTTTGCGAGTGCAAAAATAAGTACCATTCGTGAACCCATGTGGCTCGATGGAACTATTTGAGTACCAACCTATAACAACAAATTCTATTAAATTATTTTCTTCTTTTTTTATGTTATTACATTATGTGATTCCTATGTTACTAAAAATATACCAATTTTGTTTCATTTAAAATACGATAAAATTTCTATGCAACGTGGGTCTATTTTATTCTATTATATCTGAGATTCTATGCCGCGAAGAGTTAAATTTCATATCGCAGAAGTGGAAAATACCTGTATTTTTCTTTTTTTTTTTTTTT
>SMSQ01026141.1:92877-112238 GCA_019453375.1 Ctenoplectra terminalis | reverse complement strand
TTTTTTTTTTCACCCGTCTATCTTTTGCCACTTTTAATCAAACCGATTCGCCAAACAACCGTACAAATAATTTATTCACCATCTGCTTTTGAACCAGCGAACGAATAACCCAAAGCGCGTATCATTATTTCCAGAAATTTCAAAGAACAAGCTGAATAGGAAACGGTGGTTCTTTCAGGTTAATCGAGTTTTTAATGATTTTACGGCATCGAAATTCAGTCGTTAAGCGTATCAATGCATTCGATAACGAGTAACTGGATTGAAGGAGTCGATCAAAAAGGCTGCCGCGCGTGGTCCGACAGAATTTTTCGCGTCCGTTCGATATAGCTCGAGAAAACTGAATCAACGTGAGCATAAAAAACTGATAGAAATATTCTTTCCAAAGTACCCGATCCAATCCCGGCGTCCGATAATGTAAGGGAGTTAGAATTAAAAACCGGTATACGTGTGCGATAAAATGGTAATTAATTTGGGTTTATTATAACTATATTTATTATTACTATGAAATAGTAATTAATCTGGGTTTATTATCACTATATTTATCATTACTATAAAATAGTAATTAATTTGGGTTTATTATTACTATATTTATCATTACTATGAAATACTAATTAATTTGGGTTTATTATTACTATATTTATCATTACTATGAAATACTAATTAATTTGGGTTTATTATTACTATATTTATCATTCCTATAAAATAGTAATTAATTTGGGTTTATTATTACTATATAATAGTAATTAATTTAGGTTTATTATCACTATATTTATTATTACTATAAAATAGTAATAATCGTCACGGATTTCGCGATACCAGGATGAAACGATTGAAGAAAAAAACAAATAATTTTTCACGGAGAGATTCATCGATGGGTATTTTTATTGCAAATTCATAATTTAACTCATTTGCATCGCGAATTAAATTGTAGAGACTCTCGCTTATCACCGAAACATGCACGATCGATTTATAACTCGTCTCGATTTAAATATTTCCTATTCTTTATTAATACTAATTGATTATGACGATATATCAGGGCACAAAGGATAATAATTAACACGTTAAACGCCACGCCGATTTTGGTCGACTTTCCGTCAGGCTGTGTGGTGCGGTACTGATTGAAAAACATTTGGTCGCAAAATTGTTAAGAATTTAAGAAGAAAATTGTAGAGGCCTGCGAAGGAAAGCGGTATCTTTGTTTAATGTGATTTAATAGAATCAATTAATGAATTATAAGGTATTATTTTTTAAAATTTATACTGCCAGTATTCAGAAACCAACGACGCCTAAACGGAAATTTCAGCGTCGGTCCGCAGGGAACGAAACTTTTGGGACAACCTAATATAAATGTATAAAAATCCGCAGTCTGTTCGTTAGGAGTGTTTTAGGAAAATTAACACTAGAACTACCGACGATTAACCCTTTCGCTACGGTGCTCTTAGAATTGCAAGAGCTCTTAGTATACTAATCGATAAAGTTTTTGTTAATGCAACAAAGATATACATAGCAAAATTTAAGTACATTGTTTGATAAATGGTGGGCGATCATATGTAAATGAAGATATAAATAATTCTGCGGTACAGAAAACATCTATGCACGCTTTTATCGGATGATTACTTCATTTTTAAAGGCGTATATATACGCTCTTCGTAGCGAAAAAGATAATTGCGTATTTATTTCTACCAGAAAAATCATATACGCAATACAAGGGAAGCTTTGTCTACATTTTTAACAGATCGCGGAAAATTGCCTGCGAGATGGCACAGTTAATTTGTAAAATTTCTGTAAAAAATTACGGATGGGTCATTTTGAGCACTTTGGCAGTTCCAGCGTTAATTTCCCACGTTGAAGTTATTCGCAAGTATGATTTACCTCGCCATGAACGATGAAAGCAGGAGTGGATATCGTGAATATCATCGCCCAAGCGATGCAAATGGCGACGATCGCATGATTTTCGGTCCTCCATGACATGGAAGTGATAGGATGAACCACTGCCAGGTATCTGCAACAATTAAAATTCAATTTTCTGAAATTTCGTTCGTGTTCAAGAAAATTAATTAACGCTCAACAGTTTAGTCATCGATCGACGAAAATCGATAGAGTCGATATCGGTGCTGGGCACCGATAGTGGAACGATTCGAAAAATTCCAAACTTGTTTTTATTAAATAAAATATTTACTTCTATTTCTACCAAATTCACCGGAAACCATAATAATTAACCCTCTGTGGGACCGTGTGACTTGAGAGTTACAAACTGATGTATCTGTATTTTAAAAAATTAATTTTCTTTAGTTATCACTGCACTATTAAATTTGATTACACCACGATCCATCTACAGTAATTATTAGGTAAAGCATTTTCAAATCAAAGCGAAAAACTGTAATCAATCGTAATTTTTTTCCAGTAAGCAGACAAAATTCGGGCTATAGAGGGTTAAAAAATTAATTTTATTCAGTTATCACTGTGTTATTAAAACTGCAGCAATACTACGATCCTTCCATAGCAATTATTAGTTAAAACATTTTCAAATCAAAGTGAAAAACTGTGATCAATCGTAATTTTTTCTCCGATAAGCAGACAAAATTCGGGCTACAGAGAATTAACAAGGTCTGTGTTTGGTATTTCCAAAAATGTAAATTTTAAAAAGTTCTAAAATTTACATTTTTTAAATCGTTTCATTGTCAATGTTAAGCAGCGATGTAGTAATAGCTGTATAATGAGTTTCTTTTAAAATACTTGGTATGTGATATACTAAACAACATGAATGGAGAATTATAGATGCTAATTGACTTGGATAAAAGCCAATAAATTGAATTATGTCAGCTATCAGGGGACTCACGATTAACCTAGTTGTTGATTACAAGTTCGTGATGGGAAAACTATATCAGAGCCGTAGTTCTCTCGACGAGCATAAAAATGATTCCAAATTACTTCGTCGAATGCAAATACTTTCTAAATAGTTCGTTATCGACGACAGGGATAATTTGAAACCCCGAAAATTTGTAACGATGTCTTTGAAATGGCAATTTAAAGGATCAGCAAAGGACATTGCAGCGATCATTAGAAACAGGATAGAGAATATTGCAGCTTGCAATTGACGATGGCCCAATTACAAATATTTAAAATTTCCTTTTCTTAAATACACGGTCCAGATATAAATATAAATTTTAAAAAGCCTCTCTAAAATTTATTATAAATTGTGCTACTAAAGATGCCAAGAAACGTGAGTATGTAAAGTAAAAAAAAAAAAAAAAACAAATTCTTATAAGATGTAGAAAATGAACGTATCTTGTATCTAAAAAAACATCAATATATTTTGGCACGTATGACATTTGCAGAAATAGCATGTAATTCTGCAGGCTGCATCGTTGCGCAAAGTAGGATATCTGGAAATGTAACCGGAAGTACTGCTGATATTTATGAGACAAGAATGGGCTATTCGTATGTTGCGTCGAAAATCGAATTTTGTTGCGCCACGTGCCTTTTCAAATATCTATATCTTGTGTGAAACGATTGTCAGATAATACAGTTACTTTGAATCATAAGATCGTACTGGTTAAGGGAACATTTTGTTAATTTCTATTTTTCTCTATTATAAGAGATATTTTAATATTTCATTATCACCGAGTTAAGCTAAGTTTCTGTGTTCAATTTGAGATTTAAATTATTATATCACAATATCTGAGACAATGGCTAATTTTTTATATCATTGTTTTATCTCGACTAAGCTCATGTTCCTCTTCTATCACGTTATAATAAAAAAAATTATTTTATCTCAACTAAGCTCATGTTCCTCTTCTATCACGTTACAATAAAAAAAATTATTATTTCATCTCGACTAAGCTCACATTCCTCTTCTACCACGTTATGATACAAAAATAATAATTATTTTATTTCGACTAAGCTCACGTTCCTTTTCTATCACGTTACAGTAAAAAAAATTATTATTTTATCTCGACTAAGCTCACATTTCTCTTCTATCACGTTACAATAAAAAAAATTATTATTTTATCTCGACTAAGCTCACATTTCTCGTCCATCACGTTATGATACAAAAATAATAATAATTTTATCTGGACTAAGCTCACGTTCCTCTTCTACCACGTTATGATACAAAAAAAAATTATTAGTTTATCTGGACTAAGCTCATATTCCTCTTCTATCACGTTATAACACAAAAAACCATTATTTTATCTCGACTAAACTCACATTCCTGTTCTACCACGTTATGATACAAAAATAATTATTTTATCTCGATTAAGTTCATATATGATAAAAAAATAATAATTATTTTATCTCGACTAAGCTCACATTCCTTTTCTATCACGTTACAATAAAAAAAAATTATTATTTTATCTCGACTAAGCTCACATTCCTCTTCTACCACGCTATAATAAAAAAAATTACTACGAAATCGTATAAAATTTCAACTCACCGATCAAGACTCATGAGAACCAAGGTATAAACACTGGCGTAGGCAGTGACGATGATAAGGTACTGAACCATCTTGCACCAGAAGTTGCCAAAGGGCCAATAGGGTAGGACGAAGTCGGTCGCGGTAAATGGGATGCAAAACATGACGAACAAGAGGTCCGCCACAGCCAGATTGATGATTAAGATGTTCGTGGTCGATCTCATGCCAGGATTCGCAGCGACCACAATAACGACCAACGAATTTCCAATAAGTCCAAGGATCGCAATTATACCGAAGAATATAGGTACGACCACTGCTACGACTTTCTCCACTTGTCTTTGATCGAAGTCTTTGATGAATTCCTCGCTTTTGTTGCTATATATCGAGACGTTTGTTACGTTTTCGATCACGTTGTCCCAAGCGATCTCCATCTCTTGAAGCATCGTGTACTGCCTTCCGTGGATCGTCGAGGTTAAGTTCCAACAAACCTTTCGGAACTTTAGATTTTTAATTAATTTCGTTGAAACTGTCTCGCGTAGCCGCCTCACATGTTTCAATCCAATTTATTTTTTACTCGAGCTTCGTTCACGTTTTAAGAACATTGTACTTGACACGAAACCTCTTACTCGTTTTACTGTTTCCAGTAATTATATCGCGTCGATAGGTACCGGTGATCCAAAATTGTTAATACTCCTTAATTCTACAATTCATCCTTAAATCTCGTAGAAAAGCAACTATTCGATGTCGCGTGCCTATGAAGTCGAGTTTTGTCGAAAATTCTTTGCTCGTTCCAATTGTTTTAATAAGTTCTTGATTCCTGTGCTCCTTCTTCGGAAGACGTTAGGTATAATTTTCTTGAGGCTTGTTGGAGATCTGAAAAGAAATGTATTTTTGACTCGATATTGTTTTGTGTTTTATGTTTTCAAGCTTTTTTTAACTGTAGGTATTTTTTTGTTTTTATTTTTAATCGTTATGCGCATTGAATTTTTCTTTTTTTTTTTATTTTGTTGAAGATCTGAAAAGAAATATATTTTTGACTCGATATTGCTTGGTGTTTTATGTTTTCAAGTATTTTTTTATCATTTTTATTTTTAATCGTTACACGTTTTAAATTTTTCTGTTTTTTTTTTCTTTCCTTGTAAGCAATAATTAAGTAATGTGAAAATAAAAAGAATGGATCTAACAACTAATTAGGTAACTATAACGTCTAAATTTTTTCCTCGTGTATGTTCTTAAACTACTTCAAACGAACCTTTGGAGCTTTAAATAACATTCGACAGCTGATAAAACAAATGAGAATAAATTACAATGCAATTCCGCTTATGTGGCAGAATCGTTTGATTACTCTCAGCGACTGGCAGCTTAAATTAACCAGAAACGTGGAACTTAAATTGCATCAAGACAGAGAGGATACCGAATCAGATTGAGGTATTTCAATTCTTATACAGTTCGGATAATCATTTATATAAAATTGATATACTTTGGGTACATTAACATATTGCTTATCATTCCTGATAAATTAATACTTCATTCTATGGAATTTTATGGAGGAACGATAAATTTTATCTTCAAGCTCTCTGTTAATCGCTCTTAAAAAATCTTTTTGGATATTCTTCTTTATAATACACTTAAACAAGTATAATTTACGCGATTGACCACGTTTTTGCTACATTTATTTTAATTTCTCATTCACTATTTATTTTTAAATACCGTGTATATTTTTTATCTGTCGCTGTTTAATTATTTTTTAAAAATACTTCTTTTTTCCTTAAATAATAACTATTTTTTCCTTAAATAATAATAAATTGCTTTCACGTATTTAAGTAAAATATTTCTTTTTATCCACTGCTGCTGAATTAATTTTTTAACTAAATTATTTATATTTAAGTACCGTATATATGTTTTATCTATCGCTGTTCAACTATTTTTTCTTTAAATAATAATAAATTGCTTTCACATATTTAAGTAAAATATTTCTTTTTAACGACTGCTGCTGAATTAATTTTTTAACTAAATTATTTATATTTAAGTACGGTATATATTCCTTATCTGTCGCTGTTTAACTATTTTTTCCTTAAATAATAATAAATTGCTTTCACATATTTAAGTAAAATATTTCTTTTTAACCACTGCTGCTGAATTAATTTTTTAACTAAATTATTTATATTTAAGTACCGTATATATATTTTATCTATCGCTGTTCAACTATTTTTTCCTTAAATAATAATAAATTGCTTTCACATATTTAAGTAAAATATTTCTTTTTAACCACTGCTGCTGAATTAATTTTTTAACTAAATTATTTATATTTAAGTACCGTATATATTTTTTATCTATCGCTGTTCAACTATTTTTTCCTTAAATAATAATAAATTGCTTTCACATATTTAAGTAAAATACTTCTTTTTAACCACTCCTGCTGTATTAACTCTTCAAGAATAATAATAAACTGTTCCCACCGTATGATAAACAATTTTATAAAACTAACTTACAGTTAATAGAAAACAAGTCAAGTGACTAATAAGGTTGGCGAAACAGTATTTTAGTTTACACAATCTTTCAACGTCACCGACGAAACATGTGTTCGCCGTACTGTTTCAAGAAAAGTACTGTAAAACTTCCGATATCGTTTCAAACTTTAATTTTTCCTAAAATACAGACAAACGACGTTTTAAATGCAACGCAGTTAAAAAACCTAAAACTGTTCAAACGGACGTTCGATACACTGCGACGAAACATATTCCGATATACAATACAAGATATTACTCATCGCGTCATAAATAACGAAACTGTTCCTTCTCAACTAGACACGGTTAAAATCGACGCGGAAACATCTCCGCTCTAACAAGTTCCCTCTTATCGGATGAAATCGCTAGACTTCTGTCACGTCCGAGTCAAATTATTTAAGACCCTCTGCTACAATCACGTAACGCACCGAAGAAAGTAACAATCCACGCCAGAGACGAGCAACCCGCGACACTTCAAATTTTTATTTTTACTTTTAAATTCATTTTTACTATTTTTCTATTTATTTTAATTTTTACTCTTAATCTTTAACTCTCAAGTTAAAAATTCGTGAAACTGCATATTTAAATTTCTCATCCCGATGAAACGTACATTGTAAAACGAAAATTGTGACTCTAAATAAATAATTGGAACAGAAATTTGTCAGGAATAATAATTCTCTATTTTACAAACATTTTTATTTCTTTTTTCTTTTTTTTTACTTGCAATAGGTATTAACACTAAACCGATTAAACTATACCTGCTCGTATCAAAGAAATTATAATAATAGATACTTGGGAAAATACACGATGCTAGAGAAACAAATCTTTGAACATATATTTTACGGAAAATCACGAAACAATATTCAAAAGTGTTTTGAATTTAGTTGAAAATCTTTCTTCAAGAACGAAGTATCTAATACTAAATCTACCGACGATTAAACTATACCTGCTCGTATCAAAGAAATTATAATAATAGATACTTGGGAAAATACACGATGCTAGAGAAACAAATCTTTGAGCATATATTTTACGGAAAATCGGAATAAAATATTCAAAAGTGCACGGTTAATAATTTATAAAATTTGGACAAGAAATTACGAAACGGTGATTCGACCGCTTTGGTAGGTTTAGTGTTAACAAAGCTGTTCCGAAAAACTGGAAAGAGAAAAAAAAATGGAAATCATCTGTTTGGGTCATTTTTAACTCGCAAAACCTTATCGAAATTTAGGTCACGTTCAGAACACGTGCGATCCGTTAAAAGAGTGCTCTATTTAACCCTGATTCTGTCTTAGGCAAATATAAATAATATAAATTTAGTATGAGGTGATTTAGCGCGAGCTGAAAATATTATTGAGCGAAATTAAAGAGCCTAAGTGGTCCGAAGTGATAGGAAATTTATGATAAAAGCACTCGCTTTATGCGCAACACGTAACGTCAAAATATTCTGAAAGAGATGAAATGCTATCTAGACAGGAGAATCGTAAAAAAGAAAATAGTATCATCTAGTGTCCAATACATTTCGTTTACATCTCACGTTTTTATGCTCGATACTTAAATACGGGAATAATAGAATTTTAATATCGAAATATTGGAATCGTATAAATTTATTAATCATTTATTTTTAATTATATATATATATATTTTTTTTTTATGGAATTAAATCGATAAAATTAAATCGTAATACGTATGTTACGAGTAATGGAAATTGAAGACTGATTTATTTAATTGTAATTCGTTCGATAATTGTTACTGTAAATGAACAATTGGATCGTGAAATAATTTATTGGATTTTTCTCCGAGCAAAATGCAGCTTAAGCGATAACGAAAAATATAAGGAACTTTCACGGATATTATATGCTTCTGTTATTCGAGGTACACATTTTATTTCTGCACTCTGGAAGACACATAAAAGTTATGGTGCTCCAACTGTCGACATTCTTTTACCTCGCCGTTCGCTACACTTTTAAAGAATCAAAAATTTTAATTTATGCCATGTTCGTTTTACTGCACGCTACATTTCCTACGATGCCCTCCTCCGCGTTCGATACTATTTTAAATAATAAAAATGTCAGTCATACCATGAAACAGCTGTGTGCCATAAAAAAAATTTGATTCTTGGGACGGAACAGTATAAAAGCACATATATTTCGCGTGAAACTACGAGGTACTATATTAATCCACATATGAAATAATTTAATCATTTCATTGCACGTATTTATCATTAAAATACCAATTTTTATGCAAATTTGTATATATATGAATATTTTTTAAAATATAAAGAAAAGTATAATTTCCATAGTTTATTATAAAAAAAAGTATGACTTCCATAGTTTACTATAAAAAAAGTGTAATTTCCATAGTTTATTATAAAAAAAGTATAACTTCCATAGCTTATTATTAAAAAAGTATGACTTCCATAGTTTACTATAAAAAAAAGTACAATTTCCATAGTTTACTATTAAAAAAGTGTAATTTCCAAAATTTTATTATAAAAAAAGCATAATTTCCATAGTTTATTATAAAAAAAAGTACAATTTCCATAGTTTACTATTAAAAAAGTGTAATTTCCAAAATTTTATTATAAAGAAAGCATAATTTCCATAGTTTATTATAAAAAAAAGTATGACTTCCATAGTTTACTATAAAAAAAAGTACAATTTCCACAGTTTACTATAAAAAAAGTGTAATTTCCCTAGTTTATTATCAAAAACGCACAACTTTCACAGTTCATTATAAAAAAAAAAACACCAGAATTTGGATACTCTCTATATTCTCTGTGCAATTTAATACCTTCAAATTTCCCACAAACATATAAAAAACCCCAATCTAATAACCAGTACCATATTTCAACTTTATTTATCCATCTTTCCTCGATACATATATTCCGTATATTTTCGTATCTCCAAATTTTCCGCAAGACACAATAAATTCTCCTCCATTTTCCCTACCTTCGCCCCGATCAATTTTCTAAGAACAAAAATAAAAAACAAACCCCCCCCCCCCTGCAGAAAAGCTAAGAACCCGCTCCATCGAGTACATCCAGCTTTAAATTTCATCAAATTTAATAAGCCTGGGAGGAAAAAGAGTTGCGCTCTCTCGCCGCTCGAAAATCGAAAAGATTGTCGACGGAACACGTGGCTCCCTGCGACAGAGCGTTATCAACATCTCGTCCGGCTATTAATGAAATTTATGACGATCTTCATTTAATTACCTTGGCCCTCGCGCGCTGATATCGAGGGGGGCTTAACGATCCTCCGCCCTTCCTTTTAGCGGATTAAGGCTGATAAGGAGTAACTGATGCAGGTAGATCGATTCATGATTGGTGACCCAACCGCTGCTAATCGGTCAAAGTTTCGCTTAACAAGTATGTTCCTGATGAATATTGTTCAGCCACTTTTCCCGCCGATACCGTGACAAGCAAACGCACGAGCTCATATTTTTTCTTTTTATTTTATTTCTTATTTTTGTACACACCAAACTCGAGCACGACGCTTTCACACCCAGAACACTCTATCGCACCAATCCATCACATGATTTATGAGCGATTAATTAAGAGAGCTGAATCATTTATTACGATATAGCTACGTCGTACACCGGTCGATTGATTCGACGCGTGAAATAGGAAAAAACTTTAACGCAGCTTCGATGCAAGGTTTCGATGGACTTGAACGGAACCGCGACTTCGATCAACGGATACTTTCCCTTTTTTCTTTTAATAAAGAACTTGGATTTAACGAGCGCGTTAAACAGGAGAATATGAAGCAGCTTGTATTCGGTCTCGCACCTTTCTAGGTCACGGTTGCTCGACGGTTCTTGCGTTACAAATGACGGATGTCGATCTTAAAGAAACATCGTGTCGAAACGCGATCGTGAAATATTTTCTTACTTTGTGAAAGAAGAAAAATTCATCACAATTCCTGCACAACTGTCTATTTTTTTTTTCCTCTTTTCTTTTTCTAACCAGATCCTACGGAAGCTCTCTCCAACGCGTTCTCGTTGAGCAGCTTTCAACGAGACCGCAAGTTGAAACGAGCGTACTGTATTTTTACACTTGAACAAATTAATTCGAACCTCGGAAAGTTGGTTTCTCGTTGTTGAGTTTCGAAGAGCTTGCGCTTAAATTTCGTAAAAATCATGTTGTTTCCCAGCTCCGCGCGGAAAGTTGTTCCTCGGCGAGACTAGTTTGGAACGCATTGCTGAATACCGCAATCTTAAATTAACATTGCCAGAGAAAATAAAAAGCACACGTGCTCGGGTGACAATCGAAGCGAGGACGAGACATAAAAGGAATCAAAAATAAAGTCGCATCCTATGTTATGACAATGTTTACAAGCACACTTCACTGAAAGTACCAGTCCCTTATTATCTACACAATTGTTTCTGTCAGTAATTTAGTGTTTCTGCATTTTTTCTTCTTCTCTTTTTTTTTTTTTTTTTTATTTTATTTATCACGGTTATATGGAGGCGATAGATGTCGGAGCATTTTGCTGTCACATTTAATCGGAGTAAAATTACTAAGGAACTTCTATCGGAAAGGGTGCGCGTATACGAGGTGTTTTGAAGACCGCGAAGAAGGTACGCAACCGGCGGTGGATGCGGCACGACTGTGCAGATCGCAGAAACAGAGACGAAGAAATATCGCGTTCGAGTTTACCCGAAATAGGGATGCAGGACTATTCTCGTGGAGAGGGTGCAAGAGGCATCTAGCACCCTTTCCGGAGCTCCGACAAACTTATCGATCCGTTCCTTCGGCCGCTAAAATAGAGGCACGACTGTACCTTCATACAGTAATTCGTGTATCTCTTCGTGAAATAAAAATGAAAATTGTGAACGAAAACTGAACTAATTTTTCTTTCTTTTTATTTCCTTCAGCGACATGAATTCACCTTTCTTTTTACTTTAAGATAATCCGTTTTATGTTTAACACCAGGTTTACGGACATCGATCGGTTCATTTTTATGGGTATATTAACAGTAGGTTTACGGGCATCGGTTGGATCATTTTAATGGATACATTTTTAATGTATAAATACAGATTTTTTGTAATATCATTGGTTCTGTTTACTTCAGATTAATTGATTTCTACAAGCAGAGATTTATTTAGTACATTTTTCTATATAAATTTCATTTTGAGTTTATATTTTCCGCGTACATGATTGTTGAAGTTAAGCATGAAATCTGAACTGAGTCAAATTGACGGGTTCCGTAAATCTAGTGTTAAGTGTGTTTAAAAATATTGCAAGGTTTTAAAATTGTGGTCATGTTTAACTTCTGTGATTATTCTGTAGGTAAAATTCTTTTTATTGTGTTCGTAAAAATATGAATTCGCATGAAAATCGATAATACGCCTGACGTGATATGTAAATAATAATTTTTCTTCGTTTATAAATAGCGTTTATATAGCAGTGCACTGGTATATTATTGCATTGTTGCTGAAATAATGTTAAAATATATATTGTAGTCCTGTTATATTAAAAAAAAAAGAAGTAAAAATAGAAATGGTTATTTAAATCATATTTCATCGATATTAAAATTAATTTACTATTTACTACGAAATGTAAAATATTTGTAAATATTATCAGATTGTATCACATATATATATATCAGAAAGTTACGAGCCTGTTGAAAATTTTTATACGCATAATAAAATTTTACATCGGTTCACAGAGACACTTATAGCTTAGCAGCAACGATCGATGAGATGTTAAACGTGCCTAAAATAGTTTGGTTAATTACCCAGGGACTTGTCCTCAAGCGCCGTGTCATGAACACTCGCTGCATGATAATTGTACAGGGTGTGAGAGACAAGTTAACAAATATCTTCATTGGGTGTGCCAGACAATGTCGAAACGTATCTCTGTTTCCTCTCTCAATCATAGAAAAGTAAATCGAGATAGAGGAGATAAATAATTTTCTGTAAAAACACATTAAAATTTATGTCGCGACGAAACATCTGGAATAAAAAATTATATTAGGAAAAAATAAGCGACAATAGATGAACAGGTAAGTCGTACATTTTATTTAACAATTTATTTATATAATTCATTAGCAGCTCTATTTAACATAGCTAGTATAAATTAAAATGAATTAGTAACGCTGGGAACAATAGTTACTACAACAAAGCATAATTAATTAAATGTTGAGTCGTATGTAATGTTTCTTCTGCACATCTTAAGACTCTTCGGACCAAAATAAAAATTTTATTTAATGTAAATATTAGGTTATCCCACGAGTGATGTCGTTCCTCGAAATATTAAGACATACGTTTATTTTTAATCATCGATATATCGACCAATACTTTTCACGATCTTTTCCCATCTGTTGTTTGATTCTTTATTTTTCAAAAAATGTTGGATATTTTTAATTTTTTCCAAAATCGTCTCTACCATGTGTGATACAGCGTTTAAAAAACTAAAAATAAAAATTGGAAGCTCATACAACGTTCGCCATAACTAATTACTACCTGTTCCAATTATCATAACATTTTTTAATCGACAACAAAAATTCTACAATGGATACTTAAAATAAGCATCGAAGATTTTTAGGTAAAAGTATCCCAAATTTTTTGAAGGAATCCAGAGACTACTTCAGAGATAAGAAAAGAATCATAGAAAGCAAATCGTGATTAAAAACTAAATATTAATACCTCACAGTGAAAATTATACAATAACCAAATACAAAACTATTCAACGTCTATTTTATAAAAATCGCACGACCAGACAAAAATTAACGAAACATAAACCTCCATAAAGATCCACGCTTAACACGTTAAGAAAACTGACAGTATCAATCTCAAAAAATAACACCTTAAAATTCGTCAACGAGTTCTATCAAATCACGTTAAACAAAGTTCCCATCTTCCTTTGCAGGCCTTTACAATTTTCTTCTTAAATTCCTAATTATTTTGCGATCAAATGTTCTTGAATTATTGTCATAGCACACAGGCTAAAGAAAAGTCGATCGAAATCGGCGTGGCGTTTAACCTGTTAACCAATAACCAATAATGCCCCAAAGACGCAACTGCCAACCATTTTAAACGAACAATAAAAATAGTATTCGAGTAGATCGATACACCGTGAAACCGTACAATTCAATACAACGATGCGCGCAAAAAAAAACAACACAGCTTACGACTCAACCGAGTACCAACTATCCTAAAACTTTCAAAAAACCTTCCACGTCCCATCAACTAATAATGTTTTCCACTGACTTTATCTATAATAGCTTGAGTTATATATTTCCCCGCGACATCTTTAGCAAAGTTGGTCAACTGGTCTGCGATATTCGGCTTTTTCGTAGTAGGAGTCGGATAATATCCTTGATATCCTCCCGGATATCCTTGTGGCTGATACCCCTGCGGATAGCCTCCTTGAGCAGGATATCCTTGCGGATATCCTTGAGGATACCCACCTTGATTGTACCCAGGATTATAATTACCGTACGGATTAGCCTGTCCAGGATATCCAGAGTTTTGAGCAGGATACCCAGAATTTTGACCAGGATATCCAGAATTTTGACCAGGATATCCAGGATACGCAGCGTTCACCGAATTAGCATTAGTTCTTTTAACGCTTTCCTCGTTCGCGGTCGAGCTGCTGGGATAACCAGAGCTCGACGGATATCCTTGATAGGAAGGATACGAGCCACTCGGGTAACCACTCGATCCTGAAGGATAACCAGAACCGCTCTGAGAAGGGTATCCAGAGCTTCTTGAAGGATAACCCGAAGGATAACCCGACGAACCGCTTCTGGAAGGGTAACCGGAGCTAGGATAACCGGAACTGGAAGGATAACCGGAACTCGAAGGGTAACCGGAGGAACTGCTTGAAGGATAACCGGAAGAGCCACTTGAAGGGTAACCGGAACCAGATGGGTAACCAGATCTACTCGGATGATTTTCTGTGGACGGATAAGAGCTTCTGGGAGAATCGATGCTAGGATATCCACCTCCCGATGGGTATCCTGATTGCGCTGGCTTGGTCTTGGTTGACTCAGCGCCCGATGCAGGTTCCGCCTCGCTGGCGCTTTGTCGTCTCGCTACGATCTTGTCTTCGTCGAATTCTGCGAACAATTCGGCATCTACCTCCTAATTGCTTAGAAATATTCGTTTCCTGATTGCGCCCCATGCCATGCCGAGTCCAACTGTTACGCCACTTCCGTGTTGCTTAACAAGCATTGCTAACGTGAATATTACTGGCAATGCTCTTGAACTGTTGTACTGTTTCAATTAGCGTGTTATTAAGCCTAATTGTGGAGTGTGGATTTCGTTGTCGGTGTTATTTCTGATGGAATTATTTTTTATGTTTTGTGACATCGTATTGTTACAGTTGAAAAGCTGATTCATGCAGTTTCGTATCTTTTGGCGTTTGTTCGATGTGAGTGATGTTAGAGTGACGATCGTGGATGTAATGCTGTAATAAATTAATTGTAGACGTGTTCGTGTTCTGAACACCTGATAAGTGTTGATAAATTAACCGGCTAACGTTGAACCTGTTCTCAACCCTTATTTTTGGCAATTCCTTACTTTGTGTCCGTCTATGAGATAAGTAGATTTTTGGAATTGTTAAAATGAAGAACATCCGTGGAATGCTGAATGATTACATATATTTAATACAGCTGTTCGTTACATAGGAAAATATATTTTAAATGATTAAGTACCGTATATTTAATACACTTATAAAAAGCGTATCGCACAACCGTGACAGGGCGCTCCGAAGAAAGAACCTGCAGTTATCCATGAAACGATAAAATACTTACGGAATTATAATACAGATAAAAAGAGATAAATTTAAAACTCACGAGTAAAATTTTTTTCTTTTAATGTACAACTTTCTTGCTACGTGTTTCACGATAACCGCAGTTTCTAGCTCGGAAAGTAAGATCTGGTGTCAGAGTTAACACTAAACCTACCGACGATTAACACGTTAAACGCCACGCCGATTTCGGTCGACTTTTCGTTAGGTTGATTAGACCGATTAAAAAACATTTGATCGCAAAATAGTTAAGAATTTAAGAAGAAAATTTTAAAAGCCCGCAAAGTCGTATCTTTGTTTAATGTGATTTAATAAAATCCATTAACCCTTTCACTGCGGCGCGTTCTCGAAAGAATCCATCAATACGGACGGCGCGTTATTTAAACGTGAGTCGCTGCGACTGGGATTGTCCACTGTCTATTGACTAAAAGAGTACCCGGAGAATTGACCGAAAGATACTGAAACGAACACCGATACTTCGTTGCTATGCTATTTAATTTTTTATATTCCATGTTAAATGAATCGATAAAACAATAAAGATGTTATAATAAAAAAATGCAGAGGACGTGTATTTACGGCTTTCGTATATATTGATAGACTGGTGAAAGCGTATATATACGCCTTTAGCAGTGAAAGGGTTAATGAAGTATAAGATATTATTTCTTGAAATTGACACTGTCAGTCCTCAGAAACCAACGACGCCTAAACGAAAATTTGAGCGCGGCGCTTAACGTGTTAAATTATACTTTAATACCTATTTCTATCAAAGAAATCACAATAATAGATACTTGGAAAAATACATAACGCATCGGAAATAAATCTTTAACCATATATTTTACAGAAAATCACCAAAAAGTATTGAAAAGTGCTGCGTTAATAATTTACAAAATTTGAGTAAGAAATTACCGGTCGTTTGACCGCTTTGGTAGCTTTAGTATTAAAACTAAGATAAGCAAAGATTTCTAAGACGTATAAATTTTCTCGGTACACGTTTCACGACAACCGCAGTTTCTAGCTTAGAAAGTAAGACCTGGTCCCAAAGTTAAAGCTAAGGTAAACATAAGGTAAGTAAATTGTAGGACGATAAAATTCTTTGATTAACCAGAGAATGTCCAAACTCGGTTTCCCTGTTGATCGACAGAAGTGTGGCTATTGTAATAACCTTTACCATCCGTGTTAATACGGCTCTTAGGAGTGGTGACACCATAAGATCCATAATTACGATCATTTCCGAACAAACGGTCAAAAATAGAACCACTGCCAATAGTGTTCCTTGATCCCGAGTTACCGCTGACTCTTCCTCCAAATCCATTGGAAGAAGACCTCGGTGGTGGCGTGGGCGGTGCTGGCCTAATCTTTCCTGGCCTAATCTTTCCTGGTCTTTGTGTCGGATATGCTGTCAAATTGGAGAGTGGTAGTAAAAAATCGTACCGAGTTCGAAAATAAACTAAACTTTACGCGGAGTTTACTTAAGACGAGTTAAACAAGAATTTCCTTTTAACTAAATTGCATTAAATTAAATTACCGATTAAACTTATAATTTTAGTAGAAGTGAGGTATCCGCACGGGTTGTTAGTTAATTTAAACATTACATGCCTGCGTTAAATTTACCTTAAACGCATTTCTTCGTTAAGCATGCGATATTAAACTGTAACAAACATTTTTAACTTCCACTCTTCAATTTGTCCATCGGTTTATTCTTTATGGAGTAAAAAGGCGAATTAAAAATCGTAAAAGGAAGATTGTTATTTGCTATTACGAGCTGCTTGCCGAAGCTAAAAATATTAATGAACTTTTAAAATATTATAGCTGCAACTGAACGAGGAAATACAAAAAATGATTAATCGTCCTGGAAAATGTGTGAAAAGGATAAATTAAAGCGAATTGTATCGAATGAAAATTGTTTAAAGAAGTAGGAAAAGAAATGATAGAAATTGGCGCAGATGTTAATTCCGCTGGAACAGAAGCACGAAAACGATGCGAGGCATGCTGGAAGAAACGCTGATGAAAGGAAAATGACTGTTGATGAGTTAAGAACTGTGACCTACAAACTACTTCAACGTCGCTCGACCGAGTAGATAAGAGGTGTCAGAGTTCGAACATGATAATGAGATCAGTCGGTGTTTGCTACGTCTTCGAGAAATTAAACTCCGAAGCGTGTTTCGAGACAAGTGAAACATGGTAAAACCAGACAACGGGTTACAGAAAATCTGTAAATTTGTTAAAAATAGCATTACCTTTATTATTTCGAGTCAATAGTTTGCACAATGGTGTATCGATTGTGATTATATCGTACGCGCGTTAATATAGCAATTTTATATTATAAATATACAATCATGCAGATAAGTGTATCGACAATATCTGATTAACGCTAAGAAAATTTATTCTTCGGACGGCAAAAATATCTCGTTCGCACGAAAATGTGTTGTCGCGGTACCTAGTTTTGCACTGCGTTAAAATAGAGAGAACATAACACACGCGTGAGTAACTCTTTTTTTTTTCTTTCTTTTTTACCTGTTAAAGAAAAATTATAGCTAATTGTTTCTTCCGTCGATTAACTCTTCGAGGCACGCTCGGATTAAAACTGTCCCACCTTTTTGATGCATCGTAATGCACGGTGGGACATTTTTAGTCCCCGCTTCAACTTAGGGAAAAGGATGTGCGTTAACTCTTTGAAGCTTGGCGGGATTAAAAGTGTCCCACCTTTTTAATACCTAAATATGCATAGTGGGGCGTAAATAGTCCCTAACTGTATTAAATACGTGAGTTGATGTAAATCACTGTGCTGTGGATAATTTTTAATTTTCAAGATGGTATAGAAAATATCACTTATTTAATAAGATGGAACGCTTAACCCTTTGACTACGGCAGACTTTGAGTCGCACCGGCCGTACCATACGGTAGGAATTCAGTTAGGACCAAAATATATTTCAATGATCAAAAAACTGAATTTTACTGCATTGAAACAATATTATTTATTTCTTTGTATTTCTTCACCGAATTGTTACTATACATATTAAAAATTTAACATTAACGTTAAAGCTTAAAATTTCAGGGCGTCCATAGGCGCCCTTCGTGTCAGAGGGCTAAAGTACGTCGGGCGCCTTTAGGCGCCGACAGTGTCACAAACGCAAAATTTCTAAGCGCCTTTAGGCGCCCCGCAGTGTCACAAACACAAAATTTCTAAGCGCCTTTAGGCGCCCACAGTAGTCAAAGGGTTAAAATCCTACCATGCTTCAAAGAGTTAATAAGTATCATTCATGAATCCATGTGGCACGGATTATTTGAATCCTATCCTACAGCAACAAACTCGATTGAATTATTATTTTTTTGCTCTTTTACATTATGCGATTCCTTTATCGGTAAAAATATACCAATTTTTTTTTTTTTTAAACGCAATAAAATTTCTATGCAACACGGGTCTGTTTTTATTATCTGAAATCCTGTGCCGCAAAGAGTTAAACCAGCAATATCAGGTACCAAGTTTAACCACTCGTTAGAATCGGTGTGCTCGAGGGATCGATCGGCTTAGGTATTCGATGGAATATTTCCTTTTTCTTACTTTTTGAAAAATTGTTGTATCAACTCTTTGCACTCGAACGTCTCCATTCAGGGGACATCAGAGTTTATTAACCCCTTGGACTACTTTCACGAGTCTGACTCGTGATGAAAATTTTGTGCCAAACTT
>SMSQ01026141.1:78107-92867 GCA_019453375.1 Ctenoplectra terminalis | reverse complement strand
CCAGAATTTTGACCAGGATATCCAGGATACGCAGCGTTCACCGAATTAGCATTAGTTCTTTTAACGCTTTCCTCGTTCGCGGTCGAGCTGCTGGGATAACCAGAGCTCGACGGATATCCTTGATAGGAAGGATACGAGCCACTCGGGTAACCACTCGATCCTGAAGGATAACCAGAACCGCTCTGAGAAGGGTATCCAGAGCTTCTTGAAGGATAACCCGAAGGATAACCCGACGAACCGCTTCTGGAAGGGTAACCGGAGCTAGGATAACCGGAACTGGAAGGATAACCGGAACTCGAAGGGTAACCGGAGGAACTGCTTGAAGGATAACCGGAAGAGCCACTTGAAGGGTAACCGGAACCAGATGGGTAACCAGATCTACTCGGATGATTTTCTGTGGACGGATAAGAGCTTCTGGGAGAATCGATGCTAGGATATCCACCTCCCGATGGGTATCCTGATTGCGCTGGCTTGGTCTTGGTTGACTCAGCGCCCGATGCAGGTTCCGCCTCGCTGGCGCTTTGACGTCTCGCTACGATCTTGTCTTCGTCGAATTCTGCGAACAATTCGGCATCTACCTCCTAATTGCTTAGAAATATTCGTTTCCTGATTGCGCCCCATGCCATGCCGAGTCCAACTGTTACGCCACTTCCGTGTTGCTTAACAAGCATTGCTAACGTGAATATTACTGGCAATGCTCTTGAACTGTTGTACTGTTTCAATTAGCGTGTTATTAAGCCTAATTGTGGAGTGTGGATTTCGTTGTCGGTGTTATTTCTGATGGAATTATTTTTTATGTTTTGTGACATCGTATTGTTACAGTTGAAAAGCTGATTCATGCAGTTTCGTATCTTTTGGCGTTTGTTCGATGTGAGTGATGTTAGAGTGACGATCGTGGATGTAATGCTGTAATAAATTAATTGTAGACGTGTTCGTGTTCTGAACACCTGATAAGTGTTGATAAATTAACCGGCTAACGTTGAACCTGTTCTCAACCCTTATTTTTGGTAATTCCTTACTTTGTGTCCGTCTATGAGATAAGTAGATTTTTGGAATTGTTAAAATGAAGAACATCCGTGGAATGCTGAATGATTACATATATTTAATACAGCTGTTCGTTACATAGGAAAATATATTTTAAATGATTAAGTACCGTATATTTAATACACTTATAAAAAGCGTATCGCACAACCGTGACAGGGCGCTCCGAAGAAAGAACCTGCAGTTATCCATGAAACGATAAAATACTTACGGAATTATAATACAGATAAAAAGAGATAAATTTAAAACTCACGAGTAAAATTTTTTTCTTTTAATGTACAACTTTCTTGCTACGTGTTTCACGATAACCGCAGTTTCTAGCTCGGAAAGTAAGATCTGGTGTCAGAGTTAACACTAAACCTACCGACGATTAACACGTTAAACGCCACGCCGATTTCGGTCGACTTTTCGTTAGGCTGATTAGACCGATTAAAAAACATTTGATCGCAAAATAGTTAAGAATTTAAGAAGAAAATTTTAAAAGCCCGCAAAGTCGTATCTTTGTTTAATGTGATTTAATAAAATCCATTAACCCTTTGACTGCGGCGCGTTCTCGAAAGAATCCATCAATACGGACGGCGCGTTATTTAAACGTGAGTCGCTGCGACTGAGGTTGTCCACTGTCTATTGACTAAAAGAGTACCCGGAGAATTGACCGAAAGATACTGAAACGAACACCGATACTTCGTTGCTATGCTATTTAATTTTTTATATTCCATGTTAAATGAATCGATAAAACAATAAAGATGTTATAATAAAAAAATGCAGAGGACGTATATTTACGGCTTTCGTATATATATTGGTAGATTGGTGAAAGCGTACATATACGCCTTTAGCAGTGAAAGGGTTAATGAAGTATAAGATATTATTTCTTGAAATTGACACTGTCAGTCCTCAGAAACCAACGACGCCTAAACGAAAATTTGAGCGCGGCGCTTAACGTGTTAAATTATACTTTAATACCTATTTCTATCAAAGAAATCACAATAATAGATACTTGGAAAAATACATAACGCATCGGAAATAAATCTTTAACCATATATTTTACAGAAAATCACCAAAAAGTATTGAAAAGTGCTGCGTTAATAATTTACAAAATTTGAGTAAGAAATTACCGGTCGTTTGACCGCTTTGGTAGCTTTAGTATTAAAACTAAGATAAGCAAAGATTTCTAAGACGTATAAATTTTCTCGGTACACGTTTCACGACAACCGCAGTTTCTAGCTTAGAAAGTAAGACCTGGTCCCAAAGTTAAAGCTAAGGTAAACATAAGATAAGTAAATTGTAGGACGATAAAATTCTTTGATTAACCAGAGAATGTCCAAACTCGGTTTCCCTGTTGATCGACAGAAGTGTGGCTATTGTAATAACCTTTACCATCCGTGTTAATACGGCTCTTAGGAGTGGTGACACCATAAGATCCATAATTACGATCATTTCCGAACAAACGGTCAAAAATAGAACCACTGCCAATAGTGTTCCTTGATCCCGAGTTACCGCTGACTCTTCCTCCAAATCCATTGGAAGAAGACCTCGGTGGTGGCGTGGGCGGTGCTGGCCTAATCTTTCCTGGCCTAATCTTTCCTGGTCTTTGTGTCGGATATGCTGTCAAATTGGAGAGTGGTAGTAAAAAATCGTACCGAGTTCGAAAATAAACTAAACTTTACGCGGAGTTTACTTAAGACGAGTTAAACAAGAATTTCCTTTTAACTAAATTGCATTAAATTAAATTACCGATTAAACTTATAATTTTAGTAGAAGTGAGGTATCCGCACGGGTTGTTAGTTAATTTAAACATTACATGCCTGCGTTAAATTTACCTTAAACGCATTTCTTCGTTAAGCATGCGATATTAAACTGTAACAAACATTTTTAACTTCCACTCTTCAATTTGTCCATCGGTTTATTCTTTATGGAGTAAAAAGGCGAATTAAAAATCGTAAAAGGAAGATTGTTATTTGCTATTACGAGCTGCTTGCCGAAGCTAAAAATATTAATGAACTTTTAAAATATTATAGCTGCAACTGAACGAGGAAATACAAAAAATGATTAATCGTCCTGGAAAATGTGTGAAAAGGATAAATTAAAGCGAATTGTATCGAATGAAAATTGTTTAAAGAAGTAGGAAAAGAAATGATAGAAATTGGCGCAGATGTTAATTCCGCTGGAACAGAAGCACGAAAACGATGCGAGGCATGCTGGAAGAAACGCTGATGAAAGGAAAATGACTGTTGATGAGTTAAGAACTGTGACCTACAAACTACTTCAACGTCGCTCGACCGAGTAGATAAGAGGTGTCAGAGTTCGAACATGATAATGAGATCAGTCGGTGTTTGCTACGTCTTCGAGAAATTAAACTCCGAAGCGTGTTTCGAGACAAGTGAAACATGGTAAAACCAGACAACGGGTTACAGAAAATCTGTAAATTTGTTAAAAATAGCATTACCTTTATTATTTCGAGTCAATAGTTTGCACAATGGTGTATCGATTGTGATTATATCGTACGCGCGTTAATATAGCAATTTTATATTATAAATATACAATCATGCAGATAAGTGTATCGACAATATCTGATTAACGCTAAGAAAATTTATTCTTCGGACGGCAAAAATATCTCGTTCGCACGAAAATGTGTTGTCGCGGTACCTAGTTTTGCACTGCGTTAAAATAGAGANTTAAAGAAAAATTATAGCTAATTGTTTCTTCCGTCGATTAACTCTTCGAGGCACGCTCGGATTAAAACTGTCCCACCTTTTTGATGCATCGTAATGCACGGTGGGACATTTTTAGTCCCCGCTTCAACTTAGGGAAAAGGATGTGCGTTAACTCTTTGAAGCTTGGCGGGATTAAAAGTGTCCCACCTTTTTAATACCTAAATATGCATAGTGGGGCGTAAATAGTCCCTAACTGTATTAAATACGTGAGTTGATGTAAATCACTGTGCTGTGGATAATTTTTAATTTTCAAGATGGTATAGAAAATATCACTTATTTAATAAGATGGAACGCTTAACCCTTTGACTACGGCAGACTTTGAGTCGCACCGGCCGTACCATACGGTAGGAATTCAGTTAGGACCAAAATATATTTCAATGATCAAAAAACTGAATTTTACTGCATTGAAACAATATTATTTATTTCTTTGTATTTCTTCACCGAATTGTTACTATACATATTAAAAATTTAACATTAACGTTAAAGCTTAAAATTTCAGGGCGTCCATAGGCGCCCTTCGTGTCAGAGGGCTAAAGTACGTCGGGCGCCTTTAGGCGCCGACAGTGTCACAAACGCAAAATTTCTAAGCGCCTTTAGGCGCCCCGCAGTGTCACAAACACAAAATTTCTAAGCGCCTTTAGGCGCCCACAGTAGTCAAAGGGTTAAAATCCTACCATGCTTCAAAGAGTTAATAAGTATCATTCATGAATCCATGTGGCACGGATTATTTGAATCCTATCCTACAGCAACAAACTCGATTGAATTATTATTTTTTTGCTCTTTTACATTATGCGATTCCTTTATCGGTAAAAATATACCAATTTTTTTTTTTTTTAAACGCAATAAAATTTCTATGCAACACGGGTCTGTTTTTATTATCTGAAATCCTGTGCCGCAAAGAGTTAAACCAGCAATATCAGGTACCAAGTTTAACCACTCGTTAGAATCGGTGTGCTCGAGGGATCGATCGGCTTAGGTATTCGATGGAATATTTCCTTTTTCTTACTTTTTGAAAAATTGTTGTATCAACTCTTTGCACTCGAACGTCTCCATTCAGGGGACATCAGAGTTTATTAACCCCTTGGACTACTTTCACGAGTCTGACTCGTGATGAAAATTTTGTGCCAAACTTGAATATCACGAGTCAGATTCGTTGTTACTCTTCCATGCCAAACATGAATATCACGAGTCAGACTCTAAAGTATTTTTTAAAAGTTTTTGATCCAAATTCATTTGAATTTCCAAAGAGATCCATCGCGTGAAGTAAATACGAGCCTTCCGCGACTATTTCGGCGGCAAAGTTTGGCACGGCTTTTTCAGAGTTTCGGCGTAGTGCAAGGGGTTAATGATAGTAACGATTACAGAGGATGAACTTACGTCGAACAACTTTTTTAAAAGATGCATGTTTCCTTGAAGCTCTCTATTTCAAATAGCAAGAGACAGCGAATCAAAAAGTGTGGTATATACCGGAATATGGAACGATTTCTGTTCGCACGCTTTCGTATAAAAATGTCGCGAGATGACTCCGAGTGCAAAGGGTTAAAAGAGAAAATATAAATATAAACATCAAATATAAATATAAACGTCAAGCCGTGAATGTGGAGTATTATACCGAATGGAAGAACTTTTGCCTCAAACAACACGATTTTAATCAGTCGAGTGCATCTTCAGCATCCAACATTTTTATAAATCTTATTTTCTATGACTGAATAATGTATCTACCAGTTTGGTTAATTGTAAATGTGTCACAAGGAAACAATAACTGTGCCGAAAGACACGTTGGAAAGCACGTAATGTGTTACGGAAAATATTAAATTGAGTATTTAAATAAAAAATAAAAAAAAGTCTTTCGAACAATGTTTGCCTGAAGCATATTATAATATTGACAACAGTGGACGTGTTCTTTTTTTCTCTTGCGATATTATCCGACACTAAGTTATAAACTAAAAAGTACAAACGTTTTTCATCATATACTATTCAAACTTTTTAATTGAGAGAATAAGAATTAATAAAAGAACGTAAGTGTTTCACAGAAATAATTAAATAAATGAAATAAAGAAAAAAAATTTAGTACCTCTCGTACCTTGATTAAATATAATTTGCAAATTTAATCCTCTCGAAACCAAAAGAGCTAAATATATACAACTTCCTTCTTTTCTCGGTAACCCAAACTCGTTACTCGACGTTCGAAATATATTAACTCGCCTTGCTCCTGTACGATGAAAATGTAACAATAAATTCGTAACAAATTAACTTTACCATCAAAATTAAAAAGAAAAATAAAATCTACACTTATACCATACTCCTAACTTCGACGATTAATTATTCAGAGCATATAAAAATGTTTTAATTGCCCGCAATTATAGGACGACGAAACTAGCGATCTACGATCTCTTTCCATCGTTACAACGTGAAAACATATATACGATACAACTGTCTACCTTTTAAACATTGGTCGGATGAACAAAAAAAAGTCTCTCGTGCAACGCTCCTATCGTTCCACCGTATCGAGTATAATTGCTAACACTTACAAATCAAATCCTAATAATCACGATCTGTTCATAAAAACAATTACAAGGCTCGCTAAACAAACGATCATCGAAGAAGTCTGCACGATTCCATCGTTCCTGCGATAACCGGAGTAGACGTTGTTAGTATGCATTCGATTCTGGTTAGGATAATTCTGATATCCAGGATACTGCTGCGGATATCCTGGCGGCACCGGATAAGCCGACTGTCCAGGATACCCGGGATAACTGGCCTGACCAGGATGCTCTGGCATTGGCGGCATCCTGTTGTGCGTCGGATACGGTGGATATCTCGAGTTCTGTTCCATGTTTCCTTGATTCGTCGAAGGATAAGGCGGATATCCACTGTTGGAACCGCTATTGCTAGGATATGGTGGATATCCACTGTTGGAACCGCTATTGCTAGGATATGGTGGATATCCGCTGTTAGAACCGATGTTAGAACCGACGTTAGAACCGGTGTTAAAACCGGTGTTACTAGGATACGGCGGATAACCCAAATTGTTGCCGGCATTCGCTTGATGATATCCTCCAGCTGGATCAACAGGGGCTGGGGGTGCATTAGCGTTCGCGTAAGGGTTCAAATCACTAGCGCTATTGCTGCTCTTATCGTGCTTCTCGTTGGTGTTGATTCGATGTCCGTTCACCGAAGAAACACCAGCTGAATCGTACCCTGAAAAGATCGTCCTCTTCTACGTCGTGTTCTATCTTTGGGCCGAGACCTCGAGCGTGTCGAGGAAATTTAAACGAAGGATAGAACAAGGGGAAACGAAAACCGTCAACAGAAAACATACGAACAGAATCATTCTTGGTAGAAAAAAAAAGGAACGTTGATTATAACTAACTACACACATTCGGGGCTAAAAACCTTTCACGGGAAATTGGAGATTTTTTTGGGACGACTCGTTTTAATGGAGTTAGTCGAACGAAGGTGGTGCGAGAACTCTGAAAATTGTGCTGTTATTTTCATCCTGCGTTACGTATGCAAAAATAATTGGAAAGCGTTAGAAGGAAACGTAAAGAGAGCCTCGTGCCGCATGCAAAAGCTATGCCATGGTGGAAATATTGTGGAAGAAACTGGGAAATATTCGTGGAGAAAAAAAAAATTTCACGCTTAAAACATTTTTAATTAACCGATTTCTTTTTTTTTTTTTATTTCTTTTGTTTTTCTTTTCTTTCGCACCTTTTATTTTTGCGAGGAATAAATATTCAACGGGGATTACGAAATCAATGACTTGGAAAGTAATTGCACTTTTATACGCCAAGTGGATTTTAAGGGCGCTGCATGGAGCATAGGTTCGAAGTCAATTTTGGTTACCAACTGGAACGATACGCTTTTTCTTCGGTATCGACAGGATGTAAAAAGTTTACACGTTCGAGACCAATTTCTGGAAAATCCTATAACGCTACCTCGAGTGTACGCGCATCTGTACGCCTGCGTGTGGAGGAAGACGATAATGGAAAGGTCGTGTCCGCAAAAGTTGGGGAAAGAAAAAATCTGCTGTACAGGTTTTCTCGGGGCTCGTGATCTTACGTTACATCCCGCTTAACACCCAACGATACGTCTCAAAATTAAGAACTCAAGTTACTTTTCTGTTAGAAGATTCTACACGTTCATTTAATCCTAAATGTACAACAAGATATGTTTTATTTATTTTTTACGACGTTAATCGCTCCTACGAATTTTCAACTTCACATCAATTTTATATTCCGAATAAATAACACGTCCTTGTTATATTTTAAGATCCGATATAATATTTCATTCCATACGTACAAGGACGCGAGAAGAATTTTATTTCGTGTAAGTCAACCTGTTTCTTGTCTCGTATCTGTTCCATAAAATTGCTGTTACTGTTGCGAACTCGGTTATCAGTCTACGAGAGTCGTGTTTATTCCAAGTTGTGATAACAGTTCTGTACAGGGTCGTTTCGGGAGAGATGCACCGTTTTTTGTTATGACAGTGCTAGACGATCGTCAGCTTTGTTTCGATTGCCATTAATGTTATTATCTATAAAGACAGCCTCGTTTCGAGGAACGCGTGTACTATTTACGCGCAATAAAAATATGAAGACCTCTTAGTGCTCCGAACTTACGACAAAATATAATTTTTCTTCGTTCTATAATATGTGTAATACAGGAAAAAAAAAAAGAAAAAAAGAAAAAAAAATAGAAATAGGAAGAAGAGAATACAAATGAAAGAAGTGCATCTAACCTAGGAAAAGCACTTTTTCGAACTCTTTTAAAAAGCATATTAACCCATTTGCATCACGCAGAAAAGTGAAAAATTGGTTCTTATCGCGAAAATTTTTTTTTATTGTATTTAAATGAAAATGTTTTTAAATGTTAAAAATAAAAGCAATGTTACATAAATAAAGAATTTTTATTTCATAATAGATTCATAATTATGAGATGAATAAAATCTAATTATTTTGCACAACATGATAATGTTTGAAGAACGTGGAGGCAATAAAAAAATGTTTTCTAAATCTAATTACCTCTTCACTGCTGTCGGAAATATAACCATCCATTTTTTTTTAATTTTTCTAAGTTATTTTACCCTGAAACTATTCGCGATCACCTCTTTTCATTGATTGAGAGCCAAATACGCATGGGTATTAATATACGTCCTGGTAATAAATGCCCAAGTGGAATGAGCGCATATATGCGCGCTCCGGTGACAGTGGCCAGCCAAAATGCGCGCATATATGCGCTTATGATGCAAATGGGTTAACCCTTCGCACTCCGATTCTTTATCACTGAATAAAAGAAGTTTTATTTTGAACGGAAAAAATTACTTTCGCTAGCGAAAGTGTGTTGCTTTTATATATTTTATAAACATCCTTTTTCCTCTAAACGAAACATAAATTTTCAATTTTGTAAATCATCGTGGTGCGAGATCTTTGGAAATCGAGCGTAATCGTGTTGAAAACAGAATGTCTCCGCAGCGGAGCCGAAGGAGCGCTAAGAGTTAAAATACTAAAGCAAAGGTTTCATAGACTTAATGTTACATTCTGTTAAAGAGAATTAAATAAATAAACTGTACCTATACTTCCAACTGCTTTCATAATTTTATAAACGAAAGAAACTTGGTGCATCTGTCCCGGAATGACTCTACAAACCAAATGCGAACAATCCGAATTTATTCCTCAATTTTAAAGATACTAGCTACCAAAATGACCAAACCGAGCTTTATTTAGGAAACTGATTTGAAGAGTATCGTACGAAGCTCGACTGCTATCAAAGACAAGTTATACGGAATCTCGTGTGCGGTATTCGAGTTCGAGTGCACAGGAAATATTAATAAAGTGCGCACGTACCGCTGTCAGTTACGATGGAAGTAATTCGCCGACTTGTACGTCAGTCAAGAACGTGTTATTACTGCTCAAATCACGTTTAATTCCCGCGTATGCGAAACCAAAGTGAAAAACCGAGGATGGCCAAGTATCGCGTTGAATAACTTGTTTCGAGCTAATTGGCGAATGATAAAAGAAACACAAAATATCTATTCGTATAGGAAAGAATAATTCGGCAGGAACATAAAGGTGTAAGTAGATAGAGCAAAAAGCTTCGCGGAAAGCTTTGGTATTGTTGGAGCGAAGAGAGGATTACAACAGCTTAAAATTCCATTAGCAAATATCACATGAAATCATCACATGTTAGTTGTTTATTTAGACCAGGGTTTCTCAACGGAGGCCATATGGTTACCTGGAGGGACTGATACCAAATTTTTGGAATTACATAAATAAACAAGGAAAGAATTAACCCTTTGACTACTGTGGCCGACTAAAGGCGCTTAGAAATTTTGCGCTTGTGACACTATTAACCCTTAACTGGTAACGTGGTGATAAATATAATTTAGTTTTCTACATAAAAATTAAACTTTTAGCTACTAGAAAAAAGGATTTAAATATTTTTAGTACATATATTAATACAAGCAGTGTGAATTAAATTTTATTTCTAAAAAAAAAAGAAAAGAAAGATCGAAATAAATAGGTATCTCTTTAGAAGTTTGATAGAGCTTCCCAGACTCCACTTCGTCAATTAAGGGTTAACTTTAGTTAATAAGTGTAGATAGGACAGGGGAAAAAAAAGAGTAAAGGGGTCACAGAGGAGTGCTGATAATTAAAAGGGCGCCATAAACCGGAAAAAGTTAAGAAACCCTGATTCAGACTCTTTAAATACTAATTAACAATAGAACCACCGACGATTAAGGTATATTTATTTTTACCGAAGAAATTAGGATAGAATATTTATGAAAAAACACGCGAGGCAAAGAAAACGGACTTCTATTCAAATTTATAATTAAAAACATACAAACATACCGCGACGAATTTATAAAATTTTGACGAGAAATTAGAAAATGGTCTTTTTAACAATTTCGGCAGTTCTAGTGTTAAGTAATTAACCCTCTGCACTCGTAACCTTTTTTAAGTTTCAAAGGACTATTGCGAGAACTGTTCTTTTGGGAAGAAAAATAAAAAATTATAAACGTTTACGATTTCTTACTCATTTTGTTAATTTACTTTCATTTTAAAACAAAACAAGTGTTTGAATCGATGAAAATATAGAATTTAAGTAAAAATATAATTTATAGCCAGAGTGCAAAGAGTTAAATATTTTCCTCAACCATAAATCGTATTCAATTTTGTATGGTTAACGTTGAACGAGAACCAAGTAGAATAGTTCTGCGAGTTTGTTAAAATTTTAGATAAAACACAATAGCGATTTATTTGAACAATTTCTGTCGCTATTGTACGCCTCCCTCGACCGTATCATTTAGTTTCATGCGTTTCGCGCGCCGACACACAGCCGTGCTCTTTAATTCTCATGCTTGTCAATCACCGTGCACGCATAATCGATAACGATAATAAGAAATAAGAGGTGGAAGAATTGAAAGACTCACCGATTGCGTTCGATTTCTGCACGCATGTCGGAACACCGTTCTCGGTTTTGCAGTACTCGTTCTCGCCGCACACGGTGCTCACACAGTTAGCTTCTGTGAACAGGAGATGATTAAATAATTTATATTTTACAATTCACGGTAAAGTGCGTCGTAACGTGAATGTAATTTTTATTAAAATAAATAGGAACGATGAGACGGTATGATAAAATTAATATTTCAAATCGCGCCGGCAATAATTCTGTAGTGCTAAGTTCGTTAAACATTGAACGGATGGAAGTGGATATAATTACAAATTCTAATACTCGTGAGCCACCCGGTATAATCCAGTTCGTTGTTTCATAATAATAATTTGGTAACGATTAAACGTGATTAACCGATACAATTCATCATGAACTTATTGAAATACCGATATACTATTTATTACAATTATCGACCATCAAACACGCAATTTCCCGTGCGGTTAGTTAATAACTGACACAGAATAGATTAAAATTGAATGAGCTTGTAATTGATCTACGGATAATGGAGCTATCAATAATTTATGCATCAAAAGGGGGTAAACGCTGTTAGGATTACACGACGTTCCAGTCTGAAACACGTTAGGCTACAATTGATTATTAATACCTTCTAAACTTCAATACATCGACGACTAGAACACCGCATACCGACGTCGCATAATTTTTGTTCGAATAAAAAAATTATCTCAACAGCCAGCAAATGGAACGCAGATTATCATATTATTTACGCAACCCTAAACAACTACGCGAGATTACACGATCGGATTAATTAATACAGATTCCGATATATCCGTATATTGACTTGGCAAATGTACCAGTAAATGCAGCGTTAAAAAATCTTGCTAAAATTTAACCAATGAAGTTTAATTAAAATAAAATTATTAATTACTCGGTGTCCAAGAACACCATCGTCCGAATTCTTTCTGGATCTAATCAACTTATTTTTTGTATTTTAGGAAACGCTGCGAATCACTCATTATTTTTTTTTTTCCTCATAATATACATGTAAAGAAAGTATACCTTCTTTAATGGGTATTTGTATTTGCCGCGCTTCTTATACGGCGCGCTAATTGTTTATAGGATAATATAACAGAGCACGTGTGCACAATAATACAGAAAGAGAAATAGAATTTATAATATTTAAGAGTAAAAAGGAAAATAGTGAGTGTAAATGAAGAAGAGATAATAATAGGCTTTAATTGTCGTTTCTTAATTTACAGAGAAACAAATTCAAGCTTATTACTAATCCCGACCCGTTATAGTGTTTTTGTCTTATATACAGTGACATGAAAATGAGCGGAGTTTCCAGTTTTCTTTTATTATTTATGTAATCAGATATCGTAAACAAATACTTTTTACGTTTTTGTAATCTACACACTGCATACTAACATACGTGAAACCCCTTTTTGTTCTCATTGTTCACATTTATGAAGTAAGGACTATAATAGTCCAAACTACAGTGGTGTCCGAATATTTTCGTGACCGACTGTACATATTCCATTTTACATTTTTACCATTCGTCATTTCGAATTTCGAATCAGGAAAAATAAGTACAAACGTTTGAATTCCCGAAACCTTTTTAAGCTCCGAGCAAAACCCACCCCGTTTCATTTCTTTTCATCTCGTCCACCCTATTTATTCTTTATTATGATGAGATACGAAAAATATATTTATGGAAAGGTCAACAACATTCTTACCGCCTGGATGAGTTTTTGCACAAGTCGGATAACGGCCGCAGTTATCTCGCTGGTAGATTGAGCAAGGATCCTCCGCCATCACGCAGACCTCATCCCTTCTGCAACCGATGTCCTTGCATGTCCTCCCATATTCTGTAGGCAGAAAGTGACCCCCTGTGAGTTTTCGTTTAGTGGCGAAAGTTGGAGCAATAAGCCATGATCTCGCGATTGGATACGGTTCGTTACAGGTTCGCTTCGAGAAAGGAATGTGTCATAAATTGAATTTATATCGGGGGATTCTGATACTCCTGATGGAATGGGTTCATTCGGATGCTTTAATTTCGTACCGTGCGAAGAGTGGACGTAAACGATGTGTACTTCGCTGAGAACTACTACCGTTAAATATTTACACGATCGTGGTTTTATGCTGAAGTCTGAAGCGCGAGAGAGTACACCATTTGGACTTCTGTGTGCCATTAATGTTCCTCGAGTTGAGTCTTGCTGGAAGAACTTACAATTTCTTTAGGGCGAAGATATTTTTTTTTTTACTAGCAGTGTGAAACATTGTGACGATAAAATATAGATTATTATTTATAATGCTTTCTAGTCTAGCTTGAGTAGCTCTGTTGTCTTATAATGGAGGAGATGTCTGGAAAAAGGATCCATGGGTTTATAGACCGTAATTATCTTCAAAATTTTATTTCAATATTGTGAAACATTCTGTGAATAAAATATAGATTATTATTATTTATAATGCTTTCTAGTCTAGCTTGAGTAGCTCTGTTGTCTTATAATGGAGGAGATGTCTGGAAAAAGAACCCATAGGTTTATAGACGGTAATTATCTTCAAAATTTTATTTCAATATTGTGAAACATTGTGTGGATAAAATATAGATTATTATTATTTACAATGCGTTCTAGTCTAGCTTGAGTAGCTCTGTTGTCTTATAATGGAGGAGATGTCTGGAAAAAGGATCCATAGGTTTATGGATCGTTTGTCGGAAAATAGTTTTTAATTAATCATCAGATCTCTAAGAAATTATCCTGAAACTTTTATTTTAATATCGTGAAACATTGTGACGATGAAATATACATTATTATTATTTATATTGCGTTCCAATCTAGCTTGAGTGGCTCAGTTGATTTATAATGCACGAGTTTTCTGGAAAAAGGATCCATAGGTTTACGGAGCGCTGTCTGTAAATGGTTTTTAATTATTTTCAAACTTTTATTTCAATATTGTGAAACATTGTGACGATGAAATATACATTATTATTAATTATAATGCGTTCTAATCTAGCTTGAGTAGCTCAGTTGATTTATAATGCACGAGTTTTCTGGAAAAAGGATCCATAGGTTTACGGAGCGCTGTCCGTAAATGGTTTTTAATTATCTCTAAACTTTTATTTCAATATTGTGAAACATTGTGACGATGAAATATACATTATTATTAATTATAATGCGTTCTAATCTAGCTTGAGTAGCTCAGTTGATTTATAATGCACGAGTTTTCTGGAAAAAAGATCCACTAGGTTTATGGAGCGCTGTCCGTAAATGGTTTTTAATTATCTCTAAACTTTTATTTCAATATTTTATTAATTAAAATTAGAGTAGTATTTATTGCTGACTCGTGAGGATGAGCGACTCCAATATTGTTTCCTACTGTAAAAGTGTATTTGAAGAAAATCGATTTAGAGGATTGAGAGCGAAGATTTCGACTTTTAAAATATCCTGAGAAAAATTACCGTAAAATTATTATTATTAAATCACTCTGTTTTGTTCGATTTATGGAAATAAAGAGCCCACGCAGCTGTTACAATATACTAGTTCATTTTTCAAGACGGCACTGTTACAAGCAATAAACTGATATTTTATATTTTA
>SMSQ01026141.1:62482-77653 GCA_019453375.1 Ctenoplectra terminalis | reverse complement strand
ATAATATTAAGTATAGATTAGTATAGATTATTATTATTATTATATATATTNTGGCTATAAATTAAACTTCACCGGATTCACCATTTTAGGCCATAAGACCTTTTTCGAGAAAGCTCCTCAATTATTCCTTGCATCCGCAACTATTGTCTTGTTTTGGGAACATATACACTTATATGGCCGGCTATGTAACGCGAAACTACTAAAGGGAGCAAGTATATTTACATTCAAGTGACTTTAACTCAATATTCCTCGCGCTATGCCAAGTTCCACTAAAACTTCGACTAGAAACTGCGGAACTAAGCCTAGAGTGATTAAATTCACGTGAACCTGGTGTTTAGTGACTGAAATGTAACTTGATAAACAACTAAATGCCTATCCTTGGCCAATCCTATAATTATTCCGTGTCAACATCCTTGACCAAGATTAATAATTACACGCCCACACTTATATTCAAATTACACGATATCCAGTGTTACGTTTCCTACTGTAATTCACTCAACCCTTTACTCTCCTAAACTTCTTCAACACTATACTTACGGACCTTGGTTGGATCATTTTGTTGGGTACATTAAAATACAGATATTTTCTAACATAATTACTTTAAATCGATCAATTTTTATCAGCAGAGATTTATTTAGTATATTTTTCGTATATAAATTTCGTTTCGAGCTTACAATTTCCGCTCGCACACTCGTTAATCCTTTCACTACGGTGTTCCAAAGACCAAAAGCGTTATTGGTACACAGATCGATACAGTTTTTATTAACACATTGCGAGACGAGATATCTCGTTTTCAGGTTTCTTCGACTCAATCGACGATTTAAGCAACTAAAAATAGACTTTCTTGTCGCGTTACCAGCCTCACAAAGTCTTGCGTACTCCCTTAACAAATGGTTAGCAAAAAAAAAATTATTCAAAACATTATTCAAACTTGTAAAATAAATTAAAATTTTTTAAAATCTAAAAAATGTAAAAGATGTACAAAAGATATATAGCAATAATTACGCGGTTGCTAATAACCCATTCGGGTTGATGCAATTTTAAATTTAAATTAAAAAAAAATATATATATATTTAAGAATATTTTATGCGAATATCCGCTACCAAATGCGATTTAACACTAGAACTACCGACGATTAAAGCATACTTATTTCTACCGAAAAAATCATAATGAAAGGTATATAAAAAGATACACAATGCAATGGAAACAAAGCTTTATCTACTTTTTTAACAGAAAATCACAGAAAATTGTCTCTGAGATGCCATACTAAATTTATAAAATTGCTGTAAAAAATTACGAATGGGTCATTTTGACTACTTTGGTAGTTCTAGTGTTAAAAAAGTGAATATATGCATCGTATAAAGTGTTTCTAGAGCGCCCTGGGAATGTACTCAATGTGTTAACATAACATAAATATCGATATTAAAATGTAGGTACATTGGTATTTGGTATAATGATATTTTAAACGTATGGTATATACGAATTTTAACAAATGATCGCTTAATTTCTGAGGACGTACATATACGTCTTTCGTAGCGAAAGGGTTAAACTGAAACCCGAAATTAGAACTGCGTCGAATCGACGGGTTGAAAAATCTAAATCTAGTATTAACCCATTCGCTGCCAAGACGAGTATACTCGTCCTACTTTAAATATGTTATAACACACAGGCTTTTGAATTAACAAATTTTTCGTGGCCACGAACATGAATATAGAAATGTAAAAAAGTTGCAAAAATACCAGAAATAAAATTTTTTACAAAAATTATACTTCATTTCTTATTTAAAGAGAGTGATCTTTTACAAATTTAAATTAAGCAAAAATCAACTTCATCGTGTACTTGTAACAAAATTTTATACCACCAAAATCGCTTATAATACTTTATCTTCGTGATAGGATTTGTAACAAAGTCCGATACATAATGGAGGTTTATCAGGACAGCTCGGACAGTAATATCGAGTCTCCTTTCGAATGTTTTCCGTTGCACAAACTCTACATTTGCGAGTTGGGTTTTTCTCTTGCGGTGTAGGAGGAATACGAGAAAGGACGTCGAGTCCTGTTGCCTTCCCATTGCCAACGACGAGTATACTCGCCTTTGGTTTTATGCTTGCAAATTATTACGTACGATAATATGCGTGCTCTTACCGAGAAATAACAGAGCTTCGGTAAACAATAACGCTGAAAATATAAATGGCAATGGGAATGACTTCGTATAATTTAGGCTTGGCAGCGAATCGGTTAAATAACACAGGATCAAACTTGAAACGCTATTTAAAAAATTGTTCAAAATTAAAATGGCCATCGCCACAGCGACGACAATGGAGCGCAAAGAATTAAAAATCGGACGAAAGAGGATAGCTAATATTTTTTCGTGCGAGCCCAAAGAGTACAACGGGACACTTTTTGGTTTAATACGGCAACAAAAAGGCCGTGCTTCGCGTGTTCAGTAAATACCGGCTGGAACGAAAGTTTCTTGCTCTGGAAATACAATTTCCACTGCACATTTACCTGACGTTATCCAACCAAGCCCCTCTCGCATCGGCGTAACGCTGCTAATCGTAATTCTATTCAAGCACCACAGCTTCATCCCCATATAACCCCATCGATTCTCAATTATCCAGGAACGAGGGAAGGAGAAAGGCAGAAAGAGGAGAGAAAGGAGGACAGGGAAGGCAGCAGCCGAGTTAACGCCCAGCGTTCGTGTTATCCACATCTACGTGTTGGGAAGGTACAAAGAAATGTAATAAAAGGGCGTGGATGTGGAAAAGGAATATTAGAACTTGGCTAATGATCCTCTCTCTAATTGTCCTTAAACGTTTATCATATTGGAGAATAAAAGAGGGTTTGAACGAAAGATAGGAACAATGGGGGCGTTACAGAGGATGAAAACGAACCTCGGTTGATGCATGGTGCTGTGCGATAGCAGAAACGATTGTAATTACGAAAAATCAATCAAGACGGGGAAAACAATGTTCCTATTAATTATCTGTGTGACCGGGATATGCGTACGTGGTTGTAATAGTGTCGTTTTGCACGGTCATCGATTCAACAGTTGCGATTAAGGCGAGGTGATTAATTATATCCGTTTAATTAAATGAATTGGGACGATGATCAAATAATTTTGCGCTCGTGATAACGAGTTTCTTCTGTTTGATGAATGGGGAAGTAAAAGGGGGAATATTGTGAGGAAGATTGTTGTTTTCCTTTTTCTTTTTTAGTGGTATAATAAACCTGATAGCGTCGAGGAGTGTTGTGCAATTTTAATTAGTATGCAATATGGAGGCTTTTTTTTAATTTCAAAATAGCGATGATAGATGTTACCGTACTTGTGTAATTTCTGGTATTGTATAAAAATTTTATTTAAGTATGTTGTAGTGATTTATGTAATGTTGAGTATGTTATATTGATTTACACAATATTAAGTATAGATTAGTATAGATTATTATTATTATTATATATATTATAGATATTATTATAATATTATATTATTTAATATTTTATTATTATTGTATTGTTACTATAATATTATAATATTATTTAATATTTTATTATTATTGTATTGTTGCTATAATATTATAATATTATTTAATATTTTATTATTATTGTATTATTATTATTATTATTATAATATTACAATATTATAGATAATATATATATATTATAGATTATTTAGTATAGATTACTAAAAATGATTAAAAACGAATATCCATATCGCCAATATTCTGATGAATTATTTTAATTTCTAATGAATAAATTATTGTCGCAAAAGGAAACATTTTTAATCAATTTTAACGCGCAACATTACATTCGACTAATATAAAGTATCGCAGAGAAGTTGAAAGAAAAATTACAGGACGATAACTCGTGAAAATTTAATTTCCATTATTTTCAGAATGGCCACGTCCTTTTTACGGATAGAAGATGTAACAGAATTTAAGTTCTTTTTCATCACGATACAGAAAGTTTTTTCATCTTCGAAACCATTTAACTTTTATTTTATCCCTGCCCTGCGAAATAATGTAGTCCATGATCGAAAAGTATTGCCTTTTATGTCTCCCGGTTCCTATCGCGGTTTCCTTTTTCCTATTTAACAAGATTAGGAAGAGGAAGAAGACAAAGACGACGATTACGACGAAGGTCGATGTAATTACATCGGTCGAGTTAGAGATTAAAAACGATCATTTGTTTCCATTAAGCCCACTTAATCCCGATCAAACGAAACGATTGGCCATAGCAATTGAATTGCAACGCCGCGATTTAAAGCACCTTCTAATATTACCATTTGTAATTAGCGCTGCGAATAGCTATTGAAGGAACACCATGTTGAATAATTTCTCTCGCAACCAGAATGAAATAAAAATTCTAATCAAATGGAGTTAATAAAAATTGTTTCGTCCGCCGTTTTGGATCGCTTACGGAAATATGAACCAGTAACAGTAAGTAAAAATAAGTTAACTTCTACTTACTCGTATAGGAGGCCGCATCGGGTATCGAAGAGATAAGTAAGACTGTCGCAAGTAGGACGCTCAATGTAGAACCGTTGAACATTTTCTGTAACAGAAAAAAAAAATGTTTACATCTCGTAATATTCGCTTAACACCGAACCTACCGACGATTGGATTATACCTGTTTGCGTCGAAGAAATTAGAATAGATATTTGGAAAAATGCATAATGCACCGGAAACAAATCTTTAACCGTATATTTTACAGAAAATCAGAAAAAAAAAATATTGAAAAGTATTGTATTTTACACAGTTAATAATTTATAAAATCTGAGTAAGAAATTACGAACCGGTAATTTGACCGCTTTGGTAGCTTTAGTGTTAAATAGTACGAATTTTTTTTCTAACTTCCTTTAACCCTCTATAACCAGAATTCTATTTATAATGAAACAAAAAAAAAAAAAATACTCAAAAGTATTGTATTTTACACAGTTGACTCTTTGCACTCGAAAACTTTTTTAAGTTTCAAAGGATTATTGCGAAAACTTAAAGTGGTATTTCGGAAAGAAAAAAAGGAAATTATAAATGTTTACGATTTCTTACTTATTCGGTTAATTTACTTTTATTTTAAGATAAAGGAAGTTTTTGAATTGATGGAAATATAGAGTCTAATTGAAAACATAATCTCTGAAGAGAATTATGCGTATTTTATACAGTTAATAATTTATAAAATCTGAGTAAAAAATTACGAACCGATAATTTGACCGCTTTGGTAGCTTTAGTGTTAAAAAACCGAAATTTAAAAACTAATAATTGTTATAAATAGTTCTGATTATATTGAGATTATATAACGGTATACTAATGTAAAATTAAATAAAATTAAATACACATTACATCTCGTAATATTCGCTTAACACTAAACCTACCGACGATTGAATTATACCTATTTCCGTCAAAGAAACAAATCTTTAACCGTATATTTTACAGAAAATCACAAAAAAAAATACTCAAAAGTACTGTATTTTACACAGTAAATAATTTATAAAATTCGAGTAAGAAATTACGAACCGTTCGACCGCTCTGATAACTTTAGTGTTAAATAATACGAATTTTTTTTCTAACTTCTTTTAACCCTCTATAACCAGAATTCTATTTATAATCAAAAAACCAGAGTTATATTTATAATCAAACAAAAAAAAATACTCAAAAGTATTGTATTTTACACAGTAAATAATTTATAAAATTTAAGTAAGAAATTACGAACCGTTTAACCGCTTTGATAGCTTCAGTGTTAAATAATACGAATTTTTTTTCCACCCTCCTTTAACCCTCAATAACCAGAATTCAATTTATACTCGATCGTTAATCTAAATTAAACCGAAATCAAAAAACTAATAATTCTCATAAATAGTTCCGATTATATCGGTACAACGGTACACCAATATAAAATAACAAATAAAATGAAATGAAATAAAATTAAAAAATCATAGACAAATGGCTGCGTAACATCCACCTCAAACGGCGTTGACAAAAATCGATAAGAATGTCAAGAAATATTTCTCCAACCCAGAATAATATAAACTAATTAAATCGCGCAGCTGCCAGACACGAACGATCAAACCAGAATTTTAAATTCTGGCGCCAATTACGATCAGTAAAATAGCCAGTCGCGCAGGTGTCCTTTTTTTCCCCTACCTGTCCTTCTTTTATTCGCTTTCTAACCTCACTCGTCATACCTATCCTTGAACGACGAGAATACCTAACCTCAAAACGCACCGAAACCTGCTCCGTAATAACCAATGACGTACAATTTATCAAACCTACACAACAACTGAATCAAATTACCAAGAACGTACAATCGCTAACGCTCGATAAGACTGATGACATTGAATTCGCAATCTTTCAATCTGGTGACCTTGACACACCATGGAAATATCGCCAATTGCGTCGTTCGTTCCAACGTGTCGCAACGTTTCACGTTTGCGTTAAACGCGGACAGATAAAATGGAAACTTTCGAAAACGAGAATAAAACAGTACAGTTCTATTAAATAACGCGAACTTACCATTGAATCTCACTCAGTTTACGCACAAACGTCCAGTCGAACGCGTAGTCAGTATAGCACTGAACATTCGGTGAAATGCGGTATCGTTACTAACCTGACGTTGCGGTGAATCGAACAAAGATGGACGACGAAACTGCACGCGAGAGACAAGAAGGGAGAGGTTTCGAAATAGAGAACCGATACGGCGCGAACGTGACGTAAAAGGAAGTAGAATGCTATGTTGAGCATAAATGATCGCTTTAATGACCGCGAAAAAGGGGAAAAAAATAGGCTCTTCGAAGGAAAGCTTCGCTTCGGTTTCAAGAATAAACTTGGAGATGCGAATACGACGCGATTTTGGGTGACCGTGAAAGAGTTACCAGGTATATTGACACTTCCTTTAAAAACGAAGTGATCATCCGATAAAAGCGTGCATAGATGTTTTCTGTACCGCAGAATTATTTATATCTTCATTTACATATGATCGCCCACCATTTATCAAACAATATACTTAAATTTTGCTATGTATATCTTTGTTGCATTAACAACAACTTTATCGATTAGTGTACTAAGAGCACCGTAGCGAAAGGGTTAATCGTCGGTAGTTCTAGTGTTAATTTTCCTAAAACACTCCTAACGAACAGACTGCGGATTTTTATACATTTATATTAGGTTGTCCCAAAAGTTTCGTTCCCTGCGGACCGACGCTGAAATTTTCGTTTAGGCGTCGTCGTTTTCCGAAAACTGACAGTGTCAATCTGAAAAAATAGTACCTTATAATTGATCAACGAGTTCTATTTAATCACATTAAACGAAGATACGACTTTCCTTTCCGGTTCTCTACAATTTTCTTCTTAAGTTCCTAATTATTTTGCGACCAAATGTTTTTTAATTATTATCGCAGCACAGAGTCTAAAGGAAAGTCGACCAAAATCGGCGTGGCGTTTAACGTGTTAATTTTCAAACTTGTCACGTTTGGCGCGTAATATTTGTTCAGTGTATCGTAGGAAAAATTTGTGGCTGATGAACTAATTATTTATACGGATCGTCTTTAAGTTTGGGTGGTTATTTGAAAGAATTGAACGGAAGGAAATATTGGTGGGAAATTCGAAGTAAACATTGAATCACGCGTCTCGGCGCATTGCAATTCCATGATGTCATTATCTCGTTACGACGTTGGAAACGATGTTTTTTTTTTTAATGAACCGTAAAGAAAGAAAATAATTCTGTTTTACTTGGACGTCGCTAAACATTTTTTTTTTTTTTTGTATTAAATACCACAGAATTATTTATTCCATACAGGGGAGATTATCGCCGGGACGACCGAACAATTTGTTTAAGAAATTTAAGAAACGAGAAGAGAGATCGATACGAAAATTTTTGAAAGAATAAAAAAGAAATTAACGCGATTCGCTTAATTATTATTATATTAATACCTTATTTATATAATACCTTATTATATATTACCTTAGATAAATTAATACCTTATTATATATTACCTTAGATAAATTAATACCTTATTATATATTACCTTAGATAAATTAATACCTTATTATGTATTACCTTAGATAAATTAATACCTTATTATATATTACCTTAAATAAATTAATACCTTATTATATATTACCTTACATAAATTAATACCTTATTCTAATTATTATTATACCTTAAACATTATTTTTCATCTTCACTCCAAATAAAATTTTCTTCGTCAAGGCTATCTGAATTATAACACCCTACTATCCCTAATTAACCTTCAGAACCCTTAAAAATTATTCCATATGGATACAAACTGATGCGAACCGATATGTTGAATAAATTATTTCTCGAAAATGTAAAAAAAAAAATACCCAGAAGCGTCGAAGAGATTCATTAAATATAAATTACATAACAAACAGAACTTCAGCAGCAGAATTTTTTACATCATCCGCAATTCTATCGTTTAAAAAATTTTTGCTCGAACAAGTCAAAATGATTTGTTCATAATTTCTTATGGAAATTTTAGAAATTTACAGTAATGAATTTTTGAGGATTTCCCGCAATTTTTTTGTAAAAAATATGCCTAAACAATCGTTACCCTTATCATAGGTATTTTTCTAAATACCTATAATTTTAATTTCTTTGCTACAAATAAGTCTACTTTAATCGCCGATAGTTCCAGTGTTAAGGAAACAGCAAGCGCTTGTTAAATTCAAAATCGCACTACACCATAGAACAATTTTGTTATGCAATCTACTATACAAAAAAGGATCTCGCGCATGATTACAAGTTTCACAGAGATGTTTATCCTATAACCGGCATCAACACGGGTTTAATACCTCTTTATTCTTCGTATCGCAGCGCATCTTTCGAGCTTCAGTTACATAACTCGCGATGCGCGAATGCAACACTAGGAATATTAAAAATTGCTTTATCTCGGCCAGTATTAAACAAGTTGTTTACAGATCAAAGTACGCTCGTCAAACTTGTAATTCGCTCTTCCATCGCGTTGCTCGTATCAACAACTTTACAGCGTTCCAACGAAATTATTATTGTTTTTATTTTCCATTAGCCGGAATGCAATCCGATAATGCGTACGCGCGGTAACGATCTACGATGACAAATTCGTAACGCGTTCAATTTACAAAACTTTCATTCCCACCGAAAATTATCACACTTCGCGTCGTTCGATGAAACAGGAACACGAAAAACTGAAAATCTTCCTAATTAATTGTCATCAGATATAATATTCAACGCGTTCGAGTCGTCGCTGTTACTTTTAATACTTTGTCCTACACTCCTATTAAAATACTTCATAATATAATTACAGCGGCAAAGTTCTTAACGAGTAAAGCGGAAAAGTTGAAACTGAAAAGTGTAATTAAGAAACTTATTAAGGGAACGATTAGCAACGACCACCGAAGGTAATAAAATCGAATATACACAAGTTTTAATATACGAGTCTTTTTTTCTGTTACACAGTTCAAACATTTGCTGCAATCTTCACTGTTTCTCAGTCGACGATCAACATTCTCAAAAAGAGTCTGATCAAATTTCTCTCTCGATTCACGAATCTTTCTCTGTACTCGAGAAAGAGGGCTAAAGATCGACCGTAAAACAGTTTTAAATCATTTCACGTAAAAATAATGGATTTCATTTTCCCCAACCTAATATATTGTAAAACAAAAATGTTATGCTTCCAATACTTATTGATACAGCGAACGAAACTTTTGGGACAACCTAATAATTCGACTCTCAGAACGAATGAAACTCCTCGTTATTCGCTCCACACTGAAATTACCACGACGAGTTGCACTCATTTTAAATCAAGCGGTTAAGGGGGATCATTCCACGTTCCAGCTAACAATTCAAGCGAAAAAACGATTCGCGTCAACTTTTCGTCCAACTGGCCACCCCGTTTCGAAACTCGAATCAACAGTTTCCACAGTCGCGTCTACCGAGAAATCTCATCGACAAGGAGACCCGTCAAACCCTGACTCGTTGAAACGTTTCATCCTTGCAGAAGATGGTCCGCGTTGGCCCATGCTTTTCGTGCTCTCAATAGCAGGATGTTCGATCTGGAGACTGCGCAAAGGACCTCCTGGTTCGACACAGGGGATAGAAACGTTGGATGAAGGGAATCCGGGGGAACTTTCGTAGAAACCCTTTTGCAGGATGAACGGTTCGGTGGTGGTTGTACCCTCACAGTCAGGCGCACTGAGGTCGTTTCCCTTTCCTCTTTCCCTTCGCCCACAAAAGTTCACGCATCCTGCTAAAATATATTTTTCTCCGTCCTTTTTCATTGTTTCCTTTCGGTTCTATATTTGCCGACCGCACACGCTCTCCCTTTTTATTCTTCCATCCAGTAGATTTCGTATCTCCGAGCTCGCTACGTTTTCTCTACTCGTTCACGCGAGTGCATAAAAATCATGACACCTCGTCTTCTTCGCGCTCGTCGATCCTTTCTAGGAAATTATCATCGTGTCTCGATTCTTTGGTGTATTCGTCCACTGTTTCAAAGTTCTCTTAACACGTTGATCGCCACGCCGAAATCACATGTTTTGCTGAGGACGCCATGGCTCGGGACTCCGTATGTGTAGATAGAAGATTCGATAAAAATCTCTCATTTTTGATCTTCCATTTTTGATAGTGCGCACCTTATTTCAAAAGATTCTCTAATAGAGAGATCTCTGTTCTAAATCTTTATTCAATTTTTGCAATTATAAACATTTGAAGCACTCCGGTGACCCGATGACCACCGTGGCGCTACGAGAGAAACAATCTTCGGTCACATAATCAAACAATCTTCGGTGGCAGTCAACGTGTTAACCCTTTGCACTCCATGCGATTTTCTATCACTGAAGAAAAGAAATTTTATTTCGAACGGAAAGAATTAATATTGCTCGCGGAAGTACTTGGTTTTATTCGTTTTATAAATATCCTTCTTCCTCTGGTAAACGAGATATAAATTTTTAATTCTGTAAATCATCGTGCTGCGATATCTTTGGAAATCGAGCGTGATCGTGTTTAAGACGGAACGTCTCCGTAGCGGAGCCAAAGCAGCGTTAAGGGTTAAAATTCTTTAAAATACCTTTCGCGTCTCCAATCTTACTTCCGTCGCGTGCTTACATCCAAAACGGATATACACTTCCCGATCCACATCCTCCATTCCACACGTTCTAATTTCAAACGTATCACCGAGCTCTTCACCTATAGTCTTCTCTAACTCATTCACGCGAGCGCTTAAAAATCATGACACCTCGTCCTCTTCACGCTCGTCAATCCTTTCTAGGAAATTATCAGTAGCGTTCAACAATATTTGGTCTATCCATCCTCTGTTCCAAACACCCTGTAAAATTCCTTGAAACACCTTCCAAGTGTCTCCAACCTTACTTCCTTCGCGTACCTACATCCAAAATGAATATACATATCAATAGCGTTCAACAATACCCATCGTGTCTCCATTATTTGGTATTATTCTATCCATCCTCTGTTCCAAACACCCTGTAAAATTCCTTGAAACACCTTCCAAGTGTCTCCAACCTTACTTCCTTCGCGTACCTACATCCAAAACGGATATACACTTCCCGATCCACATCCTCCGTTCCACAACGTTAAAATTCCAAACATTACCATCAACCCTCGCAGCTTCTTTCCGTCTCCTTTTCCTTCGCTCCCCACCAAACGTCGCCCGTTCAAAATTATTTATCTCACACTTCCATTGCAGCCACTTCGAACCGTACAATCACTTTCCACGAACACGCCGAAACAAGTGGCAGCTCTTCCTCTCCCCGTGTCGTTTGCTCTGTCGAAGTACCACCTGAAATCCCGAGTTTCTCTCATCCTACGCACTTGTTCCTCCAGGAGCATCGGTGCGTTTCTCCCGCGTGTATGCGCGCGCGTCTCACCGCGCTTTCGAGAGGGTGCTGCGCGGTCGACGGGCGTCGTCCGGTAGTCGAATTCGTCGCTTCCTACAGGCAGGTGCGCTCGTTGATCGCGCGACCAGCCCAACGCTCTTTCCTCCGCGATCCTTCGAAAGCTGTAGGGTGGACCGGTGTACTCGTGGGGTGGGGGCTCTGCACCCCGTTTTCTTCTCGGTCGAGCTTTCAGTGTTGCTTTACGGTGCACGAGTTCGCGTTAACGATCGAGGAAGCGCGGTACTGCGAGTGTCGCAGCGCCGTGTGGACTCTGCTGCAGTCAGTGATCGTGGAGGGTACCGAGAGCAAAGGGGTGAGAGAAAAGGGATGATCGTAGGTGCGCGCGCGATAGAGCATCTTACCGCTCCTCGTGAAAAGACCGTTTCCTGGGGAAGGAACAGAGGACGGTGTACGGGACTGTGTACAGGCAACTCGAGGAACTTCAGGTATGTTTGAGGTACACCGTGTCTGGTAATCGAGAGCGCAGCTTCAATAGGCGATAACAATGTTGATCTTTCGCCGGTTGTCCCCGTTCTCCTTCTTCGGATCCTTTCGCCACCCTCGAACACGTTTTTTTTTCTCTCCTTCCGTCCGGACGTGTGCACAGCGTTAACGCGAAGATTGTAATTGAATCCACTGACGCATGGTTCAGCTGGTTTCACTGGATATTTTTTTGCTACTTGTTTTCTCGTGGTTTGTTTTCTCCCGCAGTTTTTAGTTGCCGCGAACTACTCCACCGAACGTCGACTGAACAAACACGGTTTTCCGTGTAAACGTTTCAAGGAAGGTTTAGAACTGCGCGGATGGTGTTTAAGTGAATGTTTTCGGGCTTTTTTTTTTTACTGGTTCGCTCCTTTCGAGGAGGCTTCGAGTAACTCTTGGTTTGCTTCTTTTGTTCTGTTTTTTGTGCGTGTATTCGGAAATTGTTTCGATAGAGGTTTGGATAATGTGGATTATTATTGAAATTTGTTTTCTCTGTATTTTACCTTTTTTCTTGGTTTTAATTCTTTTTTTTTTTTCTTTTTTTTTTAACGTATGATTAGATTTTCTTGAAATTTTTGAGGCGCCAGCTTCTGAAGTCTGTTACAGTTAAGATACACTAAATCAAGTCAACGATATCGATAATTTTAGCGTGATATGCGAGCCCTGTGATATACTGCAAATGGATTTTCGTGGAGGTGTTTCAATTGGTATTACCGAGACGCTGCAACTTTTAAAACTTGGCAATTGTCGAAGCTCGATTTTCCGTTGTCACTCGCCGATGGTTTTCTTTTCTTCTTTTACGCATCTTGAAGTGGAAAAAAGACTGCTGGTTCGAATTCTTTACCTTCCTGCAGGAAAGTTTTGAAACTCGGTTCCGAATTTATGCAAATTCCTTTTCCAAGTAATCCTTTAAATTGTTTAACGTATCAATTTACCGTTACCAGTATTTTCTTCTGGGGATAACAAATAAAAGAACACTCTAAACTTATTATAAAGCACTTCTTGTTATAAATGGTAAAAATATTTCAAAATTTTCGACGAATTTCTGCGTATACATATTTTTTTTCAATTTCTCAGAACAAGAAGCCGAATGAATTGGTGAGACAAATATTTACTTGAGAGTTTTATCAAATACCTCAGCACCGAGCACGCACCGTTAAAACACACTACACGGCATTGTTAAAAATCCAGCGTTCCAAAAAAAAATAAACAAGCCGGGTAAATAAATCGCAAATCGATCGGCCACTGGCGAAATAATCGAGATTTCGAATACTCGGATGAAAAAAACCTCTATGATATATGAAAACGAAAAGGAAAAAATAGAAAATTCCATTTTGCAATACGTAAATTTTGACCCATGAAAAAATTCATAAAACTAAACTAACCGGTCGATGTATATTTCTATCGTTTATTTTAATTTCTACGGTGATAAAAATGTCTGTGTCGAAAATTAAAACAGTTTAGCCGTCGATTAAACAACCGATCACCTATTGCATGCATCTGAAGTATGGTTCGCCTACAGCATAATTACAATTTATGATTATGACCGCTTTGTCTGTTAACGCTTTTGTCGAGAAGAGTTCAAACTTCCAACTTCCAACAAGTTTAATCCTCTATAGCCCGAATTTTGTCTGCTTATCGGAGAAAAATTACGATTGATCACTGTTTGTCGCTTTGATTCGAAAATATGTTAACTAATAATTGCTATGGAAGGATCGTAGTATCGCTGCAGTTTTAATAGCACAGTGATAACTGAATAAAATTAATTTTTCAACCCTCTATAGCCCGAATTTTGTCTGCTTATCGGAGAAAAATTACGATTGATCACAGTTTTTCGCTTTGATTTGAAAATGTTTTAACTAATAATTACTACGGAAGGATCGTAGTATCGCTGCAGTTTTAATAGCACAGTGATAACTGAATAAAATTAATTTTTCAACCCTCTATAGCCCGAATTTTGTCTGCTTATTGGAGAAAAAATTACGGTTAATTACAGTTTTTCGCTTTGATTCGAAAATATTTTAACTAATAATTACTGTAGATGGATCGTGGTGTAATCAAATTTAATAGTGCAGTGATAACTAAAGAAAATTAATTTTTTAAAATATAGATACATCAGTTTGTTAGTTTTAAATCACGTAGAGGATTAAGTTAGAATTTCGAATTAAATTTATGTAATTAACAGAAAATTTACATAAAGAATTTTTAATACAGAAAGAGCATAAAATCATTTCGGTATTAACCATTTTTCCAGAAAGAATTCAAGTTCATACAATTTCGTATCCATCTCCGATAAAAATAAATAAGAAAACTGTCTTGATAGAAATATTTTTATTTTCGATCGCGAAGGGTCACTAATTATTCAGGTTCTTCTTTCACGAAATGGTGAAAGGTTCCTACGATGAATTATCAACAAGCTGTTCACGCGCCGCGATGTTTCGCAACGTTTCAATAATTTAACACACGATAAAAAATGACTCGGTTAGAAATATAAAGCAAATTCTACGTTTAGTTAATTTCATCAATTACTCCTATTAACGGTGATCGGAAATATAATTTCAGCGGAACTCGTGACAGCTGAAACATTTATTTAACGATCAAAATAGTTGACTTGTGCATCCCACGGTGGCAGATTCGTATTGGAAAATTGCACTTTATAAAATATGCCTGTTGTTCCAATTCGAATGTAAAACACGGGATCCGAGGAGGGCTCTCTGTGTCGCTCACAATTGTCCCTTTGAAATTGTGAAATTCTCATTTTGCGTCGCTGCAACCCCTTCTGCTACATATTTCTATCTTTTTTTTTTA
>SMSQ01026141.1:46974-61244 GCA_019453375.1 Ctenoplectra terminalis | reverse complement strand
TTAAATAACTGTGAAAAAAATTTTCTTTCTAACTGACAATTTTTCAAACTACGAAACTATTAAACAACTGTGAAAAAAATTTTTCTAAACTGCTCTAAGCGTATCTTAGATACACTCTGAGCTCTCGCCGGCCATCTTTGTAATCGATCAGTGTCTCTTTTTAATAATTCCTTGACAAAGCCGAAGTTGACATTCTCGCAAAGGAAAAAGTTGTTCGAAATCGTCTCATCTCTTTAAGAGTCCTTCGCTCTATTTCAGACACCATTTATATAACGAGTGATACAGATAATCGAGGAATAATGCTCAGTGTAAGTGAAGAGGACAGGAAAGTTAAAAACGAATCTGTGGTTTTTCAAGTCAACGTTTCGCGTCCCAAACATCAGCTCAAGTTTTTATCCCTGCGTCTACTCCCGATATATCCGTTAATGGATTTTCGATACGCGATGCCACATTACCGATCATTCGTATTTCACAGCTTCGCTTTTCGATTTCGCCCGAGTAGCAGAAATGTAGACGGTTCGCGCGACCTCTGATCGCACACAAATCGACCGGCTTAGACAAACCCTCTCGTTTCTTTAAAGAGATTGTGAAACGCCACCTTCGAATTCGCGTAGAAGTAACCGGTTGTCCTGTTTTATCGTTTCCAATGGAAAATATCTTGGTTCGTAATATCCGTCGTGCTGAGAGCCGATCTCTCGTTATTCCAAACCGAGATTTTGTTTAGGCGTCGAGTGCGATACGGAACTGCGTCGATACACTTAAGACATAGGCCAGATGATGGGCCATAATATTTGAAAAATTCCCATCGCCGGCGAAAACTGTGCCCGCGGTCAGTCACAGCCGAAACACAGTACAGTATACATGCTTTCCTTTTACCGTAGTTTTATACACTGTGGTGCGTAACTATAACACCGACTAAATTTTTAACTGTTCCAGAATTTAGATTGAAAATACAGAAAAATTAATTGTTAAAATTGAAAGTGTATGAAAAATAATCAACTTTAAATTAATTTTTATTTAAATTCTCCTTTTGAACAATACGATACAATCAAAAGTCTGAATTTTCACTGTTGCGTAACATTAGCACCGCATCAATAAAATCGATGATAAAGAATTTTAATATCTCGTAGGACCACCTTTTTTTGTAATTAGCTCGAAAATTCTATCTGGAGCGCTATCAATAAGTTTCCCAAATATATCTCTACTTATTTCGTTACTTATTTTTATTATTGCATTTCTAAATTAGTAAATAACAACGCCGGTGCTGTAGTTACGCAACAGTTGAAAATCACATTTTCTATTATATTGTTTCGTATAAGAGGGCAATTTAAATGTGATTTAGTCTACAGTTCATTTTTCTCATACTTTTTCAATTTCTATAATTAATTCTTTTGCACTTTTAATCTAAAGTCTAAAACAGCTAAAAATTTTGGCGGTGCTATAGTTATGCATCGCACCGAATGGGCTTTCGACACGTTAAGGAAAACTTCTCCCGTCTGATATACCGTCAGGTACCATTTATCATACGAAAACTAATTTCTCCGTAATCAAGAATTTAAAACTCTCTGATTTCTTTTTACTAAAATATTTTGTAAAGAATCTTAGAAACTAGTTACTTCGTCTGTACTTAATTTAAATAAGTTTCCTTCGGCTAACGAATTGAATTATTGTGGACAAATATTAGGTTGGGGAAAAAGAAATCCATTATTTTTTCGGCAGATGGCTGTAGCGATCGATATTTCGTAAAGTATCGATCAAACAATTTCAGATTTATACTCGTTGTCAAGGTGACATTTCGCACTGAACAAATTCTTTTGCTGTTTTTTGTTCGGTCCATTCAGTCCTGAGTTACAAGGTGTTAAAAATGGAAGTCGACGAAGAGAAAATTCGGTACATTTTACAATTTTTCTTCGATAAAGGCGAAAATGCAAGCCAGGCAGCTGAAATTGTGAATGGTGTTTATGGTCCCCATACTGTAACAGCTAATTACGTGCAATTTTGGTTTCGTCGATTCCGTTCGGGTATTTTTTATGTTAAAGACGCACCTCGCACGGGCAGGCTCGTCGTCAAAAATGTGGATAAAATCACCGAGATATTTGAAGTTGACCGTCAGGTTAGTAGTCGTAGCATCGCCCAGGAGCTAAAAATCGACCATAAAACAGTTTTAAATCATTTCACGTAAAAATAATGGATTTCTTTTTCCCCAACCTAATATTTCCGACCGCTCCGCCTTTAGCTTATTTTAAAGATTCCTACGATATCCTTAACTGCCTGAACGAACGATTAATAATTGAGGCCTGTTTCAAGATTTTCTCGATTAAATCTACTTTTTTTCGCTCGTATCATTTTGGCTCGAACGTGTTTAATCACAAATGCATAGCACTGTCAGTATTCATGACGATATTACTCGAAACTGGTTCAACAAATAATCATCCGTATAATTTAAAGGGGGATATTACTCCTGCATGATCGCCGGGAACAAGCGTAAAACAGAGATCGCGGACGCGAAAGAATGAAAGTTTTAATTGAGAAAAGTAGAAACAGGCTTTGTTCTGTTTGTGTTAACTTGGTCACCGTAGCAGCACCTTTGGGGTTAAGTTGTACCATATCGCGGAAAACTAATTTAAGTTGGCCGGTTGCAAACTTGCACGCTCGCCCGTAACTGGGCAACACAACGCACATACTCTTCGATTTATGTTTCGTGTCTAATTGCTCGTTGTACTTTCTTAACGGTAGGTAACGCGGCAAGATCCGGTTCTCCTTTCGGTTCGCAACAGGGGATGCTTAATTACTGCTTTCATATGCTACTGAATTTACAAAAGGTTTCTCGCTTCTATCGCAACGGAGGTATTGTGAGCGAAGTTGTGGAATAATTAATTTTAGCACCGTTGGGATCGTGTTGGTAACATTTATGAACACAGTTCGAATTCTTACGCGAACTCGTGGTTTTGAGAGTACATTTATGAACAGAGTTCGAATTCTTACGCGAACTCGTGGTTTTGAGAATACTTTTATGAACAGAGTTCGAATTCATATGTGAACTCGTGGTTTTGAGAATACGTTTATGAACAGAGTTCGAATTCTTACGCGAACTCGTTGTTTTGAGAATACGTTTATCAACAGAATTGGAATTCTTACGCGAACTCGGGGTTTTGAGAATACATTTATGAACAGAATTGGAATTCTTACTCGAACTCGTGATTTTGAGAATACATTTATGAACAGAGTTCGAATTCTTATGCGAATTCGCGATTTTGAGAATACATTTATGAACAGAGTTCGAATTCTTATGCGAACTCGTGGTTTTGAGAATACATTTATGAATAGAGTTCCAATTCTTACGCGAACTCGTGGTTTTGAGAATACGTTTATCAACAGAATTGGAATTCTTACGCGAACTCGTGGTTTTGAGAGTACATTTATGAACAGAGTTCGAATTATTACGCGAACTCGTGGTTTTCAGAATACGTTTATGAACAGAGTTCGAATTCTTACGCGAACTCGTGGTTTTGAGAGTACATTTATGAACAGAGTTCGAATTCCTATGTGAACTCGTGGTTTTGAGAGTACATTTATGAACAGAGTTCGAATTCTTACGCGAACTCGTGGTTTTGAGAGTACATTTATGAACAGAGTTCGAATTCTTACGCGAACTCGTGGTTTTGAGAATACGTTTATGAACAGAATTGGAATTCTTACGCGAACTCGTGGTTTTGAGAATACGGTGGGTAAAGAAATAAAAAGAAATAATAATGAAATAAAGAGAAATTAAAAGAAATAAAAAAAAAATAAAAAATAAAAGCTCGGATGGAAAATTATTTCACGCGCGTGCGAGGAGGACAGCGGGGTTGTGTGTCTAATCAAACATTCCTTATTTTGCCGGTGAATTTTTAAATTTCCCGCGTCAACTATACTTCATACGATACCCGGTTCTGTAATATAGAAGAAAGCTGGAAAATTGCAGGAAAAAATCTTTACAGGAGATAAATGTTGCGGTAGCTATGAAATATGTTCTGCATTATTCTAGCTGGTAGTATTCACCCTACAACGTTCCACATGAACAATTTTCCACGCTGCGATACTTAACGCGGACATCATTCTATGGTGCTGCACATTCTACGACGTGTTTAACATCTATATACTCTGCGACATAGTTTGCATATCGTGGTTCTTTTAATATGCACAGTACACTTCTAATTTAGTCTACTTTCAGCCTTCAGCACGTATACGAACGGGGTGAAGTATAAATTGCAAAATTATTAAATTTCAAACACTGACTATCTTGCGGGAAAAATACAATTTTCTAGGATTAATAATAAATATCTCCAATGAGAAAAAAATGATAATACCAGACAATTTTAAGAGTAAAACTACCCGAATGGTCAAAGTAATTAATTTATACTTTCTGGAAAAATTCTATTTTATAACGATGTATTTTTGAGAATTTTTCCTGATTTTTTTTTTGTATGAAATATAAATAGATATTGATTACCCTCGTTTATTTTTTCAAATAGGTATTAGGTAATTAATACTTTGCACTCGACTGGCGCCGCTACGGCGACACGCATGATTTTCTTCAGAGATTAAGTTTTGAATTAAATTCCGTATCTTAGTCAATTCAAACACTTCTGTTTCAAAATAAAGTAAATTAACTAAGTAAATAAAAAATCGTTTCTCTTTCCAAAAAGCACTAAGTTTTCACAGCAGTCCTTCGAAACTTAAAAATCGGTATTTGTTATTCAGATTAATTTCTTTTTTGTATATTCAGATTAACCTTTCCCCGATGCAAAGGGTTAATCTGAATATCGAATAATTATATTGATAACAGCTGATACAAGATAGATTAACTATTTAATATCAAATACCGATTTCTCATTTTATTCCAACACCGAGGCTGCCTCGCGAAACAATCTGCTGCTAAAAAAAATAATGGCTGACTATCCGATTACGTATTAAATTTAACAATGCATTTAATAAAAGCAACAGCGTAATAATGACACGTTTAACGAGCCAGCGTGAGATAATGCAACTAGAACGCGTCAGGACGTGGAAAATGTCCTATGGAACACCATCGCTCGACCTGTGGGTATTAATCTGTATTGTTGTGCAAAATAGCCTGACAAGCAGAGAGAGAGAGAGAGAGAGCGAGCGACGTTATGAAAAATTCCTTAACTTCCAGTTATTACTAAAAATCATTTCAATATTACCTACCAATAAAAAGAAAGAGAAGGAAATAAAAAGAAATAAAAAAAAAAAAGAAAAATTCTCTCTTCATCAATTCAAATTAATGGAACCATTGTACTTTGCTGATTAAAACATTCACGAATCGTACCGGAAATATAAATCGCGATGGGAAAAACCATCACACAAGTGCCCCCGTTCCCTGCCTCCAACGTGCACCGCGACAAAAGAACAGCGAACACATTTTTAATTTACAGATCTCCATTCTTCGTGCAAGCGAGCCCTCGGTAAAAACGATCCGGGAATAAAAGCAGCAAGTTCAGACCTTGGAGCAGGAGGATACGAATTTAGATTCCAAACATCGAAACTCTGCACTCGCGCGAACCCTTCTTTCGTTTCTAAGCAAATCGAGCAGAACGAAGGTAGTTTAATCTATATATCCGGGAATTTCTGAACCACCCATCGCCACCCCTTCGCTGCGCCGTGCGCAGCACGTTTTCCGCCTTCGTTTCGCAGTTGAATTTCAATTTATTAAAATCCCTCTTGAGCAGAGCTCGGTGATCCTTTTTAACGTCGTCGCTTTGCTTTCCTCTTTATATCGCTGTCCGGAAGCTGGCACGAAACGCCGCGGCCACGCTGGCTCGAATGTCTGAATATAAACAGCGACGCTTTACAATTCATGACCCATGAACGGAACCACGACGCTTCTCTGTTTCTTCGTCTTACCAAAATGAAACACTGCCGCTGCGTGAACTCTTTCTTTCTTTTTGTTTTTTGTTTTTTTTTTTTTTTGTTTCGCCGCGAAAAAGACTACACGCGCGATTATTCTTGACGATGATTTCGTGATTTGTGAGATCCCTTAAGAATTTTCCGCGACAGTTGTTAACGAGAGCTCGCAATCAGTGGAACTCTTTGAGGCTTTAAGAACGTACGATTCGTCTTCTGACGCTTTGCTTGAGTTGAGAAGAATTTTGTGATACTATTTTCCACTCTTTCTATGATTCTTCAGAGGGATGAAATTAGCGTTGGTAATTTAAATTTTTATTTGGTATTTAAGTGCATGAAAATTTTTATTTGCTTTTCTTTGTGGAAGAGATTTCTGTTATGATCGTCGTGCGATTGAGTTTGTGTTATATTATTATAATATTACACGGTATATAATATAATATGTAATATTTAGGTAATATTAATAATAATAATTGTAATAATTATGAAATATTATTACAATATTACACAATGTATAATATAATATAATATGTAATATTTAGGTAATATTAATAATAATAATTATAATAATTATTAAATATTATTACAACATTACACAATATATAATAGAATATAATATGTAATATTTATGTAATATTAATAATAATAATTGTAATAATTATGAAATATTATTATAATATTACACAGTATATAATAGAATATAATATGTAATATTAATAATAATAATCGTAATAATTATTTAATATTATTATAATATTGCACAATACATAATATAATATAATACGTAATATTTTTTTAAATATTAGGTTATCCCGAAAATTTCTTCCATTTTATTAATAAATAACGGACGCGTGATATTTTATACTTTACAGTTTATTATTTTATACAGGACTCGATTTGCTCTATTTTTCCCTCCACCTCTCGAGTAACAAATAAGGCTAAATATTTATTTAAACATCGCTAGATAAAACCATTGCACGAAGATAACGAAAAAAACCTTCGAGACAACCCAATATATTATTTAAGAACGATCTGCGTCACACATTTCAGAAGCAAGTGATTTTGTTTAAAACGGCTCCGCGCCTGATTATTTTCCATGACGCAGTTTTCTCGGTGACGCAGGCCGAACATCAATATCGCTGCACCTTTTTTTTTTTTTTTTCTCTATCGTTCACTCGTTCTTATTAAATCACACTTTAATACACGCCACATTATTGATCGAGAAGTTCTCAATATTTCCCTAAATGTAATTGCGCTCGTTAACTTCCGCAGAGCTCAGAGTTGCTGTTACATTGTTTGGCAAAAGTCCCTCAAACTAGACGATTCAGAAAGTTTTTCGTTTCTTTACTTTCGCATAGAACTCTGTACGTGCAGAAGCATGATTATCAGTGCCGAGAATGTTGGCCCTTAGGAACCAGCCTCGAACTCGAGAGAACCTTTCGACGACCAAACGAGCTACTTGAATGCAGACGACCTTAGCCGAACGTTGCATCGAAAAATACAAACTCAAATGCGAGACAGAAGTTTCATTTTTCTTGTATCTTTTTTTTTTTTTAAATACTGTAATGAACATTTGAAGTTTCCTTTATAATCTTTATTCTTGTATCTCATACCGTACCTCGAATACAGTTGGTCACAAAAGTATCTGGCCATCTTAGGTATTAACGTTTGCGTTTCTTTAAAATGCAATTTTTTTTCCTGTATTCAGAGTGTCCCGAAAAAATTTATACATTGTTTAACGGGTCATAGCTTTTCTGATTTTTCTTTCCGTTCAGGATGTAATTAATTGGAAATAACGAGTGGAGCAAGATTAGCTTTTGGAAAAAGAAGATTTATTTTAAAATGCTATTCGAAGCATATATTTTATATAGTTTCTTTTGAATTTTAAATACAAAGTGTCCCAAAAAAATTTATACACTGTTGATCATAGCTTACTAATTTTTTTTTTTTTTTATTCAGGGTGTAATTAATTGGAAATAACGAGTGGAGCAAGATTAGCTTTCGGAAAAAGAAAATTTATTTTAAAATGCTATTGAAAGCATACATTCTATGTAGATTCTTTTGAAGTTTAAATATTAATTATATGTGGATAAAAAGTCAATAGATAATTAAATAAAGATAAGAAGTTAAAATCGTTCAAACTGTGGGACTGTATTTTACTTTATTTAAGAAGCATCGTGCATTACCGAAAAATAAACTTTTCGATGTTTGTCAGAAACAGATTTCTATTCATTTTTTCTTTTTTTATTTACAAGCGTATAATTTCACGCAAAGGAACAATTATACTTAATATCCACTGGATCTAACTGTCTCTTCAAAATTATAATTTTTATCTTTCTCAACTATCGACGTCTTTAACACTAGAACTAATTTTTAACTTAGAAAAAAGATACAGCAATTCCTCATAGAAATTTTATAATTTTACAGTGACCCATATTTAGGGATTTCCTATAATTCCTTGCAAAAATTATCCGCAAAGAAGTATCACCTTTATTATAAGAATGTTTTTAAATACTCATCTTCATTTCTTTGCTGCAAATAAATCAATTTCGTCGGTAGTTCTAGTGTTAAAAGAAACCAATGATCAAAGGATAATTACTTGCTTCGTTATTTTACTGAACAAAAATAGCCCTTATTCTCCTAAATCATATTTATTTTCAACCAAAAAAACCTGTTTGCGAGGAAAAAGAAATTTACATCGTCATTATTCCTACGCTTCAGGTTCTCCATACAAGGAAGTGTAAAATTATAAAAAATAAAAATGTATTAGACCCCAGGGAGCGCTCACAATATATCACCATCTGTACAGCGATTCTTGTCAACTAACGTGGTACCAAAACCATCGAGCAGAAACTGCTTGAAAAAAAAAAATCTGCCATAAACTGTGAAAATGTTCGGATAATTGTACCGTACATTCGAGCTTTCCTAAAGAATTTCAGCAGCACGACTCCTCTAGGCGCCACGGCAAGGATCCATCAACTTTAATTCGGGAAACAATGAAACGTAGCTAGGTATTTCCAAATTGAAGCTCGTTATTTCTGTTTGCAAAGAAATTACACCGCGCTTTCTTTTTTCATCGTCAAAGCAGCGTGATAAATTACCCCGCCCTGATTTCTTTCATCCTGAATTTGTTCTTCGAAGAAGACACACTTTCAACTTCTCGTCCATGGTTTCGTTCCGCTATGTTGCTTACGGAGCGACAAAAAAGAAATTACTGTAAAGATAAAAATAGTAAGATGGATGATTGCATTTCTGTACGAGCCGCGCTATTTATCTCGCCCTTTCCTACGCACGTTGCAACGAAACTGTCGCATTTACGACAATGAAATAGCGATTCCAGAAAATTTTCCCGCGCACCGGATAAAGTTCCTTCCTATTTTTCATTTCGATTCTATATTTTGCGCAATTTTTTTTCCCCGCAGTTTCGTGATGTGAAATAAAAAATTTATGTTTCGTTTACCGGAGGAAAATGGAAATTTGTAAGATGAATAAAAACAAGTGCTTTCATAGGCAATAGGAATTTTTTTTCCGTTCAGAATAAAACTTCTTTTCTTCAGTGATAAAGAATAACATGGAGTGCAAAGGGTTAACCCCTTGGCTTACGATTTCTTCAATCTTCGTATTAGCAATAGTTCTTCGCGTCTTTGACACTCTGTCGAACGCAAAGTATCGAAATATTACACGTATTTTATATTTTCTAATTTTCAATATTGTAAATTTAAATTACGGTTAAAGCTAAAATTGAAATTTATTATAAATACTGTGCGTTTTTATTGTATTTTATCCCAAATCAGCGCAAAATAGGGCAAAGGGTTAATTTATAAAGATTCTGTAAAAAATTACGAATGGGTCATTTTGACCGCTCGAAATAATACACGTATTTTATATTTTCTAATTTTCAATATTGTAAATTTAAATTACGGTTAAAGCTAAAATTGAAATTTATTATAAATATTCCGAATTTTTATTATATTTTATCCAAAATCGGCGCAAAATAGGGCAAAGGGTTAATTTATAAAGATTCTGTAAAAAATTACGAATGGGTCATTTTGACCGCTCGAAATAATACACGTATTTTACATTTTCTAATTTTCAATATTGTAAATTTAAGTTACGGTTATAGCTAGAATTGAACCGTATCATAAATATTGCGCGTTTTTATTGTATTTTATCCAGAATCGGCGCCACAAGTCGGTGTTTATGGTACAAAGTGTTAAGAATTAGGAGAGAAATGCAGAGTTGATAATTTCATAATTCTAGATCTGGGTTAAAAATTCCTTTTCTATTTATTTAGAATTAGAAAATTATAAGTCTCACTATTTCACAATCGTAACATTTTTATGGATCCATATTTTCTGCAAGGCTTTTGTATTCAAGCGATATTTTTGGTCGTCGAAAGATTCTGTAGGCGACCCGACGCCTTGAGGTCAACCCCCAAGGGTTGGCGTCTCTACCATTTATAATCATGTGTGTCCCCACATAGGGAATTTCTTCGAGAGAGGAAAGGCCGAAAATTTATCGAGAATCTTGTATCAAGTAAACGACCCGGGTAAACTTTATTTTCTCAAGACCTGTTTAAAAATATGTTCCACCCCTAAAATGCCAATTTCTCACGTTAACATAGAAATATAATTTTTAAGTACATTAACCCTCTATGGCGCCGTGTAACCTTGGAGTTACATACTCGTGTATTTATATTTAAAACAATTTATTTCATTCAGTTATCACTGTAGTATTAAATTTTGTTACTGTGTTAGTGTAATGATACCACAGTCCATATGTAAAAATTATTACTTTAAAAATTTTGCAATCAAGAGTAAAATACTGTAATCAATCGCAGTTATTTTCTCTGATAAACAAACAAAGTTCAGACTATAGAGGGTTAAACGTGATCTATGTAAGAAAATTTTTCTACTAATAATTCGCTCTCTTTCCCATTTTTATCTTCCAAATAATAAGGTCTGAAACCTTCTCCAATATATTATTTATAAATAATACAATTTATTTCATTTAGTTATCACTGTAGTATTAAATTTTGTTACTGTGTTAGTGTAATGATACCACAGTCCATCTGTAAAAATTTTGCAATCAAGAGTAAAATACTGTAATCAATCGCAGTTCTTTTCTCTGATAAGCAAACAAAATTCAGATTATAGAGGGTTAAACGTAATCTACGTAAGAAAATTTTTCTACTAATAATTCGCTCTCTTTCCCATTTTTATCTTCCAAATAATAAGCTCTAAAACCTTCTCCGAAGTATTATTTATAAATAATACGTCTCTTACGTACACTGCCGCTCAAAAATATATGGACACTTCCTTAATTCTTATAACTATCTGAAAAAAGTTATATCTTTTATTTATTTAAGAAAATTAAATAACCAAATTGATAATTTTTATTAGCCCTTCGCACTCCGTAAGATTCTTTATCACCGAAGAAAAGAAGTTTTATTTTAAACGGAAAAAATTACTATTGCCTGTGAAAGTACTTGTCTTTGTTCATTTTACAAATATCCTTTTTCCTCTAAACGAAAGATAAATATTTTATTTTGTAAATTATCGTGTTGTTATATCTTTGGAAATTAAGTATAATCTAAGGGCTAATAGGTACAATTATTTTTGAACTTTCAGCTTGATCTAAAATTATTTATCAAAAATATTTATCTCTTCGTCCTTTCTTCTCCGCAGCGAAAATTAATTTTTATTTCAAAAGTTATAAGTAAGACGGAAGAGCTTGCAAATTATATCGGATCCTCGGTTCCTTTGATCTAAAATCACTGTACTGATATTCATCGGACGATATTGAAAAGCGTCTTTAAAATATTTGAGAACCACGTTGTAGCTCAGCTGCACGGAACGATCGACCACGAAGTAAAAGTCTGGCATCGTTCCGTACTCCCGATATTTTTCATCAAAAGGAACAAGAAGAAGCAAGGAAAAGTAAAACGCGGAGCAACTACTCAGCCGAGTAGAAGTAAAATGGTGTAAAAACAGGGCTTTGTCAATTAAATAATCAAAAAAGAAATACAACCATACTGAACAATCAAAGTCCCTGTTTTAAATAAACAAAATNAATCAAGAGTAAAATACTGTAATCAATCGCAGTTCTTTTCTCTGATAAGCAAACAAAATTCAGATTATAGAGGGTTAAACGTAATCTACGTAAGAAAATTTTTCTACTAATAATTCGCTCTCTTTCCCATTTTTATCTTCCAAATAATAAGCTCTAAAACCTTCTCCGAAGTATTATTTATAAATAATACGTCTCTTACGTACGCTGCCGCTCAAAAATATATGGACACTTCCTTAATTCTTATAACTACCTGAAAAAAGTTATATCTTTTATTTATTTAAGAAAATTAAATAACCAAATTGATAATTTTTATCAGCCCTTCGCACTCCGTAAGATTCTTTATCACCGAAGAAAAGAAGTTTTATTTTAAACGGAAAAAATTACTATTGCCTGTGAAAGTACTTGTCTTTGTTCATTTTACAAATATCCTTTTTCCTCTAAACGAAAGATAAATATTTTATTTTGTAAATTATCGTGTTGTTATATCTTTGGAAATTAAGTATAATCTAAGGGCTAATAGGTACAATTATTTTGAACTTTCAGCTTGATCTAAAATTATTTATCAAAAATATTTATCTCTTCGTCCTTTCTTCTCCGCAGCGAAAATTAATTTTTATTTCAAAAGTTATAAGTAAGACGGAAGAGCTTGCAAATTATATCGGATCCTCGGTTCCTTTGATCTAAAATCACTGTACTGATATTCATCGGACGATATTGAAAAGCGTCTTTAAAATATTTGAGAACCACGTTGTAGCTCAGCTGCACGGAACGATCGACCACGAAGTAAAAGTCTGGCATCGTTCCGTACTCCCGATATTTTTCATCAAAAGGAACAAGAAGAAGCAAGGAAAAGTAAAACGCGGAGCAACTACTCAGCCGAGTAGAAGTAAAATGGTGTAAAAACAGGGCTTTGTCAATTAAATAATCAAAAAAGAAATACAACCATACTGAACAATCAAAGTCCCTGTTTTAAATAAACAAAATATTTTCTGGTAAATTTAAAACACCAAATATTAACCTAACTAAAACTTAAATCAAACTTCTATTTCCCAACGACTAACTAATTTCATTACTCGAGATTCATAAATCACAAATCTTAGAATTAAAAAATTCTTCGAACGCTAATTTTACAATTCCTCTGTTCCTTTATCTCTGAGGAAATTTAGCTAATTTAGGAAATATATCTAACATTAATTAACCAGATTAAATACAGAAACTAAACACCGATCATTCCTCGAGTCTTGAAACCGACAAACATTTTTCATCCACGCTCGTCTGTTCGTTTATTTATTTTCTGCCGTCAAAAACATTCCGTCAATAACAACAACAATGTCGTAAAAAAAAAAGAGGGATGAAAAAGATCAGACTAAACCGCTTTTAGTCTTTGTGACAGTTCATAGAAGAGTGGCAAGAGGTGGCAGTCAATGGCCCCCGGTTGAAAGGATGGATGCTTTCAGCTTCCTTTAGCAAAAATCAATTTTGCTGACGCTACTTATAATCCGATTAATTAAAAGCCAGCCGAGGGGTATAGGGTGGACGGTTCTGAAACCTGAAATACGAAATATCATACGGCGTATTATGAAATAAAGAAGAGTAAATGACTCTCACGAGGCTCGAGGGCGAGGGGCGTTTTAATGGATATAAAATCCATCCACGGTTAGAACTTTTTCACATCGTGCAAAGTTTTAAAGTATAGCACGGCAAATTGTATTTTAATTGCGTGTTCCTAGCGAGGTTTAAGTGGGCGCGTATTCGAAGCGAAATCGGTGCGCCACCTCGCGCGGTGCACCGCTTGTCGCAAAACACATTAGGGTTTCTTCGATCGAAACACTTTTACCGTTGACTCCCACAGTGTTCGTGGGGTCGAATGTTTAGCATAAAATGCCAACACGATGTACAATAATAAATATATAGAGAGTTTTTATTTAAATTACAGTTTGTAAACGTTTAATTATTTGGAATAAGGTTTAGGTGAGCGACTATGTCTCANTTAACACTAGAACTAATTTTTAACTTAGAAAAAAGATACAGCAATTCTTCATAGAAATTTTATAATTTTACAGTGACCCATACTTAGGGATTTCCTATAATTCCTTGCAAAAATTATCCGCAAAGAAGTATCACCTTTATTATAAGAATGTTTTTAAATACTCATCTTCATTTCTTTGCTGCAAATAAATCAATTTCGTCGGTAGTTCTAGTGTTAAAAGAAACCAATGATCAAAGGATAATTACTTGCTTCGTTATTTTACTGAACAAAAATAGCCCTTATTCTCCTAAATCATATTTAT
>SMSQ01026141.1:16233-42393 GCA_019453375.1 Ctenoplectra terminalis | reverse complement strand
TTTGGGGGATTTTCTATGACTTTTCGTAAAAAATATGTACAAAGAATTATTACCCTCATTATAAGTAATTTTTCAAATACCTATCATTTTGATTTATTTGATACAAATAAATCTACTTCAATCGCCGGTAGTTCTACTGTTAACAAGTATCTCCAGCCCAAATTTTGATTAAAGTTGACGAAATAAAAAATAGATGTTCGGTAAAGAATGTAAAAAAAAAAGATCTGTTTGTTGCCATTTAAATATGAACGTACTGTTTGAAAGGAGAGCTGATTTCTCTTTCGCGAAGCTCGCCAATTTCCGAACCGGTGAATGATCCTCTCCAAGAACGAGCTCGAAAAATATCGCTTTAAATACGTGACGGGTGCAAAGAAGGTGCATTTGCATCTCAAACGGCTGAGATTAAGAAGTTGAATCATTCCCATGATGCATTACAGTATAGAAGCTTCTTACAGTGCGGCCAAATGTTCTTCGCTAAAGTAGGTTGCACGAAACTCGCGCAGAATACTCATTGTCAGTTTGGAAAGAACTTCTCAGAAAGATGGGACAAATTCTAAAAACAGCTTCTTTAAGAATACTTATATACCGTGCCGTTGAAACTGACGTAATTACTTTCTCCAAAATTCATTCGTCCCTACTTTTCCGCCATTGTACGTTTAAATTGTATTTAATTAAGCGGCCGTGCAACGCGCGACGCTAAAAATATTCCGCGTTACGATCTTCTCGATTGCGATCGCTTGAAAATTTCTTTCAATTAATATTCGAATTAAATAGCCGTGGCGTTGAGTCTATTATTTAGCATCAAGATGCCAACACGATTATAACAATAATATAAATGATATATTTAGTTCAGTTGGCACAAGTTCCACAGTTCAATAGATCACTAGTTTCAGTTCTAGTTCTAATTCAATGTTCAATGTTCTTATCTCATCTCATCTCCAGTTCAATACTAGTTCTTCCTAATACCTTTCTAATACATGTTCTCACAATTCTTATGACAATTCTAATCTTCACGTATAATTAATAACAGCTGAACGATCGCGAGATATTTATGCACGCCACGAATAGCATCGCGAAAGAAGACTCAAGCGAGACGTGAACGAACCTCTCGATATCTCCTTACGAGAACTTTACAATCAAGTTTTGCAACTGACTCTTACCAACAACTCTCGTAAGTTGGAAGAGTCACTCAACTATCAAGCATCCACTCGAAAAGTAGAAACTTGAAGTCACATGTTGCGACGCGGAACCGTGCAACCGGTCTAGAACTTCTATTACTCGCTACGTTCCACGATATTCCGATAAAACCGCACGGTGCATTCGCACCCTGTGAGCAGACACCCACGTAACTGAACATTGCCTCCAGCAACACCTGCGAACACTACTTTGGAAGTTTTCCCGGGAACCAAATAATTCTAAAACGAAATTACAGGGTGGCGTGCGTTTCCATCCAAATGGCTGAATTTTGTCGTCTATGCATTATATTTGTGGAAGTGAAACTGGCGACCAACAACTGGCAAGTAAAGCAGCTGTGGTTCTGTCATTTTCAATTAAATGCACAGCCTGATATATGGGGGAAGAAAATTAATTAAACTCTGATTAACTTGGAGAAAAAAAAGGAAAATTAATTGCCAACTCGAATTATAAAATTTATTTTAGAAGATTGAAGGCTTTTGACGAGCCTTAACTGTTTCTTTTTTTTGGAATTAGAGGATGAGATAAGTAATAAGAATTACTAATTATTACTAAGAATAATTAATAAGAATTAATAAGATTGTTACTAACTAGTAATTCTGCTGATTCGGAAACTGTTAATAGGAATTACTAAGATTATTATTAATTAGTAATTATGTCAATTCAGAAACTATTAATAAGAATTATCAAGATTATTATTAACTAGTAATTCTTCGAATTCAGAAACTATTAATAAGAAATAAGAATTACTAAGATTGTTACTAATTAGTAATTATTCCAATTGAGAAACTATTAATAAAAAATAAGAATTACTAAGATTATTACTAACTAGTAATTCTTCCAATTCAGAAACTATTAATAAAAAAATAAGAATTACTAAGATTATTATTAATTAATAATTCTTCCAATTCAGAAACTATTAATAAAAAATAAGAATTACTAAGATCGTTACTAATTAGTAATTCTTCCAATTCAGAAACTATTAATAAGAATTACCAAGATTATTACTAACTAGCAATTCTTCCAATTCAGAAACTATTAATAAGAAATAAGAATTACTAAGATTGTTATTAATTAGTAATGCTTCCAATTCGGAAACTATTAATAAGAATTATCAAGATTATTATTAACTAGTAATTCGTCGAATTCAAAAACATTAATAAGAAATAAGAATTACTAAAATTATTACTAATTAGTAATTATTCCAATTCAGAAACTATTAATAAAAAATAAAAATTACTAAGATTGTTACTAATTAATAATTCTTCCAATTCAGAAACTATTAAAAAATATTACCCAGATTATTACTAACTAGTAATTCTTCCAATTCAGAAACTATTAATAACAATTCCCAAAATTATTACTAACCAGTAATTCTTCCAATTCAGAAACTATTAAAAAAATTACTAAGATCATTACTAATAAGTAATTCCAATTAGCAATAAAAATTAGCTAAACACCAATAAACTATTCAGCAATAAAAAGATGAACCTTGAAACATCCTCCATCGAAACAAACTCTAAACCATAAATTCCAAACCAAACCAAAAATTCTTTATCCACCGATGTACCAAAATTTTTCTAACTTCTCGAAACATGCGCGATCCCTAAACAATCCAATACTCCAGTGATTTAAAATATCCGAATGAACCCTGATGCTAGCGTGCCTCAATTCACCGTCTTTTCTTTTGTTTCGATCGCCTCGTACCGCAGTCGAATCGAAGGATCCGCTCTGCGCCAGCCTGGGCTTCGATAATCCTTGCGGGATAAGAATCCAGGATAAAAGTGGGAGGCGTTGGGAGAGTAACGCCTGATGAAAAGTCGCGACCCGAAAGGCCTTCGGTAAGGCTCACCGTGGCGAGTTCACGGATTACGCTAATAGGAACCCCATGGAATTTATACCATCGTCGGCTTAAAAGTTCAATTTCTGTTCGTGGCCCGAGCAAGACCGAAACGTCGATTCAATTACGATTAAAGGATTAACGAGATGCGTAAGGGAGACGGGTCTCTTTCCTCCTGCCCCTTTTTCTATCCTCGTCTTTGCTTGCTTCGGAGTTAGAATATACCTCGCTGAGGATCCTCCAGCACTGCCGAGTCGGCTAACTCAAGAGAGCATGATAATCCAAGGAGGCTTTGACACTTGAATACGTTACGGTCTCTGTAACGCCCACTTTTTGCCTGTTTCGATGCAAATTTTTGCTCCTTAATCGGAAGCTATCGCACGGATAAATTATTAGGTTGAGTAAAAAGTTCCCGTTTCTTCGCAGGAGTACAAAGTTTTGTTACTTTCATATCAGACTTACTTAATCAACGATACACCATTTTGTTGCGTGACCTTCTGCCATCTACTTGGCAACATAAATATTTTTTTTCGTAAAATTGATGCGTTTCTTCATTAACCCTTTATAGCCCGAATTTTGTCTGGTTATTGGAGAAAAAATTACGATTCATTACACTTTTTCACTTTCATTTGAAAATGTTTTATGGATCGTGGTGCCACTATAGTAATACAGTAATCAAATTTAATAGTGCAGTGATGACTGAACAAAATAAAATTTTTTAAATATAGATACATCAGTTCGTAACTTTTAAGTCACACGGTCCCATGGAGGATAACAAAATTTAGATACACGTGTTTCGACTTCGTCTATGTTTTTCAACGATTTTCCATCAAGGGAATTTTGCGGTGTTGGAAATAAATAAAATAAATAAGTACCCAAGTTAACATCTTTGCAATGCCTCTAATTGCGTACCTTGGATTTTGTTCTGATTTTGTAGCGAGCTATCGTCGACGCTTCGAATTTTTTACCCGACCTAATAATTTCATAAAGGGCATAGCCGGTTAAGGGGGTCAAATGTGCCCCTAAACCGAATTCGACTTGCGATGGATCATTCGATAGCTTATAAAGAAAAATCAATTTGTGCCAAGTTTCAACTTTGTATCTTCACTGGGTGGGAGGGTTAGTAAAGGGTAAAATTAAAAAATCACGTTTTTGCTCAATTACTCCAATCTTAGAGTATGAAAAATTATGAAAATCAGAGATATCGCCGTTAGCGAAGCACATATTACAGAATTTTTTCAGATTTTTACATTGAGAATCCAAGCGATAAAAAATAAGAAATGCAAAAAAATTCAGAAAAATGCCAATTTCATACCGAAGGAATCGCGGATCTATGATTATATTTTTTTAGTAAGTGTATATTATTGATGCTATTACGCTCTATTTTTTTCAGACTCTTTAATTAGTTGCGCCATAGTTAAAAAAATCAAAAACCGCTTTTTCCCAGTTTCTTGCGTGTCAGGATACCTAATACGGCGAATTTNAAATCACGTTTTTGCTCAATTACTCCAATCTTAGAGTATGAAAAATTATGAAAATCAGAGATATCGCCGTTAGCGAAGCACATATTACAGAATTTTTTCAGATTTTTACATTGAGAATCCAAGCGATAAAAAATAAGAAATGCAAAAAATTCAGAAAAATGCCAATTTCATATCTAAGGAATCGCGGATCTATGATTATATTTTTTTAGTAAGTGTATATTATTGATGCTATTACGCTCTATTTTTTTCAGACTCTTTAATTAGTTTCGCCATAGTTAAAAAAATCAAAAACCGCTTTTTCCCAGTTTCTTGCGTGTCAGGATACCTAATACGGCGAATTTTCATGTGTTCTTTATGACAGAAGTATTTTGCGTAATGCTCAATGTTCTCACGTACGAAAAATTAACGTAGGAACTGAACAAATAGATTTCCATGCTTCGATGCGCAAGAATCCCAACGATACGCCAAGCAGTTTGAACTGGTAATCAATAGAGTACCAAAGTTCGCCTACAATCCCAAAGTTCGTACGTAGTTGTCACCATTCCACAAGATTCATGAATTTCGGCAATACATCTCGAATCGTAGAAATGTTTCGTCGGAAAGCTCCACACGTAGCTCATAAATCTTAGCACCGACTGACGCTTTCTGTTTCAGAGTTTGAGAAAGGACGCACGCCGGCACCTTGACGAACTTCCAACTTCCAACTGCCAACTTTCAAGTTTCCGCGAAGGCCGAAGGGCGAACCGCGTCTCCGAGGAACGTTCCCCGAGGCTTCCTTAAACCTATCCGAGATGCGTCGACCCAAGTGTTTGTAATAAATGGAGAATACCGTTTCCCTGTGAGCGGGTAACGCGATACTTCGAATTCAACGCTTGAGCATTCATCGCTGCGCGCATTCGACGCCGAGGCCATCGCGTCGAGTTCTCCCGGAGTTGCGAATGAAAAATTACAGGCCAACGCCGCTTCGACGTTGAGGTGTTCGTTTGGAAGCCTCGCGAAGACAAAAGTTGCGGTCGGGAATGTTTGCCACGATAAGAATCTGTTGAAGAACGAGAGACGCGTCTTCGTTTTCGAGGTCGGTTTGCTCAACCGCCGTACTCGTCGAATCTTTTGTAAAGCGTTTGGCCCTGCTGAGCCTAAAAGCCAATCTTTTGCCAATAGCGATCTCGCGAACCTGTACGGATCAGCTTTTCGCGTATCTCTTCGAACGAAAGGGAAAAAGGGGACGAGAGAAAAGAGACTTTCGCTGGAACATTCCTTTGAGAAGACTCGGCAGGAAATAAACAGTCGCTGTTACTTGGATCGCGTTACCGATAAGAAGTGTCAACGGACAGATCCAGTATTAATTGTTCTCCGATATCGGCTTCCTTTCCAACTTTTGATCGTAACTTTGGAAACAACGATGCGAGGAGGAAGGTTGAATTAAACGAGGGATGAAATTTTTTAATCTACAGATCTCCTGGATCAACAACTGCCATTGGTTTAAAACGAGACCAGTGTTCCGAACATTTAATCATATTTTAATCGCGATCACGGTTCTTCGGGAAAGATCGTTCGATTGTTAAAGTACTGTGTGATTGTAATGTTTATACGCATTTAACTATAAAAAAAGAATACACGACTCGATCAAACTTGGCGCTTATTCTTGCGCGGAAAAATATTCAGAGTTCAATCGGAGAAACTTCGTCGCAATATTATGAAACTGTAACGATGAAATAAAAAAGAAGTAGCGTATTGTAATAAATTTTTAGAATAAATCCATCATCGAGTCGTTCGAGAGAAATATTAAAGATTAGACGTTGAAGGTTGAGATATCGGAATAATTAAGAGGAAAAAGTGAAGAAAAAATTTGTTCTTACTCGTGCTGGGATGACCCCATGACAAAAGGGAGGCACGTGGTGATGTCTTGTTGTTGTTGGTGCTGCGACAACCTCGGCGGTGCCGGTTCTTCAAGTGCTGGTGCTGGGGGTGTTGTTACGGGTGCATCTGGTGGCAGTGTTGTTGTTGGTAGCAACCCGAATAACGCCGGTGGCGGTGGTCTCGGTATTGCTTCCGGTCTTTCTGCGATGCTGTCGTTGGTAGTCGTCACTGTCGCTATCAGTACGGGGGAGTGGCTTCTTACGGAAGAGAAACTGCCGAAAACTTCGTCGAACGCTTCTGTGGAACCGGACAGTAAAGTTACGTACAGTGGTCTGTGGAGAGTCTGCGTTGCTATAAGTAAGTACATTTTTATATTATTTTAAGTAGAAGTTTTAAGCTGGAGTTAACGCAGTTCGTACGCTTTGAAATAAAACTGTAAAGCTATCGTTGTATATTCTTTAATCCTTTGCATTACAATCAGGTCTCGTGGAGCAGTGGTTAGAATTTGATAAAAATATATTGTATTTCTAATAAAGTTTAATCTTAACTTTACATGGAATTTCAATTTGTAAGATTGGGAATTAGCAAATATTAATTACGTATAATATTTCAATATTTTTCACAGCTGTTACTAACGTATATGAATATTAAAAGAAATCGTGGTTCGAGTACAATAAAAATACACTATGTTTCTAATATAGTTTAATCTTTACTTTACCTGAAATTTTAATTTATAACATTGAGAATTAGCAAATATAAATTATGTATAATATTTTAATATTTTTCACAGCTGTTACTAACGTATAGAATACTAAAAGAAATCGTGGTTCGAGTACAATAAAAATACACTATGTTTCTAATAAAATTTAATCTTAATTTTACTTGCAATTTTAATTTATAAGATCGAGAATTAGCGAATGTAAATTATGTATAATATTTCAGTATTCTGCATTCGAGAAAGTATCAACTAAAAAAAAATCGTAAGGCAAGGGGCTAAGAATTTGTAATTTCATTACAATTTTCTGGCGAAATGAATTTTTTTTTTTAATCGAGATACTCATTGAATTATGTTGCGCTGATTTTTTTAGTACAAATCTAAAATCTAACAAACTTTTATTCATACAGCAGTTTCATCGTACCGTTGAAATAAAGTTTCTAAAAAAAATATCTAAGAAAAATGTAACATTTCGAATTTTACGAAACGATACATAACTGGCTGTTGACTAAACGTTAAAAAAAGACACAACAGATTTAAAATATGAAAACGCTGTTTATTTTCTAGATATTAGAACCTATGATGGTACAATTCCTAAATTCATCGTGTAAAAAGTGAATCATGATTTATCAATTTGATCATTAATACAAGTTACGAAAGGTGGTTGAATATTAGCAATATCCATAATACTTAAGAGTTTAATATTGTCCTAAACTTTCGTCGTTGTTTTCACAAGCACGGTATAACATTCCCTATAATTACTGAAATCAGCTTAAATCGTAATCAGCTTATAAAGTTCGGAGCAACAACAGTAAGAGGAGCTATAAAGATCAACTTAAATGTGAAACTAGTTCACCACGATATTATTTTTTCCCTCTTGAAAAAAGATGCCAAAAAAATTCATCTTTATTTTTCTTACACCTTCTTTCTACACAAATGTTTTAATGCAAATCCCACTTACAAACAACTTACAACTTACAAATTATTGAAAAGTTACTGTATTAAATTTCAATTAAGGTATTAATATTACACGATAATAAAACAGTCGTTCAGTAAATATTCGCGGTAATATTTCATTCGAATCTAGAACTGTATTAAATTTTGATGATATATTTTTAACAGAATATCACAGTGTAATATTTCAAATTTAAAAGGTGATGAATGATATTCGACATTCTGGGAAATCGTGATAGCACTAGTAGCAGTAAAGAAAATGTTGACTCAGCATTCACCACTGGCCACCATTTCCATAACTTGGGATACGTCGATGAGACGCGTGAACGAAAGCTTCAACTGTCCCATAAAACAAATTGTAAAATATTTAAAATTACTCATCGGCAATTTTTTTTCTAAATCTATATGAATTTCAACGAGATAAATTCTGTTAAATTAACGAGGATAAAGATTCTGTAATAATTTGCATCATGAATAAACGCTGTCGATTTTATAAATCAATTATAACAAACGGAACCTTGCAATGGTTCCAGAGAATAATTACAAATGAACAAATAACCAAGATTGATAAGTAGAAAAAGTGTATTATTTAATCTCTAAAAATTCTACGCCTCCTTTAACATTGATTACCCAAAAAATAATAAGATACATAAACCTACTAGATTCGCTATAAACAAAATGTATTGTCTCACATTCGAAAACATTGTATCATTGTAATAACCACTCATGTATCGTTTAGTGGTCACTAATGACTTCAATGTTAATGTGACCACTCTAAAATAAACTCTTAATAAAAAAAAAAATAAATAAGGCTAAATCATATTATAATTAAATTTAGGGAGTATTGTAACAAAATTATTCTTTTTTAATTATAGTTTTTCTAAAAAAGCTAATATAATATACTTGTCGTGTTAATTTTTATTGTATTTTTTTCCNATGTGACCACTCTAAAATAAACTCTTAATAAAAAAAAAAAAAAAATAAGGCTATATCATATTATAATTAAATTTAGGGAGTATTGTAACAAAATTATTCTTTTTTAATTATAGTTTTTCTAAAAAAGCTAATATAATATACTTGTCGTGTTAATTTTTATTGTATTTTTTTCCCAAATGTATACTATGTTTCCGGACAACAAAAATCGCGAAATGTATACCATATTTCCGGACGGAGGGAGTAACATACAATGTTGAATGAAAAAAAACTTTCAGTGCAAAGAGTTAATCCAAGTGGTGAGTGAGAGTCACCTCTCGAGAGCAAAGAATTAAATGGGTTATAACTTTATAGACTCTAAGAATTAAAAATTGTTTTAAAGAAACACCAAAATAGTAGACTTATAAAATTAAATAGATCGTGTTTAGATAAATAATTTTTATTTAGTTTAATTTGTATTTAGATAAACACATGTAGGAATCTTTAAACTAAGCTAAAGGCGGAGCGGTCGGAGATATATAAAACTACGGTAAAAGGAAAGCGTGTGTACCGTACTGTGTTTCGGCTATGACTGACTGCAAGCACAGTTTTCGCCGGCGATGAGAATTTTCCAAATATTATGGCCCACCATCTGGCCTATGTCTTAACACATTGAAGACCGATCACGAGATATCTCGTATCCCGTTTCTTTTAGTTTGTAAAAGTAACAAGCAATTGTAAATGGAGAGTTACGTTTAAAAATGATCGCTCTGGCAGAAAATAGAAATGAAGATCCATATTTACTGTAGGTATAATTGTTTTGTAAAAGTGTGCAAGTAAACATTTTATTCGGGTATAATTTCATCTCGCGGTAAGATTTTCAAAAAACTTGCTGGTCTTCAATGTGTTAAGTGCCGCGACTCAGTCCCGTATCGCACTCGACGCCTAAACAAAATCTCGGTTTACAGTAACGAGAGATCGGCTCTCAGTACGACAATACAGAGCGAATAAAAATCCTAAAATAATTCTAACATTCTTTCTATTTAAAATCCACTAAATTTTACGATACAGTAGTTATCGTCCATTTTCTAGCATGTAATAAAATAATAAGTGTACCTCCGTTCCCCGATTGCCTTCTTATTCTCAAAGCCTTTTTAAGTCAATCCAATGCCACTAAAAGGTATTACCAAGCACTTTCATAGAATTCGTGACCTTGTAACAACCGATCCGCTTATACTCATCGCGTTCGAAAAATGATGTAGAAATAGATACCGACAACAGGAAACGATAACGGAAATTGAAAAATTCTCTATGGAACGAAGCACCGTGAAACCGGAAAACTGTTTGGGACCTTCTTTGAGAGTGCACCGAAGTACTTTGACGGACAAAATCGTATTTAAGGGAATCTAATTCGGTGTCGTTTCAGCTTTTTGCTAAACCCTCAACTATGTCGAAGGGTAAAAGCCATGGTTACGTGTATGTGCCCACGCGGTTGTTTATCGAATGAAGCAGAAAATTTTAGAACAACGTTCTACCGAAATTATAATTGCTCGTTGCTTCGGTACTTAATGATTCAACTCTCCTACTGCGTTTGGTAAAAATATACAAATTCTGTAACGATTGAGGTTGTCTGTTTATGATTTGTTTGGTTAATTCGTTGGGTTTTAAAATTAAATAAAATTGGAATTGTGGAAAATGTAATATTTAACTTGAAATTTAACCTTTGAAGAAAATTAGACACATTGTTACAGCGACGCTAGTGAATTGCGAAAGATTAATTTTATAAGACGAATTGTTCACGTAGACTCGAACATGGTAGGAGTTTTTATAATAATTTGGTAAAAAGTATCTTTTAACGGAGCGGTGTAACAATTGTTACAGAGTGAACTACCCTTAAATTTTCACAAGAAACTAATCTTCCTTAAACGATGGAAATTAGTTTGCTTCTTTAGAAGTAACAAGAACCACTCTTCGCAAACACCTCAAGTTTCTTGTAACACATACTTTCACAGATCTTGTTAACCTCTGGGGAAGAAGTTTATACTCGAAGAGCGATGGTGCCTTTTATTTAAGAGATCCGTGCTACCTTTGATTAAAAAGATTGATAATTTTGTTGCAGGATAATCCAGTGTCTAACTTTTAAGAATTCGTGTCACTTTATTCCTTCGATTCTTATCTCTATCGTCCTGCTCGAGTTTACAAATATTTTAAAACAAAGAAACAAAATTTTTAACTGATACGAATCTGTCTAATATATTTATAAACTGAAAAGAAAATTTTTAAAGAGATACGAATTTGTCTAATATATTTATAAATTAAAAACAAAAATTTTAAATGATACGAATTTGTCTAATATATTTATAAACTAAAAATAAAAATTTTGAAGAGATATGAATTTGTCTAATATATTTATAAATTAAAAACAAAAATTTTAAGTGATACGAATTTGTCTGAAATATTTATAAATTAAAAATAAAAATTTTGAAGAGATACGAGTGAGAGGAACAGCAGAGGTTAATTCTGTAATTTTTCCTGTATTTTAATTTTTTTTCTTGTGTTTAAAATAAAACGATTAACGCAATATTCGAACAAAATGGTCTGGAATGTATATTTAATCTTCAAACAACCGCATTTCCTCGACCCGTGAACTAACTTATAGACTCCGATTCTCTAGGGTACCACGTATCTCAAACTTTTCTATCTGTCCACAAACATTCTAAATGTCCTGTGGACCTTTCCTGGCGTTACTCTTCATGACTGTTCACCATGCACGCTGTTCCTTTAATAGAATAAAGTTTTCATATTTCGGGAATTAAATTAGAAATTTAGAAATACATTTGACAGAACGTATAAAAAGTAATAAAACGAAAATGGATATTTAATGCCATTCACTCGGACAGGTATTTAATTCAAATGAATTCCACTTCCCGTTTGTTGGCTGTTCCATTAGTTTATTTTTCATTTTCCGGTAATAATCTTTCGAAGATACGATCGATCGGCACCATTTCCACAGCAATAAATGCCACGGAAATAAACGTTTCTGTCAGAATATTTCTTTCCAACGGAGTTATTTCGCCACAGATTTGTTTTCAAATGTTCGAACCGCGAACGTTTTATAACTCGCAAAATAAATAAACTGTATTTCAGCTTCTGTTCATTAAGTTGACGGTAAATTTCGCGTGTCGCGCGAATCAGAAATTTAATCATAGATTAAAAAAGGTTTCGAAACTGTTCTCATCCCTAATTCTTGAAGATGCGTGAACGTTCCGCGAATAAATTCAAAGACTAACCCGTGCTCTTAAAAAGTAGATTTTTCATTTCGACGATTCGAGATATCGCCTTCCATTTCGCACTTCCAACTACTTTGCATAGCCGTTTGTGAACTTTTCTTGAATACTTAACCGACAGAACTTACGAGATCCCTCGAGTAACGTTACAACCAGAGTTTAGTGCGTGCTACTCTTATGGCTGCCCAGTACCGTCTGTTTCTACTGCCACTTGTCCGTTCTGACCCGAGAAACTTCAAACATTCGCAAAATTTTCCTTTCTATCACGTATTTGGTGCATCGAGCAGTATTTAGAAACAATTTTTGAGGTCGACAAATATACAAACGGAAGGGAAAATTAATGCGAATAATTAATCATTTTTATTTTTCAAATAATAAACCAACTCCATGTTTTANCGTGTCGCGCGAATCAGAAATTTAATCATAGATTAAAAAAGGTTTCGAAACTGTTCTCATCCCTAATTCTTGAAGATGCGTGAACGTTCCGCGAATAAATTCAAAGACTAACCCGTGCTCTTAAAAAGTAGATTTTTCATTTCGACGATTCGAGATATCGCCTTCCATTTCGCACTTCCAACTACTTTGCATAGCCGTTTGTGAACTTTTCTTGAATACTTAACCGACAGAACTTACGAGATCCCTCGAGTAACGTTACAACCAGAGTTTAGTGCGTGCTACTCTTATGGCTGCCCAGTACCGTCTGTTTCTACTGCCACTTGTCCGTTCTGACCCGAGAAACTTCAAACATTCGCAAAATTTTCCTTTCTATCACGTATTTGGTGCATCGAGCAGTATTTAGAAACAATTTTTGAGGTCGACAAATATACAAACGGAAGGGAAAATTAATGCGAATAATTAATCATTTTTATTTTTCAAATAATAAACCAACTCCATGTTTTATGTACTTTTGGAAAAATATTCGTAAAATTTTGCTGTCTATCACGTATTTGGTACATCGAGCAGTATTTAAAAACAATTTCTGAGGTCGACAAATATAGAAACGGAAGGGAAAATTAATGCGAATAATTAAAGTTTTAATTTTTCAAACAATAAACCGATTCCACGTTTCAATGTATGTTTCTAAAAATATTCGTAAAATTTTGCTGTCTATCACGTATTTGGTACATCGAGGTGTATTTAAAAACAATATTTGAAATTAACAAATATACAAACGGAAGGGAAAATTAATTTAATATTCAAACAATAAACCAACCCTACGTTCCTATGTGTTTTTCAAAAACTTTTAATTTCGCGGTCACACAACGCGCGCTATCGTTCCTCGTACACGCGAACATTATAAATCTTTTTATTCTCTGTTAACCTGCACAGTTGTGACACTGCTGGTGAGTTAAATGCAGGTCTGGCCTTAGCTGCATTGCCGGACACGTAGGTCTACGTGCCTCGGCCTTTGAATATTAATGTCTAAAAGGAGCCGTGATACCGGTTAAATATTCCTGCGCCATAACTTGCAGTCATTTGCCAACGCAGTAAATGTTTTATTACCATCAACAACTTATTCGGAATTTTGGTGATGCCCCATCGTTAAACATTATTAACGAATTAATCGTGAATATCGTTAAGTCTGAGTTCTCGTCTCTCTAATATTATAACGAGATAACGGGAGGAAAATATTCGTACATACAATGTCTTAAGAATCATGTCGAGCATAGTTGAATATCAGAAGAATGCAGTTGGTCGCAACTATTCAGAGATACCTTTGGCAACTGATTGCAAGCTTTTCAAGATCTTCCTGTTCACTGCTACAAGAGCTTTCCCTCCACTAAGGAAGACGACGGAATGGCATTTAACTCATAATACTCGCAAAGCGTTTCGCCTTTGCCATTCCACTTTGCTATTTCACAATGCAATGAGACAGAATTAGATATATATATATATATACTTTACGTGCGCCGCGGCACAATGGAAAGGTATTTCTTATGTTACTTGATAAGACCAATTTATTTTAATCTCACCGCACTATGACTGCACACTTTTGCATCGTTATCTTCACCGATTTATTGCATTAATCATTACGTTAACTATAAATTATCGTTTTAAGAATTTCATACGCGTCAGTGATGGATACCATCGAACAAATGCTTCAGAATTTTTTTTTTTTTTTTTTCATTATTGGTAACGTATTTGACTTTAATAATTATTTGGGAATAGCTCCGTGTTAGACTTGACTTTGGAGCTATTGGATTAAGTATATGTATTTGTTGCAAATAAATTAGAATAGTAGATTTTTGGAAAGATACGTAATGTAAGAGAAGGTGAATGAAGAATGTATTGTTAAAAATTTATTTTGTTTAAAAATATATTTTTTCGTATTACGTCCATTTTATACGATTTCGCATCTTTCCTACAAATTTTCTATAATTTTCTACAAAATTTTCTACAATTCTAGACAAAATTTTCTACAATTCTCTAAAAATTTTCTAAAATTTTCTACAATTCTCTATAAAATTTCCTTCAAATTTTCTACAATTCTCTACAAAATTTCCTACAAATCCATAAACATTCGCACTTTACCGATAACTATCTCAGCTTCTAGTCCTTAACTTTGCATTAATTTATTCATTTTAGTACCATTCCAAATACCTACAAGCGACACTATTTCTTCTCTTCCCCATCCATTCTATATCTACAACTCTTTAACGTGACAAAAATGGAATAATTAATCCTGCTCCAAAAACCACCAGAATTTATCAATACGAAACAATATCCACAAAATAAACCTAAAATCATCATCGATTCCCAACGCAAACGTTTCTTATCCCTCTCTTTATCCACTCATCGCCCAGCAGAGATTTTCCCTCCACAGAGGCGAAGGCAGAAAGCATTTAACCGGTAATATTCGCAAAGCGTTCTGTGATTCCGGTCTAGGCTCTCTCGATAGGAATGACGGTATGGGATGGGAACCGGTCTGAAGGAGACGAGTACAGTGGGTCGGAAATGACTCGTTACCGAGGGCACCGGAAACCGCTCTCCTTCTACTGCCGCCATCACTCGGTCTCCAAGTACTTCCACGCCTACCAGGAACGATGCCCCCTGGCTACGCCAGCAGATAAAGAAAAAAAAAGAAAAAAAAAAAAGAAAAAGAAATAGAACTACCGATGAGGGAGCTTCATCCTCATCCAACTACCGGATAACTTCTTATCGCGGTCGAAGAGACTCGAATTTTGTGGGTTGGGGCAAGAACCAAGAGACCGAGTAAGAAAATTGCGTATAGAACGTAGACGATTTATCGGAGAAGATGGTTGGTTGTTTTTTTTTTTTTCTTTTTTCAATTTAGATTAACGACTGATCTGCGAATCGTTCTTGGATTGAGAGGGATAGCGCTGGATTCGGAAGGGACGTTCTACAGTCTCTGGCCATCGAATTAGGACCACCGTACGAAAATTTCGCTTTTACGGCTGTGACGTTGTGTCGTGTATGGAAAACTGTCTTTGGTCGTTCAAATTGTTACTAAATACGTTGATAACGATGTATACGTAGCAATCGATTCGTTACTATCGCGATAATAATCAAACTCCGTGGATGACTCGCGATTCCAAAACCAAAAACATCCCTTCGCTCCCATGGCCGGGCAATTCTCCCGACTCGAACGCCATAGAAAATGTCCGGAGCCTGCTCGAAAGACTGGTTTACGACTCTCCAAGCACCGCGTTATCCGAGTTGAAAACAAAAATTACAGATATTTGGGAAAATAACGAAGATACGAAGCATGCGATCGAGCAATGTACGCGAAGCGTGCTGGAGAGGATTCAAGCCGTCGTCGAAGCAAAGGGTGGAAATACAAAATATTAGGTTGTCTCCTAATATTTTGCACGCAACGGGAAAAATAGTATTTAGCTATGGCGACACGCATAATTTTTTTCAGAGATTATGTTTTCAATTAAATTCTATATTTTCATCGATTCAAACGTTTCTTTTATTTCAAAATAAAAGTAAATCAACCGAATAAGTAAGAAATGGTAAACATTTATAATTTTCTCTTTTTCTTTCCAAAAGAACGCTTTAAGTTTCCATGATACTTCTTTGAAACTTAAAAAAGTTTACCAACGCGAAGGGTTAATATTAGCTTGTCCTAAAATTTTGTTTCGTTTCATTAACAAGTAACGGATCCATATTTTACATTTTACGATATATTAGGTTGTCCCAAAAGTTTCTTTCGTTGTATTAATAAGTAACAGATGCATAATATTTTATATTTCACAATATATTATTATTTTATATAGGATTCATTTTGCTCTATTACCTTCCTCCATCTCTCGTTTAACAATTAAGCTACACGATTATATAAACACAGCCAGACGAAGCCATTGCGTGAAGATAACGAAAGAAACTTTCGGGACAATCTAATATCAACACGTGTTAATAATGTTACGTACAGTGGTAGTGTATTACGTTAGTAGTTAATAAATTATACCATTACAATTTGAAGAGGGCCTTTAATATTACGTAAAACGTGAAAAATGCTGAAAATTTCTAGTGGTCCTAATTCGATGGCCATGGACTGTAGTATTTATTCGTGGCATCGTTTTCAAATAAACGAAAATTATTCGACGATTCGAATCGCTCGTATAAATATTAGAACAAACGCGGCTGTGAAGATTTAATAGCGTGCTTAATACTGTAGAGAAACGTGCTTTTCTTCGGTGGCTCGTAGGAAGGATCTATGATGCACTTCGCCTCGTAAATTCTGTTAATCTTAGAATCTTGGTTACGCCTTGGTACAGAATTTTGCAACTTGTTGCGAAAGTCAGCCAAGTCTTTTTGCTTCCATCCACTTAACAGAGTTGCCAGCGTGTTTATCATTACTTGCTAAACCGATCAAATTTGCTTGGCTGAGCTTGATATTAAAATTCTTTGATGCTCTCAGCATCGAATTACTCCAAGTGTCTGACGATAAATCACTAATTTAGTTTCTAACGTACGCTGCGTTCACGAAACATCTATACATAGATTCAGATGTTAGCTAACACTATATTTTGTTATCCGGTTGCCAATTAAACCCCTGTAATTCAAACCGAATACATTAAATCGGAATCAGAACGTTGCGACGCAATGTTCGTGCCACGTGGTAGAGACCGGGGTGGTCTCAGGACTCTAGGACAAGAATCCAACAGACCCAAATATTTTTAGGAAAGTTTACGAGACTCATAAATTAGCACAAGTCGAAATAGGACCACAGGTCACTTTAAAGCGACACAAGTGGTTTAGGTGAAGTCTTGGCGCCAATACTTATTCATTTCTTACTTTTAGAAAAGTTTATAAGACTCATAAATTAGCACAAGTCGAAATAGGACCACAGGTCACTTTAAAGCGAGACAAGTGGTTTAGAGAAAGTCTTGGCGCCAATACTTATTCATTTCTTATTACTACCCTGAGACAGATTTTTCCTTCACACAGTCCTTCCTTAATGTAAGAGTCAGGCACTACCTGCGACGGGACGGCGCCAGTAGATGGGCCTCTCAAGTGGTGGTGTGAATGTATTTATGGTTGCGAGTGAGAATGATCCGGGTATGTTTGGAAAAGTGTGACCGTGGACGAATCTTGGGTGGTCGAAAGAATGTTAGCGAAGAGTGGCTGGGTTATGTCAAGTGTATGTTTGAAACCGAGAAACTGGGCCGTGGGAATGAAGTCTACGTGACTGCGTGATTGGAAGGGATGGATGCGAAGATTTTGAGTGCGAGGGAAAAAGGAATGTATGTGGAAAAAAGATAGAGCGATTGAGGGATGTACATTTAAGCGAGTGAATGTTCGGGGCGCGAGAGATTGTGTGGCAAGAGGGCAGTAAGGGAAGAGAGCAGCGAGGAGAGACGGAGTGATTAAGAGTATTGTTTTAGTATTGTTAAAACTTCAGTAGTTATTATATTATTATTGTTATTGAATAAAACCAAATAATTCCCACGCGCCACAGAGCTCGATTATTCTGACAGAGACTTCAGAAAGTGTCAGTGACTTCCGTTCTTCCGTATCTTCCGTTTTTCCGTTTATTCCGCCGTTACTTCCGTCTCTCTCTCTCTCTTTTCCTCTCCCTTACATTAACCAATCCTATTCTAGCACAGAATTTCTTAATTCCTCATTAGTCAAGGCAGGACTTTCCACGTCCTTGTCCACACTCTCGAGTTCGCGACGTGTCTCCTCCCGAGGAAGACACGGATTTTCCTTCCGCGAGAATTCCAGATCGAAATAAACTTTCAAACCGAATCCTACAAGTAGCGGGTTCCCGCAGAAAGAAGCGAAGCGAGTCAACGCAACTGCGCTACGTCGAACTTAGAATCATAAAAGGAAGTTCGATGAGTCGAAGAAAAGAAAAGTCGATGAACGCGTGCAGACTTGTGACTGACTCTGTTTGATACTGTTTGACCGAATCTAATCTACCGAATCTATTCGATTCATAAAATATGAGCGTAAAATGAAATGCTTTGTCCAAAAGCGATGGTCCATAAATATCATCGAAGTTGAAGGTTCGTCGATGATAAATCGAATCTCGGTGTTATCGGACACTAGGACACAGATAAATGCGAACAGCGATGTTAAAACTCGGGCTCTGTGACAAATGCTTCCGGGCATTTAATAGAGTAATCGTGCCAGGCTAGTGTCTTCGTAACGTGTCCAGGTAGCCCGACCCGTTTGTACCAATTAGCCACGCTGATGTTAAATAATGCCACGCCGGGGAAACGGGCCGCGCAACGAACCAAGCTTATCCCATCGCAGTTGTAAATTGGATGATCCTATTTCGTTGTAAACTTCATCTCCAGTTGAGGTCTCGCGTGGCTCGCTGCGAATTCTCGTTCCTTCTTTAAACGGCCATCAGAAAATCGAAACGTGTTGGTCGGTTGTAAGCAGAGGAAAGCTTCTTTCTGTTCCTCCTCGAGGAAACTCGTGCGATTCGAGAAATGAAAATTCTTTTAATTAAAATGCTTACGATATGCTTTCCAATTATACTCGTAGATTGAAAAAGTTTCCTGTCTTCGGCAACTTTTGTGTCCTGTTCGTTCTCGGTTATCCTGGATTCGATCGTTTTCATCGTGCGTAGAGAGAAGCGGTCGCGTGGAACGGAAAACATCGCAGACGGTTCTCGGATGGATGGAACGCTGTTAAGATAAATTGCAGCTTCGAGGTATGATTAACCGCGACGAAGATTTTTCACGGAGACAGTGACGGCGCGATGTCTCTAATTTTTATCTCCTAACTGAAATAATTTCCTCAATTTCTTGGAGCTTAAAACGCATAAATTTGCGGCTCGGTGAAACAGTTGCATGAATTATGATTTCACTTTCCACTCTCCGCAGAGTCGTGTGATACGGTAATGAGTAACAATTATCACAATGCACGGAAAATTTATACCTAGAAAATTACATCATCGTTGCGGGTAAATTTAATTTAAAAGGGCAATGTAAAAATATATTACGTGGAATTGTAAAATATTTTCGTTTCAATTTACGGTATACTTTATCCTTTCTCTAGGTCTCTTTAATACAGTCAAGTATAAAGTACGTTATCTTCCAATTCTGTATTTCAAACCACTAAAATTCGACTAAAGGTATAAAGGAGATCCGCTACTTCTCAGATGCGTTGCAACTTTGTTACAATTTGATATTTAAATTGTAATTCTGGCGGAAACTAAATTATATTCGTAAACTTTAATATTTTTAAAATGTTCAGAGGTCGAGACGAAATAAAACAAACGAATAAAAATTCTAAATAATTTGAGTCGGATTCGTAACATCCTCAGAGATAACTATATTCGTCGTGCGTGAAACTTTGTTACAATTTGATACTTAAATTGTAATCCTGGCGAAAACTACATTATATTCGTAAACTTTAATATTTTTAAAATGTTCAGAGGTCGAGACGAAATAAAACAAACGAATAAAAATTCTAAATAATTTGAGTCGGATTCGTAACATCCTCAGAGATAACTATATTCGTCGTGCGTGAAACTTTGTTACAATTTGATACTTAAATTGTAATTTGGGCGAAAACTAAATTATATTCGTAAACTTTAATATTTTTAAAATGTTCAGAGGTCGAGACGAAATAAAACAAACGAATAAAAATGATAAACAATTTGAGTCGGATTGGTAACTTCCTCAGAGCTACCTATACCCGTCAACGCTTCATTATCGTGACACACAGATCTGGTTAACCGGTTAATTACCGCTCAAATCCTGATTCCACCTTACATTTTTTATCGCCGAAGGAAAAAAGGAGCGCCACCATTCCTCACAAAATTCGTGAATCCCAAAGAAACGCAAAATTACCAAAATGAGAAGTTGCCAAAGGGTCGAGCATTTCCTGTTCCCAAGTTACGGTTGAACAGCGGCCGCAGTGCATGGTTGCACCGCGGTATACACAAACGGCAAGTTATTATTTCTGTTATGTCTCTGTCAGTGGGCAAGCCGGCAACGAACCTGGAATATCGATTCTCAACTGTCGAAGGGAGGCAATACGGCCGACTTCCGGCACGAACCGGAAATGACTGTTCCACGCCTGCCAACCCAATTCCCTGTTCCCTCTTTTCCAACCCATAGTCCCCGCAGCACACCGCGTAACTATAAAAGCCAACGCTTTACGTTCCCCTGTGGATGATTTTGAGAAACGCTTTGATGGCTCGATGCACCACCTCGGCATTTATTCGAAATTTCGAGCGGAAACCGGATTTACATTCCGGTAAATGTACGTGCCTATGACCGGTGAAACGCGGTGCCACGTTTTACTGCACCGAAAAGTGTAATAGTTTCGGTTTAATGATAATTACCGAAAATAAATACCCTGGGAACGCGATACCGTGTTTTAGCGCCTGCTTCTGCTTAGTTTCGCGGTCGCGAAACGGGTATGTTTGAATAATTTTGCATGGCGTGATTATTTAGGTAGCGGTTCTCTTTAATTTGATCGTAAAGTTGGGAAGGAACGATGTTCGGAAAATAATTGTCCAACCAAAATTTGCTTAACCCTCTGTAACTTAAATTTTGTCCGCTTATCGGATCGAAAAATTAGGATTGATTAGAGTTGCTTGTTTTTGCACAATTTTTAATACGGTAGTAAAATGAAATAATACGGTGATAAACTATTTATTTAATTTATTATTTTATTTTAATTTAATTTATAATTTATAATTTATAATTTATAACTTATAATTTATAATTTATAATTTATAATTTATTATTTTTAACCCTTTGAACTCGCGAACTTTTTTAAGTTTCAAAGGACTACTGTGAAAACTTAATATTCCTTTTGGAAAGAGAAACAGAAAATTACAAATGTTTACGATTCTTTGTTGAGATTCGAATAATAGTTTATGTCCCGCCAAATTATTATCGAGCGCCATGCGAGTATCGATCATTAGTCGCATTCATTATTATCACTATCGTTAGAACTGTAGAGTAAGCGACATTTCGAATAGAAAATTTTATACCTGGTGCAATTATAGCCATCGCATTTTTTTTTTTTTTCTTTTTAATCAAGAGTTTATTTTAAAGTGGTCACATGGTTAACCGTAAATGTGGCAATTATTCTTTTCATTTATTTCATATTATATCGTATTATTTTCAAACATTTATCAAATAAATTTATACTTAAACCAATATCATTTTTTATTCGCTTAGTTAATTTACTTTATTTTAAAACGAAAGAAGCGTTTGAACTGACGAAGACACAGAATTTAATTCAAAGCTTAACCTCTGAAGAAAATTATGCGTGTCGCCGCAGCGGCGCCAGTCGAGTGCAAAGGGTTAATATTCATAATATTTTTAACGATACAATGCCATACTAATTTTTCTCACGCATATTTGATCAAAAAGAAAACCCTCCAATACGCAGCAGTTGCAACTCTAGGAACTCTATCCATCGTATCACGACATCGTGCCCGGCGTATGAAAATGAAAGGAAAATATTTCAAATAAAGGAAGACACTAAAGACCTTACTAGAACCGTCAAATCGTGTAAAAACCTGCTTAGTTTTTTGAAACATGTAAATCTTCTGCACTTAATTTAAGTTTTGATCCAATATGGTATTACCTAGTCTAATGATCACTTTCGTCTTGCACTGGGACTGTATCCCAGTCATCCATCTGCTTTACACATGTCTGAAATGAAATTTACTTCGTTGGTTTCGTATTAAATCAACGTTTTCCTGACGGTCAAATTGCGTGGTTGCTAATAACCCAGTCGGGTTTATGCAACTTTAAAAAAAAAATAATAAATACGTAACATTTTTTTAACCGATATACGTAACTATGCTACTTCTAAATCATATGGCACCACAGAGGGTTAATTAATTATAGAAATTGATACGATGTACAGTTCTCCAAGTTTGCCTATGTTTTGATCATACCAGGAAACGTTAAATGATTTACTGGCTCAAGGTATAGCAATTAGATTCATGCACCGCTTCCTCTTTTGACTTTCAATCCCTTCAACTTTTCCATTACGACTTCCTTTGAACGTTTACGTTTTCGCATAGTTACATGAGCACAAGATAATTACGTTTCTGGTCCCTTTAGCTATGAACTCGCTACCGAACCTGCTCTTTTAATCCGTAAATAATTACGTCGAGTTATTCAGCAAGAAATTTTAATACAGAAGACTGAAATTTTTAATGCTAATCTCGATCGTTCATAGAAACGATACGTTTCAAGATATCATCTTTAAACTTGATTCAACGAAGAGGTAACAACATTAGATCGATACCACGATTTAAATCGAATTACGACATCTACGCCATTGGGTTCGGTTGTTTTAATTACGGTGAAAATAATACCTCACTGGAAGTTTTAATGAACGTCTATTCAAGAGGTTCACGTTTGTTACACGAACTTATGCAATTTTTTTCTTTCTGCGCTCCGCAGGTATTACTTTCGCTATCGAAAATAATTAAAGCGCGAGGAAAAAATAAAAATTATTCCGACCAGTATCGAGTGAAAGAGCTTCGGAACAACAGAAAAAATTAACCGTTCCATTGAATCCGATAGCGCAAAAAAAAAAAAGAAAAAGGAGGAAAGAATGTAATATTGCTAACTGCCATCCACGATCCGCCAACAATGGAACATAAAATCCAAGAGCTATGAAACTAGACCTCGAGAGCGAGACGCTAAACGTGGAACGTGTCGCTGAAAACAGAGACGAATTGACTTTGCTATCGAACAATTTTCAGAACAACACGTTACAGAAGCGTATGAATATCGCGTACGAATCACTTTCTTTTGTTTCGTAGGTTCCCGCATGGAATACGAGTGTTCGGGCATTGACTATTTTCCAAACGAGGAGTACAGCCCTGATCCGAGCGATTCAACGATGGCAATACCATGTGAGTACCACGAGAAACGCGCCGTGAGACAGATGGAATGGGGGACGTGTGCCTTTGAAGGGGGTTGATTAGGTGTCCTCTGTCTGGTACTGAACTGGAGTGTGACACGGCCGTAAAATATTCGGCGGGAAAATGCTTTCAGCTGGGAGAATGTACCGCCCATGATAAACTGGAGCCGACAATTTGTCTATCCCGATTTTTCCCCTCTTTTCGGCCTTTTTTTCTCCTCCTTTCGAACTTTCATCGGACAGCGAGAAAGAAGAACGATCGAACGGCATGAAATTCGTGAAAATTCATCTTTTCCATAGTCATTCGCATATCGCTTATTTGTTCGCGCTATTTTTAATCGTAATCAGAAAAATGCACTTCGTTCTTTGTCGCTAAAGAACATTGGTAATTGTATTCTTGATAAAAATTGTAGAATTTTTACTTAGAATGATTGTAATTTATTTTAGTTCTCTATCGTCGTTTCAGTTTTATTAAATCTTTACTGTTTTTTCAATATTTATACATTGCTGTATCAAATGCAAAATATTGAAGAATTGTACATAATTTCAATTTAAATTATTTTCTATAATTTCTATTTCGATTATTTTCTACAATTTCTATTTCGATTATTTTCTACAATTTCTATTTCGATTATTCTCTATAATTTCTATTTCTATTATTTTCTATAATTTCTATTTCTATTTCTATTTCTATTTCTATTTCCATTATTTTGTATAATTTCTATTTCCATTATTCTCTATAATTTCTATTTCCATTATTTTCTATAATTTCTATTTCGTTTTCAATCTCGCGAATTTAGAATTCAGAATTAAAATTAAGTATTATTTATAAAGACGCGCGGTTATTATATTTGGACCATAATCTGCAAGAATTGTGACTCGTGATACTAATACGAAAAGTTAAAAAAAAAAATCTTTTATTTGCTAAACGATACCAAATATCTCATCTCGAATTTCTCTCATCAGCAACCTCACATTTTCACGTAACGGGTAAAGAATTGTTTCACGAGGGGAAAGAAAAATTTCGGTCCAGAACTTTTCCCATTCGTCGAGCCTTTCACGCTCATATTTTTTACGCAGATGCAGTTACCAAGTCGGCAATGTTCTTCTTCGCTGCAACATCGCTGCTGGTGGTGGCTGAAGTTTGTTACTTCACTGCTCACGTTAGTCACCCGAGACACAGACTTTGCGTCTTTGTCGCCGGAGTGGTCTTCATAGTTTCCGGTGAGTAATAAAGTACACCCCGCTTATATTATACCGGGTACTTTGGCGCACACTGCCTTTCTAAAAGGGGTTTATGAATACACAAAGCAGAAAAACTGCGTAGCCTATAGCGGACAACTTTGTTTTACGTTACGTCAAAAATGAAAATTTTATCTTCATGTAAAGCAACTTTCTTTTATTCCTTGATATACTCTAATAAAACTTGTATTACTATTGCACAATTTGGAAAGATCGTAGCGTTTTTATAAGTGTTTCTACTAAATTCTATTCAACATTTGGCAGAATTATTATATTATATTGTAAAACAATTATCTGATCAGGTACAGTCTGACGTATCTCAATTCGTTCTACTTAAGCTTCTAAATTTTTTAAGGAAAAAAGAAATTCATATCTTTTTAACAGGGAAATTAATACAAACAGTACCATCGAATTAGGACCACCGTACGAAAATTTCACTTTTACGGCTGTAACGTTGTGTCGTATATGAAAAACTGTCTTTGGTCGTTCAAATTATTACTAAATACGTTGATAACGGAGTATACATAGCAATCGATTCGATACTATCGCGATAATAATCAAACTCCGTGGGTGACGAGCGATTCCAAAACCGAAAACATCCCTTCGCTCCCATGACCGGGCAATTCTCCCGATTCGAACCCCATAGAAAATGTCCGGAGCCTGCTCGAAAGACTAGTTTTCGACTCTCCAAGCACCGCGTTATCCGAGTTGAAAACAAAAATTACAGATATTTTGGAAAATAATGAAGATACGAAGCATGCGATCGAGCAATGTATACGGAGCGTGCCGGAGAGGATACAAGCTGTCGTCGAAGTAAAGAGTGGAAATACAAAATATTAGGTTGTCTCAAAAGTTTCTTTCGTTTTATTAACCCTTTGACTACGGTAGATTTTGAGACGCACCGGCCGTACCATACGGTAGGAATTCAGTTACGACGTACGCCGAGAAGGGCGAAATTTTTTGTTAGGGGTTGTTAAGGACAGCGGACTGACACAAGTTTATGATACGGACACGCCAGCTGCTATTTTTGAGGACTTGTTAATTTTACCGTTTTTGCATGCTAGTAATTTAATTACCAGGAGAACCGTCGAAACCTTAGTTACTACCTGAGCCTTCGGCCTCTCCGCTCAATAGCAATTGACGTATCATAATCTTACCCTTCGGACTACGGACTTGACGCACACGTGGCTGCCACCTTTTTGACTTTACCGGATTTACCAAAATCTTTCCACCACCCTAGGACTACTTGTAGAAAACGCCCCAGCGACAGAAACGGACACAGATTGGACAAGACAATTTTCCCACTACAAGAATTAGCTTCAAGGACACACCCCTGGACGGACA